>VXAX01005253.1:485727-582112 GCA_013399835.1 Leptocoma aspasia | reverse complement strand
ATATTATATTATATTATATTATATTATATTTCCAAGAAAATTGTTATTAAATTGCTGTCAAACAATAAGCTGCTCTTTCCAACCTACTACTGACGGGGAGTTATTTTAGAAATTGTATTAGAATGAAAATCCCATGAATTCCTCAGCTCATACTTTCTAAAGGATTAGTGACTAATACCTCAGGTGTGCAGACACAAACAAAACACTTCAGTTTTATGCTCCTCTTCAAGCACTGGCAAACAGGTGGTGAGTTAAATAAATTGCTTAGAATGACAAGTCAAATCAGATGAAAAGTGAACAGAACTCAGGACACCAAGCCTCAGTCTGTTTGGGATGATATTCCCATTTGAGTTCTTTCATTCGTAAAAGCATCTTTCATTTGTAAAAGCAATTGAAAAAAACATGAACTTTACCAATTATTTGCTGAAGTAACTTAAGTGAAATAGTTGTTTTGCTCTGTAATATCAGATATCTTTCCTTTGAAATATAATAATCTATCTAGCTATACTATTCAATAAAATTTTGTTTGTTCCTTATATTCATTATATGAAGCATTTTAATATATAATCTGTGAAAAAAACATGAACTTAAATACATTTTAATTTTATTATGTATTAGACCTACCTTACAAAACAAATAAACACTGGTGCTATTGTGATTTTACACAGAGTAGTTGAGACAAAAAAAACAAATCAGTCATATTTTTGCAGTAAATTTAAAAAAAAGGAACTCATTGGTGAGTAGAAGAAATGTGATTAATTACTGTTCTTAATAAAGGAATTTCATGCTATTAATCTATGGAGTTTCTATGATGTTCAAATTACATTTAATACTCAAATTAGCCTTAAAAACTAGAGAGTTCAGCATTATTCTTTGAAGTACTCTTCAAAACTAAAAAAACTCTGAAGGCATTGCTCTCAATCTTCTTCCCTTCCTTTAACTCTCAACATTTGAAAATTGTACTTTTCAAGTAAAATAAAAGCTTAGACCCAGAACCTGAAGAAAATCACCTTCTTGTCTTATAGGCTTTGAGGGAAGGACAGTGGGGAGAGGAGCAAAACACCTCCCAACCAAACTAAACATAATAAATTCTCTAAAGCCACAAAACAAGACAAAAGAAATAACCAAAAACCCAAACTAACAACAAAAAACCAAACAAAACCAAAGCAAATTAAAAAAACCCACGAAGCAAAAAAACCCAAACCAAGAAACAACCACCCATCAAGCTGCATTGGTGGGCATAAAAAAATATTTCCATTTTTACTCTTCCCTGGATACATCTTCCAGCCTACCTATTTCAAAGGCAGGAACTATGGCAACACAAAGCCTATCTATATACTCAGAGAGGCACACAGCCCAGACACACAAGGGCTGAAGCAGAGACTGCATCCTGATTCCTAAACGAAAGGCATACAGCCAGTGAGTGCCCAGATTCCCTCCTAGCTGACTACACACATTTAATATTTGGATAAAGGTCAGGACAAAAAAAAAAAAACAACCAAAAAACACCAAACAACTTGTAAACACAGCGAGAAAAAAATTAAGGAAAAAAGTACTCCACTCTAACAAAATTTTACTGATGCAGATACTTCAACCAAGAACCTATTTATTAACTCCTCATGTCTGCTGAGAGGCAAACTTATGATGCCACCAGGATACAGTGTCACAGTCACTCCGTGATTAAAAATAGCCACTTCCTGCACTCTGAGTTCCACACACTGCTTGCAAACCTTGGAATCACATGAATGTATTTTCTATTTCACACCAAGAAAAAAGATAGGAAAGAGTAATGGATTCTTACTCACAAGTCACGTTTTCAGCAGCCTCTGGAACACACCAAGTTTCTCACTTTACTTGATAGGTATAGGGGCAATTGTCATTGGAGAAAAACAACAAAATAAACTTGATTGAATCTCAATCAACTATACAATCGTTTGGGGGATTGGTGTGTAAAAGATCAAAATATTTAACATGATTTCTCTTTTATATGTTTTAGGAAATCCATTGAATTCTTAACATACTAGAAAACCCATCAGCTGAACAACGCCCTAACTTCCAATTTATCTTCTACTTGCTTAGCAATCCGATTTAAAGGATGCTTTTTATAACTACCTCAATCTCTTCCCTGTTTTATCAAACAAGACATCAAACTATGTAATTCATTGCTATATGATGATTGTAGATGTTAAATATCAATAAAACGTAATAGAAAAAAGAAAAATCAGTTACTGCAGAAATGTGGAAGTGTAGCATCAAAGAATTTTGATTACATAAGGGTAAGGAAGAAAGGAACTCAATACTTCTTATTGAAAAGTAAGTCAATTTAAAGAAATGCAAGTCTTTAAATGTGATCCTGTACAAAATACACAAAAATGTGGGGAGGATTATATCTTTAGAGAGTCAATCTTTCAGTAACAAACAGTAATCAACAGTAAAAGTAAATAAACCCATAAAGTCAAGTAATAAATATGGATAACATTATAACATGAAAAATTTACTAAGCTATATCAACCAAAATTCTGCATTCCAGCTTTATTTCAGACTTCAGCATTATTCAGCTGCAGCACAATTTTTGGAAGGTGAAATTGTCAATGAGTCATCTCAGCTGAAACACCAAGCCATAACTCAGTTACTGGAGGGAAATAATAAAGCTTCTTCATCTACACACTGCACCTCCACATAAATAGTGTACCATCCTACTTCAACTTTTTTTATTTCAACCTTTATCTTATAATTCTGCAGAGCCTACTGCAAGCCACTCATAACCCTCACTGTGCTTGTGAACATGAGATGTAAGTACATTCTCAACATAGCACAATTCTGTACATTCAAGAAGTTTAAAATAAATTTTATTACCACAGCATCTGACAATAGTAAATGCAGTGGACACAGGTACAATGTTAACTTCAGAAGTAACTTGCAGTTCACCTATGTTATAGTTTAAAAAAACAGTGAAACTCAACCAGCGACTGTATGGGAAAGACAACATTCATAGCTGTCGATGCCCAAGGCACATTTCTCACAAGGTTCAGATGACCTACATTTACTGCTTCAATTCTCAGTTCTGTGTAATAAAACATGACTGAATGGATAAAAGCAGAAGAACCTCTACAAGACTGTAAAATAGTACTCATCCCGCCAATAAATCTAAATGCAAATTATCAATACAGTTTTCTAAGTATATTGTAGACTGGTCACCTTTCAGATACCCCTTTGTTAGCCACATACAAAGACAGATCTATTTCTGTAACAGTAGAACCTTTGAGGCTTACTTTAAATCGTAGCCCGCTTAGGGAAATACAGAGTTTCCTTACAATGGAACACTTTTTAAATGTCACTTGATTTTTTGATGGATAAAACCAGAAACATCTTTATTGTTAACTAACAGCCCACATTCATTTATTCAGATTCACAGCCTAAAGTCCTGAGCCATTCTTGCTTTAATAATATACCTTATAGGGCCACACTATAGAAAGCAATCACCAAGAAACTATAAGCATTTTTCCATCTTTTTTTGCCAGAAAACGTCAAAGTAACAATCCTGCAGAGCCATGTGGAACAGAGCTTTCCTTGGTAGAGATTACAGTCTAACATGAGTTAGGCTTTTATGCCACTTGCTCAGATTTCCACAGCAGGTGACATCCCAGGGATGAGCACAGGATCTGTAAAGCAGTCAGCTCTTCAGTCCAGGTTAGTAATTGCTTCCGTATTTTTGTCAATGGCATCTCAGCAAAGGTGATCTGTGATTCTGTCACTTCACAGTCTTTCAGAAAATTCCCAATGCCCTTAGGAATCAGTACCCAGGTTTTCATTTCCCAGCATGAATCACTGCCTTCCAGGTCCTTATACAGCAGTTAATAGAACTAATTTAGCAAGTTCCTAAATGAATTTCACCAATGTATTTGTTTTCTCTTCAGTAAATTGGCTGCCTGTGACATGTACATCTGTTAAAACATATGCAACTAAAATATGTATCCAAGCCACTGGATACCAACAACAACAACCCAAAAAAAAAGAAAAAAAACAACAAAAAAAAGGAAGCATATCAAACTCTTTTAGACTCTATGTACACACGCAAATGTGTGCACACCTGCTAGTAACAACCATGTGACACTGAATTTTTATTTTTGATTGGTACTACTCTATGCCACTGGATTGCATCCAGAATGTTAATGGCTTCATTCTAGTGAAAGGACATAAACAGCCCACCAAAAACACCCCAAAAAACTAGCTCTTAGTTTAAAAGGAATTTTTAAAGGAATTGCTACAAGTAAAAAAGAATGTCTGAGCTGAAGAGGACACGGCACGAGGAAGGGAAGGGATCCTGCACCTCACTTCTGCACTACTATTCATATACACATTCATACACTAGGAGTTACTGAAAAACTTAACCTGAATCCCTTCTCAGAAAGCTATGAGCTTGATTCCAGGACTTTTTTATTTTAAGTAAATAAAATATATTCCCTGGCTTCAATGAATGTACATGATTAATATTTACCCAATTTCACTTATAGCACTGTTTCAAGGATTTATCAAATCATTAATCATTAAAATAGTTCTATTAGCCCTATTAGAAGACAAAATGCTACCATCAGGAGTCCTGTGACACACATAAAATAAAAGAGACTCTAGCACAGAAAGGCAAAGTTCAAATGCAACTAAAAATGGTAAAAACAGAACCCTCCCTCCACAACCTTCACAACTCAGCCCTGTTACACAACCATAGTGTTTTAGGGTGCTGGGTTCACTGCAGCTCCAGAGAGGCATCTCTGGGCAGGGCTGTTCCTCTGGTCTCTGAGCCAATTCCTCTCTTTCCAGCATGGACAGGAGACCTGCCCTGATGCCTGCTGGCTGGCACAGTGCATCAGCCTCTGGACCTTCTCACTGTGCCCTGGCTATGAGCAGGGAGATCCCTGTGCTCCCACTGAGCAGCGGCATTCCCATTAAAGCAGAACATGTAAGAGCAAAAACAGGAGAAAGAAAGGCAAGCTACAGCATTTCTCAGTTAGGGCTAGATAAATGGCAAATACAGAGACAGATTCTAATATCTTTATTGACTATCACTGACACCCCACAGATATAACCAACCTGTCAAATTCAGACTTTTGGATTATACTGGACCAATTTTGTTTAGCTACTCGCCTGATTTCTGCAGGAAGCTTCCTTTGGGTATTTTTTTAAACCCATCACTATTATTATTTTTATTTTACTGTAAAGAGATAAAATAACTAAAACCTGAAACTAGAAAAATTACAAATTCAGGGATGACAGCTGTGTAGAAAATGTACAAGACAACAGAAAGGTTTAGGGGGAGAGGTTCAGATTCCCTCAATGAACCTCAGTGAGAGAAAACCTGGGGTTGTCTAACATTTAATTGCATCTTAAATATTTATTATTTTGTAAATCAATAGTATAGACTGGAGAGGTCAGGCAAGTGTAAGGAGGAGAAAAGGTGCTTCTGGATGTGATATCAGCTGAACAGTGAAGCAAACAGAGGGGACATGATTTCATTCCACTGTCTCTGATCTCAATAATTATTTTGTGCTGTTGACTACCTTTACTAAGTCTGTAAGCTACCTCATGCTGTGCCAGAGAGCTCACATTCTCTCCTCACTGCTCCTGCACAGAAAAATCACACAGCTCCGTGCAGAGCAGCATGAGCCCATCAGTCAGCACAAACAAAGAATTACAAAACTTCTTCACCTACCAAGGGATGACTCAACTTTCACATAACTTCTCATTAAAATCAGGACTCTCAGCCAAAATGAAGATATTAGCCTGGTCCAGTAATATAGGAAGACTGACAAAAGAACATGCTGTGTGTTTTCCAAAGTCCCCATTGTAGTGCACTTTTAAAGCCAAGTTCCTTAGTTCCTGAGATCAAAGTAAGGCTATACACTACAGAACTGGCAGTGCTGTTGTGTAAATTTTGAAGACTCATAGAATTCCCAGAAGGTGCGCAAGAATTTAGGACCTCAGCCTTGTGTTTGATTATTGCATCAAGGACTCCTGCTCAGCTTTAATGTTATTGAATCCCACATGCAAATCTAATTTCAAATCTAACTGGATAATTGTATTATTATCTTATTGCCAACGCACAGGCTAACACTTGATGGATTTTGGTTCCATCTACAGCACTGTCACAGATGCCTCGTATTTTCTCTACCAAATCACTTAATCTCTCAGTAAAGTAGGCATTACACTTGCAGAAAGACTATCAGAAATGTATTCTGAGGACAATATTATGAAATAAGAGACTGGCTACAGGTAATGAGAAATGAAACTTAAGAGACCTAGAAAGAGTGCAATTTTTTTTTTGCAGGAATAATCAAATTTAGTGCCCCACAAAACTGCAATTCCCTTGCAAGATCTGTTAACTTTCTCACAGTAGTGCTCTGATAATCAACCAGCTAGAACTGGTATTTCAAATACTGGTATTTAAGTGAATGTTCATTGCAGTGAACAGAGTTTAAGCCACATCTGGCTGATGCAACTGCATCACCTGGGATAAAATATTTACAGCCAGACAGTAGCTTCTTTCCTCTCTCAGCTCTCTGAAAGGGAGCTGTGCAATGGTTTCAAACTACAGGCAGTAAAAAGCACAGCTAGATACTAACACAGCAAGAGCCTGGAGACAAACTTTTGTTTCTCTCTCTGGTTAAACAGGACAGAGACAAACATGACAAAGCACAAGAAAAGCACAGAGGAGAAACTGTGAACGCTTTGTGTAACCATCTTCCAATATCCACAAACAGAGAACGCTTCACCACCGTGAGAAGACTACAAATAAAATACCCTTCTGGTAACTGCCAGCAAATTTGATTCAAACCATTCCAGACTTGTTGGAAATGTTGTTGGCAAGTTGGCCACCGGAAATATAAATGTGCTCTCTGAAGATACTAACAGTTGAATGTGGCAGCCATGAACAGTTGCAGAAAATATATTTATCCAGATACATGTATCAACATCATAATTTTAAGGAGAGTGTCCATCAGAATGTTAAAAAAAAAGATGCATTCAGTCATGATTCACCTTAAAAAAGAGAAACAGGCAAGCAGATATAAATATGAAACTGCAGAAATACTCTGTGAGACACCACTATAGACTGTGACACTTTCTGTTGTCCAGAAGTAGAACTGCCCCAAAGTATTACACTGCCCCAAAGTATTCTGAAACTCAAAAATTAATCAATGCACACACACACACACACACACACACACACACACACACACACACATATATATATATATATATATATANTGTGTGTATATATATATATACACACATATAGATATATATGGAAATAAAGCTTCCTAAAAGCTTCCTAAATTTGGGATAATGTTAGACAGAATCAGACTACTTGCACATGCAACTCTGACCACTTTATTACGCAAGCTGTGCATGCAACTTATGGGGGTATCCAATTTATGAGGGCACAGCATTGCTAGCAGTGTATCCCAGACTGCTGAGTGCTGTCATAGTCAAGCTGATTTGGACATTTAGGGGGATTAAAAAGTGATTTGTTTTTCACTTTGAAGAAAACATCCTATGTCGCTTTACCTGTAAAACATATCTCCTTCACTGAGAAACCAAGAATTCATTTCACTCTGATGGTTTCAGAGAGCAAATTGTGAAGATGGCACAGTGTTTTGCAGAAAGTTGAGGCCAAAACATGTCACCTAAAGCTTACAGAAGTCCCAATGGTTAAATGAAAAGTGTTTATGCTTCATTGCTTCAGAATACAACCTCTTTCTTGCTACGGTGCCTGCAAAGAAGGTTGTTCTCTGGAAGGTCTAAATGGCTGTAAATCATCTGTGACCATAGAAAGAAATCTTTATTCAAGTTGTACTATCTTTATATGTAAATTCGACACAGTTGCAATCTTATCTGTGAATCCAGTTGTGTAAAAATTTGTTCATATAATTTCTGCTATTAACTGACCTTGGTGTTCAGTTCTGTCCCTCTTCCCACCTCATCCCCTAGAAGAGGTGGCAGAGGGAAGCCTCAAATTTAGGGTGCCGGCAGTGACTTTACAGACAAACTTAGTCTTAATGAAGACTTGGTGGAAAAATATGGAAATAGGTATTGCCAAGAACTATTCTTTCTAGACCATCTCCCTAAACATTAAGTGAAAGGGTGAATAAGATTTTCCTTTAAGGTTAAGGTTATCACAGCTATGGCAGTAACACTGTAATTTTTCACCTCCTACATAGCAAACCTATACTAGCGAAACTGAAAGCTTTAAGACTTGGCTGTTACCTGTGTGCATTCCCCCTGCACATGAAAGGGGAAATGCTGAAATGCTGCCTGTTTCAGTGAACAACATGAAAACTGGGAGTTCTTAAGTGAAGCCATGCTCATTCCCCTCCCAGGGTATATCAATTCATATGGCTATATTACAAATACATACTATTCATTAGTTTTTTTGCAGTAGAGACATCTGGAAACATCAGAAAGATCTTCACTAACACTTCCCAAATGTTGTAAGGGATTAAGAATAGAAAATTACTAGATGTTTGCTTTGAGATACGCAAAACTTCACCAGTAAATAACAAGGTTATATGCTTCCTTTCATTGTCCCAGAGTGTGCATTTTTAATTCTTACACTGATTGTTGGAATTTAATTGAAATGCCCAAATACTCTTCGCCTCCCTTCTACAACAAAATCTCACATTTTTGTCTTGTGTTGTAATAACATCCAGCACACCTGTATAAATACAGTATGTGCAGATGTGCACAGGATGGGTTTCCTTCAGAAAGGGTGAATTGCAGATGTTGAGATGAAAATTAGTGTCCTTCATGATTTTTCTCCTAGAAATTGATGTTTACACAATGCTATGCATAAAACGGGATTTTGCCCACACACATACATATATTGCCATAATAAAATCCCATTACCAAAGTTATTTAAAATTCAAAACATCATTTGGAGCTATTGATATTACAAATTATTTTAATCAAAGAGCTGAGGAAAACAAACAAAAAGCTAGAAAGACAACCATAACCAAGAGAGAGCCTATTTATCAAGAAAAAGCACCAGCTACTGTAAAATCGGTATATCCTAAGGAATTCTCAGAACTGCCAAGTTTATGGCCTCTCACTTCTGTTTATTGAATGCACAACACATAGGCTACAGTTTTCTCACAGTTCATACCTTTTTCTCCCATTCATACTCATTTATGAACATACAAGGAGCTTCAGAAAAGACTGAAGGTCTGCTGTGCTTTAATACTGGGCAGCAAGCCTGATATATTTGAGAGCCTCTTCCATGGAGTCAGAAGAGTCTGTTTAGTTTTCTTTTTAAGACCTCTTGCAAACACTCAGCACCCAGATGATTACTTTTAGATGACTAAGTGCAACGTCACTTATCTTATCTCAACACGACCATTACCAACCACGGACTTATCTAATGGCAAAACGTGTGGGAATTCTGCCAGCAGCTGCACAGCCACCAGCCACCCAAATGTACTACCTTGTTACATGTGCTAGTAAGAAAAACTCTTTAGACACAAGCATGTTACAGTATTTATTTTCTGTGTTCAGAAAATAATGGATCTGTAATCACGTGGCAATGAACATAAGTAATATTTATATAGGGGATTAGTCTGCACAGATTGTTTGTTCAAAGGATGTTAAGAAAAAATGGAAACATGAGAGCAATACCAAAGATTATCTCAATTTTCAGCATTCAGAGAAAGAGGGAAGATATCTATCTTTGACAGATTTCATGACATTTCATTTCATGATCAGTCAGCAAAAGAAAGAAAGAGCCATTTAAAAATATGTGCCTGGCCCTATTGCAGGGCCAGACATGCTGCAGCAATCCTAAATTTCCACAGCACCCAGTCATTCTCTAAAGCAAAGTGCCAGCTCACAGCTGCATGATATAGCAGCACCATTCCTGCATGAATGCTTGTGTTTGCACTTCCAGTCTGAGGAGGTAGTTGGAAGAGATCAGGAATAGTCTAGACAAATAACAAGACATTGATATGCAAGAAATATGACTAATCAAAAAGAAAAACAGGGACCAGATAGGCAAGATTTTTTCCTGTAGCACTGGGCAAATGTGCATAAGCAATCCAGAAGATGAAAACCCACTGTTCGAATTTTCATAAGCTTGTGTTGACTATTAGGATAGATACAGATAATTGGCACATGACAAAATCACTTTGCAAAATACACTGGCTGTTGAAGACTCATGTTTAGAACACTGCATCTTTATTATGCAGAGTCAGCTAAACAAACTATTAAGTCTAAATCAATTTTTTAATCTATGTTCCACTGTTTGGATGTACAGGAACAGAGCAGTCTAAAGGATGACAGGAGAATAATAATCTTTAAATAGCATCCTTTTGAAATTTAAAAATTAAAATCCATTTACCTTCGCAGAAAGCCAAGTGATAATAGTCATCAGCTGGGTTTAGAGTTCAGCATTTTAATTCTTTCTAAAATAAGCATAATTTACTTTCTGTTATTATGAAATAAACATGGAGATAATCTTTTTAGAGTAATCTATGACTGAAGTTCCTCATGCATTTACCATTAAGTGTTAAACCCAGTCAGAAGAAAAAGATGAACTACCCTCCTAGGTACAGAAGAGAGAATTTAGGACTCACATCAGTTTATCTGTTGCCCCCAGAACAAATTTAGTTATGAATTAGAAATTACAAATGAAAATAATTATTCTCTATAGTGAAAGTTAATTACATTAGCAAATATTAAATTATTTTAGACATACTTTTTCACTCTTTATGTTTCTTTATAATGACTATACTATAATGAAATTCTGTGAAGTGTTAAAATCAAAGATACTACAATGAAGTAGTAGCTGTATTTGAGTGTCATAGAAAACAGATGGATCCTAAGATTTATTCCATATCCCACGTTTTTTATGTTATTCTTTCCTTCTATGTGACTTTTTTATTAACAATCATGCATTCTACAGCTATCAGTTCCCATGGAACTTGCCTTATTTAGTGTCATGCTTTCTATTCAGAGAAGGCAGTGTTCACTGTGCAGTATACTAAATATAACAAGGTATATTTCAAATCAAGCAAAGTTTGTGAGTAGCAGAGTCAACAATTTCAATATGCAAGCTACAAAATAGCCATTGGGAAAGGATATTTCCCGGGTTACTGCTGCTTTTCTTTTCTTTCTGTACTACAGTTTTCTGGCAAGCCTCAATCATATTCTCAATATCTTTCTAGATAAGATTGTCTTTTCTAGGGATCAACAGCATTTTTGCTGCAGAAAGAACAGTTACACAGAGTGGGGGTTTATTATTTCCCAATATTTCCCAGCCTAATAACTCTGTCACCACTGCAGGACTACCACAAGATAAAAATGCCAAAAATTAGCCATGGGATTAAACTGTCAGCCTTACCAGAATTCTCTAATAGGAGGAACAGGTAATTTCAAGATGATCCTTGAAGCAAACAAAATATTCTGTTGGGGTTTATGCATGGCGTACATAACTGCCTGCTAAATACCCAGACATGGACACATTATAAACCCATAAAAGTCAACAGAAGGTTGGGAAAGTCTGTCAAAGGAGCTTAGCTCTCTTGACTGAGACCATAGCAACTAAAGCTCTTCTTCTTTACTAATGGTGACAGATATAGTTGAGGTAACACAGTGGTCAAGTTAGCAAGCATATGATAAATATAAGGTACTAAGCACCTTTCTGTACTGCACATCTTAGATGCCATGGGTGGTGGTGGGGAAACAACTTAAAAAATTAATAAAGAAAAGAAATCACAAGTGAGAAAATGTTTATATCAAGAATCTGTTCAGTGAATGCAGAAAGTGTCTCTGTAAAGAGAACGAAAGCACCTCACAAAAAGAAAAAAGCTTCATACAGATTTGGTTTATTTTATTGTCTGTGAAATCTGGTTGTGTTTAAAAGTCTCTCTCAGCACAAAAAGAATTTCAAACTTGAAACTTCAAATGATATTGTCTCTAATAGATCATAGCATCATCTCTCTATGGCAGATTTATTCTCTTCCTACCCAACATGCTGGCAATGTACAGTACCTTTCTCTTGTCCACAGGTTTCTGAGGCAGTTGTGTTTGATTTTAATTTGAAGAGGTGAAGACTGAGCAGCACCAGTAGCTAAGTCACAAGCTATATTTGTTCAGGGACTTTCCACACCACAGCTCCTAGTCCTGTGGGAACGTTCTCCTTTTCATCAGCAAGGAGGGCTTCCTGAGCAATATTAGTGACATCATCTGTTAAACAAAAGAAAAGAGATCTAATGCAAATCAGATTTCATTAACAACTTTGATGGTAGCAATGCAATGGAAATTTATTCACACAGGGTAACAAAATGCAGTAGAAAAAGGTATCATATACAATTGCAAGTGTGGCATCTTCTTTCCATTAAGAACACATATGGAATGGTGGCCTTTGCTAGATGGTCCTCAGTGAAAGCAGGATGGAAGCTGCTAAGCTCCTTGGCAACTAGATGAGGTCAATTCAGACTGTTAACTCTGCCTAGCTAACACTAAATTTGTATTCCATTTCAACACAAGTTATTGGGTTTTAGGATACCTAAATTGTCATAGTGGCCACCTATAAATTGTCACATACAGATTGTCCACTGCCATGAATCTTTATAAATACCAAAAGTATACCAACATAAGGAAGTTATCGTGTGTCATATTGATAGGAGGACAAGACCGAATTTTAGACAACCTGAATTCTGTTCTTTAAGGCAATGATCACAATTTCCTTTCTGAAAACAATCAAAAACAATGGGCAGGGCCTTGATATTGTCTTACTTCATACTTCTTTATGATACTTTAATGTATTTTGATGACAAGGTGAAACAACAGAAGCATTTGAGTTTTTGTTTATGTTCACTGCATGTTAATTTGAACTGGTATTTCCCATGCACAGAAAAATTTACAGAAATAAAATTATCATTATGGGGATATCTTCATGGAAAATATCACTCTGAAAGCTTAATGACAGAAAGCAATTCAAGCTCCTTAATGAGAATCATCTACCTCAGTTTTCCTAGAGCCTCTGAACACCTTGAACTACACCTTTCACTGCAGAATGAGAAAAAGAATGTAAAGTCTCCTCAGTACTAAATCTCCTCTTGGTATATCCCTTGTGTCAGAGATTGAGGACAAATGAATTGAACAAGCCAAACAGATTTCAGCAATGTCTTAAGCAGATGTGGGGATCTCCACAGCAGAGGGCTGGCAGACACAACACAGAGCAGGTCAAACTCTTTGCCTTTTGGGCAAGAGAGCTGGAAGCCAGACAGAATTCCACATATGAACTGTGCTGAAACATGATGGATATAACTACTATCATGTACAGTGTTCAAATCTTCACAAAAGCCTGTATTTCACATAAAATACATCAGGATTGCATCCAACGGTACCAGTCCCAAAAACATAATTTCTAAACCACTTCCCTTGCTGGGAAATACTGCATTTCTCTCTAGGGGTTTGTTTAAGGTGACACCACGTATTCTGTTGTTAGTGGCTTAAAACCTAAATCCTCAGGGACTTTACTAGCTTATTTGTTCAATAAAGACAGGCATCTAGGTAGTATTTAATGGAGAAAGGAAATCTGCATACTCATTTCCTTGGGGCCAAATTCACCGCTGTGACAGAATACTTTTGAAAAGGATGAAAGAACAGCTAGGGCCAGATCATGGCAGAAGATCAAAGTGCTGAAACAGCTTAGTTGGCACACATAAGTAGCACAAAACGCTGGAAAAGAGGAATTCAATTTATTTATATAGTAACAAATCTCCTCAGGCCAAGTGCCTCTATTATTTATGACGTCAGATACGTTTCACTTCAACCCATCTTCATCATCCTTTTTGAGTTGCCTTATTCTTAAATATTCCAATATTGTTATTCCACATAAAACATTTTGCTGCATTCTTCTGGCCTTCAGTTAGCAATCTGAATACATTTGAATAAAAGGGAAAGAGAAGGTTTTCCCATATCAACATGCAATATAGAAACACCTAAGACAAAGCAAGAATTTACTTGTAAAAGGCAAGTAGACAGCAATCAGGCCAATAAGATGATAAAACAGGCCAACACCTACAAGACTCAAAAGGGAAAAAAACCCCAGAAAACCACAGCTCCAAATTCCAAAGTTACCTGGGTAATTTGTCTACATTGAAAAATGTACTTATCTTTTAGCATATTCACTAATTCTGTAATACCAATTCTTCTAAAAAGTAAGTTATTTGATCCTAAAAAGCTTATTGTTAAGATTAATAGTTTTTTTTAATTCTCTAGTAAACTTGGAAATAAAAAATATCTTTTATTTTTGGCCAACTGGCCTCACTATATAACAAGAATAGTGTTTACAGAAGTTTTGAGAGAAGAATGAAACAGAGATCTAGAACATAAGTTACAGTAATAAGAGCAAATAAAAAGAAGTAGTAATGTGACAATATCTGCTTCTGAAAGTGGATGTTTCAGTAGCATAGCATATGAGTGAGATTAAAAAAGAAGATTAATTGGCAATAAGTCTCGCAAAAACTGGGGCAAATTTCAAACATTTAATTATGCCAGTCAGTACGAGTTGTTAAGAGTGCTATTCACAGTGAATTACCAGCAACCACTGGAAAACTACAACCTAATAATCCTTCAGTAATCTTCCTATAGCTTCTTAAAAGATATGGTAATACAAAAATAACTTAAAATAATTGGATACTTAATTTCTCATTTCCAGTAACTGCTAAGCTAAATCTATTTCTAATGGTGGAGAGGAAGGATAAAGAGGGGAAACTATTACTGTGTATATCTGTTAATCTACAAATAAACAGAACATAAACTACAGCTGTTCAAATTCATTCAGAATTCAGAATATACCACAATCACTAAAAGCACCAAAAGAACCAAAACTATTATAGAAATAATTTGACAGATGAGCTATGTTTAATACATTACTAATTTCACTCAGTGCAGCAGAGTCACCAACATGTTCATATCCTGTAGTTATGGCAGCAAATGCTAAATAAAGAAAGTTGATTCTGTTATGTTCTTTATCATATAATGGCTCTCTAGACAAAATACAGTGTTCTAAAAATGAAGGGGTTTCTCTGTTTACATGGAAATAACTGGCAACACTTGTCAACACTTCCCAAATAGTTAGGAAAGGATGGAAGGTATTTGAAATAGTTTGTTCAGGTTTTTAATCACAAACTGCAATACACAGAATGTTCGGTGAATGTTTCTCACACTTTTATCTCCATCATTTCAGGCAGCATTGCATCTTGAAAGCAAGATAAGTTTAAAGGTAAGAGAGTAAACACTGATGGCAGCCTCCATCCTTTCCCTGAGACTCCCAAAATAGGCAAAGCACTCTGGTTTTCAGAGATTTTAGCCAGATCTGTTCACATGGGACATCTTAGTCCATTTTAACTCTTAAACAGAGTGCATTACTTACGGAAGTTAAAAAAAAAAAAACTACTAAGGTGGACAGCTAGTTTAGATTTCTTCTTGGAAAGCAGAACAGCTGAGGACAGTTCCTTTGAAAACTAGAATAATGTCGTGTACAATCCACATATGCAGGGTCTGTGGACTATAAGGGGCAGGGGATCTCAAAAGAACACCTTGCTCTGTAGAGGAGTGATACAAAACCTTCCTTCTGCCCAACACACCTCAAATAGAAACAGGCAGGCTCCAACTATAATCCCCAGAACAGAAAAAAGAGCAATCATCCTTGGCATATGGTAACAAAAAACCAGTTTCCCTGAATGTTTTGGAAGACCTCCCTATGTCTTTGTACAGCTGATCCACATTTTGAAGACTTTTTAAAAACAAGGCTTTTTTGCTTTAAAATGACTAAGCATAAAACAAGATTGACCCAAATAAAAGGCAATTTCTTTGGGAAAACAGTGCTGAACACATCTGTGAGTTCTCTGCAGCAGTTGCTAGAAATTTCAGTTGGCAAATGCTTTGTAATGAGGATATGTACATTACCACTGGCTTTTTGTCAGAAGTTATTCTAACCGACAGCTAGAGGAGCGGGGAGAAGGGGTTCTTTTATACTACCAAATGTTCAAGGATTAAAAAAGTATATTTCTTTTTAAAAAACATATGACATTTTACTATGGTGCCATGTATTCTACTTTAAAGCTTTCTATGCATAATATTAATTTGATTTACAGTTTTTAGGAGATCTATTTGTCAAGCATACAAAATACATGCAAGGAGACTGCATCTTCCCCTTCCTGGCCCTGCTCTTGGATTTCTAAGACTGTGATACTTACTTTGGTACCAGACTCCCTGGGATTTCCAACAGAGCAAAAACTTTATTTACACATAAATAACTGGCACAGATGCAGCCCTTCATGAACAAATTAACATTTTGACAGCCAGAACCTGCCAGCAACAAACACTTATGCCCAATATACATCACTTGCACTCTCCTTTACCAGTTCAGCCTGCCTAATACACAGTATCACAACCAGAATGTGCTGCCTTCTGCTGTAGCTGCACCAAAAGCAGATTGGGAGTAAAGAAAAAATGGAGGATAAAAAAAAAGAAGAACAGAAAAAAAGAGGTATTTAAAACAATCTCCTGAAAGCAAAGACAGTCTAAAGGGAGGCTTCAATGTGAATGCATCATGGCCCAAGGAAGAAATAACAGATGCCACAAAGTCATCCCCTTTCAACACAAAGATTTATCAGCAGGAAAATACTGCGGCATGACCTTTATAGACCACTCTACATATCCTGAGCAACATACACTTTGAAAAATGTGCAACCACAATGTCCACTCTTTACATAGTAAACAAACTTAAAGAGCACAAAAAGACTTCAGAAATTTTCTCTTACTTCTTATTTTTAATACCAACTTTGAAATCAATGTAGCAGAAATCAAAGACATGATAAGCAGCAAGTTCTTGGCTACAAATACTTCTTTCATTACTACCAGGGAATACTGATGAAAACTTTCCTGGCCTGTTTTAAACTCTTGTATTTATTGCAAAACACATCTTTGGTGGACAAAACACACAACTTTTATTTGGATACTAGAAGCAATGACAAATCTAGAAGTAGTCATTCACTTTCCTGCCTCCTTTATGTTACATCTTTCTGTTTTGGCATTCCCATAATAAGGAATCCTTTGGGATCATTTGAATTTCTGTCAGCAGTGCTGCACTACCAAAATTAGGTCAGCAATTCAAATTTGTTTTCATGTTATTCTTTTTGCCTTGCTGCAGATTACTATGCCACAATTCCCAGACAGAGAGCCTACCAATGACTGAAACAGTGCTTTCAGAGGAATTGGTATCATTCCTGACACCTTGTTGTTTTAATTGGATTGTCAATGCAAAGAAAAATCTCCCTATTCTCTTTTTCTCTGAAGCAGGGGGCAATAGGAATTCTTGAGCACGTGTTTCAGAAAACTCTGAGTGTGACTTGCTTCTATAGTTGATTTAAAACCATAAAACACATTTGGAAAGTAAGTTATTTAGAGTGTTTACTAGATTTTGTATGACAAATACAGTGTGCAAACTGCAGGACAGGGTTGCTTTTGCATGCAGAATGAGGCAAATCTTTATTCTCTATGTTACATAATGCTTATGTGTAATAGCCTTACAAAAACTTTTTCAGTAATTAAGATGAACGGGATGAAATAGCAACTGGAGGGAAAGCTATCCATATGAAATTATGTCCTTTAAGCCTACCAATAATTAACCAGTAAAGTAATGAATGGCTTTCTGTATTCATTAAATATCAAATGCACTAAAGCTTTTAAAAAATAGATTCAATGGGCTTTCAATGGGCATGGCCAGAGACTACACAGCCTCACTAACGCTAAGAACCAGTCTTTTTATACCTTTCAAAAAAAGGAAAACAACAGCCAACATAAAATGTTTTCCCCAACACAGATTTCTTTGCTGAAGGCTAAGACTGGTGACACCTCTCAGCCTGTTTACAAATGTTTGTAGGCTCTTTTTGTTCCCAGGTCTGTCAAAGGAGCCAACCTACTCCCTGGAGGCTCTCCCATCCGAGATTCTTTTGCTCACACAAAATAAGCTTCTAGACAGGTTCCATACAGAGAAGTGGTCTTAGGCTACTCAGACATTACAAAAGAGACTATTCTTTTACGTTAACATTAATTTTTATGCTACCACAGTATTTATACAAATGCAACAGAGATGGGAACATCAAAGTTTTATATAATCATCCATAACGCATCATCTTAAAAAGTATAAAAGTGAGGGGTGTAACACTTCAGTAGGAGAGTCTTGAGTGCATTAAGAAACTTGAAGGAATATTCTTTTCTTTATACATTCTTAAACACTAGTGAGTTTTGAGAACTTCTAACAAAATAAATAATGATCTTCAACACACTCTCTTTAGTCTTTTCGGACTGATTAACAGATCCAGAGAGTTTCCCGCCATGCACAGGCTTCAAAAATAGTTCTGTGTAACTCTCATCCCCTGGCTTGACACCTCTTGCTCTGTCTGCCTGTGCTACATGAGCAGGGAGTCCAGCTCTGTAGGCTCCCCACTGGAATGGGACATGAATTAAGGAAGATATTGTCCCATTCCTCTGCTTTGCTTTGTGCTCATTGGCAATGCTTTGCTTCCAGACCAGTTTTAACTTGCTGAGTAACAATTTTTGTCCTCTGGACTTACCCAGCAACCAAAGTTATTTTGTCTTGCTGTTATCCAGCTTAGTCACAGGTGTAGGCTGGCGCAGTGAAGGTTTAAAAGACCATTTTTCTTCCCTACTCCCACACACAGTGTCCAGTGCTGCTTCATCAAAGTGATGTAAGAATCACCAACTCACTCTCTTCTTCAATATTTTAGATACTGGAGATTTTTCAGTTTTAAAGCCTGAACAAGGATTCTTCATACGTCTGTCACTGGTAAAACAACTACATGGGCTTGCATGCCAAAAGTCCTTCACGCAATGGAAAAGCAAAGGTTTCACCCTCCAAAAAGAACTCCTATTTTTTCAATGGTGCTCCACAGGGCCTAGTATTTATAAAACGTAAGCCTAATGCAAAATTTATTAGGCTATTCAGGCCTTTTAGCTTCTCTCACATATGGCTTGTTTATTTGCTGTTTTGCCTCAGCAGTTCACACAGTATATAAATATGCATGACATTCATTTTACACATATATATGAGTACAAGCAAATACATACAATGGCCTCATAAAGAAACAACTGGATCCCTATGTCTGAACAACCTGAAATCTGTTTCCTGTAGCCTAACTGAAAATATTTTATGCAAATGCTATTCAATTATCCAACTTAACTTTAACATGATTAATTTAAAAGTAGCAGATTTTCACATCAGCATTTGCGAAGAGGTTGAAAATTGCCAAATGTGACCATTGCTACAAGTAATAGTGCTCGCTTTTAATTTCCTTGTGTACTTTAAAAAATCTGCACTGCGTCATAACAGTGATACTTCATGGTATGTATTGTATTTTTCAGAGTTTTTGACAAACTAGTCACAAAACTCTTCTTTGCAGCTCTGTGGCAGTCCTTCTATTTATAAGCCATACCCTTAAAGCTACAAGAAATCTCAAAATATGTTTTTCAGTAAGGGAAGATTTGAAATTAGTACATTCAAAATTTCAGCCCGAATGAAAGCCAAGTGCTGTGCCAAGGATCTTTGCCAGCTGGAATTTGGTATCATGTGAAAAACTGGAAAAGTATAAGCTTTTGCTTTACAGTGTTACCAAGATCTCATAGGATCACAGTCTTTCCTTTAATTTTTTCATTCATTTTAGACAAATTCCTGGCTTCAGGGCATGGTCTGTATACAAACACTTGTAACTCAATAATTTTTGGGAAGTTAGTCCAAAAAAAGGCAGACCAGTATATAAACAGACAAATATCTGTAAATCTAAAATATATAGAACAGCATAAAATTATCTGTGAGGAGGGGGAAGATTGGATGTCAAAGACGCATTATGGAGACCACCATAATGCTACTATATCTATTTCTATATGTATATTCCTAAGAACAGACTTGTATGTAAGCATAAAAAAGCAGTATTAAAGGTTAAAAATAACATTAGGCTGGAAGAAATTTCATTTTTAAATTTCAGTATCAGCTTTTCCTATTACTCTTTTTGCTTTTTAAACAGAGGCCTCTTAATTTTGAATCAGTGTTGCAGGGTCAAGTGGAATACGCTCCAAAATCCAGTAAGCCAAAGATAAGATCTTCAGACAAGTTATCAACCCTCCATCCCAGCTCCCTCCCCTCTGTCCCTTAACAAGTATACCCCCATCTCCTTTACTGTTGACACACAGTGCCTATTATAAGATTAATAAAGCAAGAAACAAATGAAACCATTTACATCGAATCTGCAGCTTCACTGAACTCCTCACCCAAGAATAAGTGAGCAGGTCACTGCTAGAGCCCCTCCTTTGCAGGCAGCGTATGCCAAGGGAAGAGGTGTACACAAGGTCACCCAGTGACTCAGCAACAAACTGTGGAAAAGGACTCGAGGCAGCCCAGCCTTGTGCTTGTGCAGCAGCAGCTCAGCCTCGGCAGCAAACCTGCGCTCCCAGGTTTATTATTATTAGCTCTGCTAGGGCACAAACTCAGTGACCTCAGGTTTGTAGCCTATTAGTAGTAAATGCTTCAGTTCTAACAGCAAAGTTACAAATGCCTACGTTTTCTCTATGAAGCACGCAGTTGCTGCACGCACAATACAGACTTCAGAATGATAAAAAAAATGACATGAGCTTGTACATCTGCAAATTCTGTGGTTCTCAGTGCTCTCTTGCAGATTTTTGACAAAGACTTACCATTTAATAAGTATCAGAATCCAGATAGCCTATTATTCCACCTACTCACAAATGGGATATTTTTCTGTTCAGAAACAGCATGTTAAAGTGATTTGCAGGAGGAGATGGTAAAAGTTTCCTGCTCCCAGAAACCTCAGCAAGTTCAATTAAACAATGACAAGCGTAACAGCTTGAAACAGGCACTGTTTGATACAAAGACATCACTATCTTCCAGTAAAGGACCTCATGCTAGTTTTACATGAACAAAGAGCTGCTTCCAATTAAAATCATAGTAATGGGGGATGGGAGGAAAAAAATCAACCCAAATGCTCTCCATGTACTTGCCTTTATGGAACAATTACCCTGCAATGAAGTGACATCCTTCTCCAGCCATTTTGCCAAGAGCACTGTAAGGGAGTGCTGTAATCTGTAAGCATGATGGCTGCTAAATTCTAGTTCTCTGTTAATTCCAGCCCAGTTATTTACCCAGCTGACTTCTTACTGTGGGGTCTCTACTGTGAGGATTTCATGTCTGGTAATGGCACACTTCACAACATACATAATTTTACAGCTGTTACTGAAAATACATCTTCAGTCAAGAAGTATTTAGAAATTCATAGATGCAAATAGATAGTATGATTTCTTAAACTAGGCAACCAATATATGTTTGTAAGTGCAATTTATCTACCATAGGTTTTTCAGTCCCTAAGACTGAATACTACCTGTCCCAGTTACTCCTACGAACAGAAAGAGCAAAGGCTTTTGGCATTCTCAGCTCAATACATTTAATTCTTCACTAGCAGCACCAAAGCAACACCTCAGACATATAAAGGAAAGCCCAAGACAATAGCCCAAGATACCAAAACTGCAAACTCAATGTAAGTTTCTTTTAACATACTAGATTGTATTCTTCCTCTGCCTCTGCTCCATCTTCCCATTCTACAAAGAATGAACTCTTCTTTTTCCTACTGGAGACAATACATCACCACTTCTTCCTATCCTCTTCATCTCACTACTATTTTTGTATGCCATGAGCATTAAATACGTTTTCTTCTAGAGATGTTCTGGCTGACATATATCTAATTAAAGTCAGAACAGGTATTCTTAGCTCAGAATAAGCTGGTCTTTGAAGGTGGCCCCTTATGTCTCAGACCTGATTAAAAGGCTGCATGCCCAAGACCTTGTCTAATTCTTCCACTGACATCAGCTGGATTTAGCAAAGGCTAGGTGAGTGCCCCTGCCTGCAGACATTGTCTTGCCAGTATAGACAGTCAATAACCTCTCTTAAGGAGTAAACATCTACAATCAGAATCAGGAAAAATATGTTGGAGCAATTTTGGTCATCAACGAACAGAAAGACAGGAATCCACAGAGTTGCATTTTGACAGAGCTTTGCCTTCACTATTACATCATCAAGTTCTGCTTCTAGCCTCCCCAGCAAAGGCTGAAAATACCAGCTGTGAAAATCTGAGTGTCCTAAAAATATGGCTGCCATGGCCTTCTCGAGATACATTAGAGAAACTAATCTTGTTCCACTAAGTAAATTAAAAGTAGAAACATACCTCCCAAAGCCTGGCATCTGAAATCCTTTTTCCTTCCTCTCCTCACACATTTTTCTCCTATATATATATATAAATTCACATACACACAGCAACACATATGCTGTATACCAAAACAGAATGCTGTCATTAAATGACGTAGCCAGAAATGGCTACAGATTTGGCAGGAAAAGCTCATTTCTGGGATGCATAACACCCTGGTCTGAGCCTCAGACGCAGCGACTCCACCAAGCATTACCTTGGTGTTCACTAAGGTCAGGAAGAACTTCTGCTGGAACGTGCAATATCCCAGTAAAACATCCATGTTCCACAGAGGTGACACGGGGAGGAGGCAGCCTGAGGGGCTTTGTGCACACAAGACACCCTGGCAGGGTGGGGTTTTCTGTGTTTGTTCCTTCAGCACTTCAGAGATCTGTTCACACAAACATGCAAAATACCCTCCCGTAAAGAACACGAGTATGGAGACCAGAAGCAGACACAAACCTGCTTCTGACTCTCCCACAAGGGAGTTCTCATTATTGTGGCATATGCTGAGCTTAAAATCCTTGCAGCACTGACTGCACTAACACAGCTCAGCTTGTTTTACGTTGCCAGCTCATGAAGTTCAAACTCAGCATCCCTAGCAACAGCCCAGTGCTGCTCTGTCATTTCCACACCTGTGCAGAGTGAACTCGCCTTTCAAAGTTCCAAGAGAAATTTGCTTCAAACCTGTTTGCTCCATAACAAGCTAATTTTGATATTAATATTCTAATATTATGTTAAGAAATATCAAGTGAAGCTCTTTGCAATACCAAACATACTGTACCAAGTACTTTTTATTTACGATTCATTTAAGACAATTTATGTCAAATAAAATTACCTGCAATACTATCACCTCATTTGTTTTCCTGACAGTTAAAAAAATTAATCTATTTTTCACTTTCTTTATAATAACACTTTAATTAAAAACATAAAATAACCATAGAATCAAAAAGCACTTTGAGTTGGAAGGGACCTGAAAGATCATCTTGGTCTAACCCTCCTGTCATGGGCAAGGACACCTTCCACTAGATCAAGTTGCTCAAAAAATTGTGCACTTCCTTACTAACTCTAACTTAAATACTGAACAGAAATGTTTAAAAAAAACTTCTTTCTCCAGTTTCAGGTTTGGTTTTGGGTTCTTCTATCTTTGGTTTACCCACACTGGGTAAATCATTTAGCTTTATACCACCCTCTTTTTACTGTGTATTTAAATAAACACCTCCCAGTAAATAAAGTTTCAGATGAAACAGACTGCTGCTGGAGTCAGCAAAGATATGCTAGAAAAAGACAACTAACTTATGCATGCTACTACATCAAAGTATCCATATTTATTAGGCACAATGAAACACTAAAGGCAAGGAAAGTGCAGCCATCAGCAGAAGTGCATGTTACTGATAAAATATATTGAAGAAGCCACACAAAAGCTGGCTTATATTTAGTCCTTATCTACACAGCAATAATTTATATATATCTTTATAAAGATATATACATTTAAATGTATACGTACACACATCCAAGAATTTTCTTTTACCAACATGGCAGTTCTTACACATTTTCTCTCTAAAAATTACTAATAACATGTCATTTAGAAGTCCTTTAAGGAGTTAAAATGGGAAGATGTATACTTAGAACTTTTATTTCTGGCACAGATTTCCGTTGTTGCAAGGCAGGCCTACAGAGTCTGAATGCTGAGGACATTACCATTTATGTGGTGGGTTCCTAATTACCACTCTCTGCCTACCACCTAAAGGTCACGATGCTGGGTTTGCTCTTTTTGGTTCAGCACAGCCCAAAGACTTCCATGGAAGCTGTTCACTAGGTTGCATGTATCCATCATGATTTAAAATCCAACAGACATTACAGTTCTTCATTTCCAGCATATCACTTTAGGCAAACCTGCACTAAATTTATTCTATCATATGGCCAACGTTCACCTAGAAGCTTTTTAAAATCCTTCTGGGATTCCTGACAATACTCTTTAACTAATGCAATTTGTTTGTTGAAAGCATGGCAGCTGCTGTAAAACAAGCAAAATTCAATTAAACTTTACACTAAAATATTGCTAACTATGAAATGTCATGGTATTTCAGATTTGATGAGTTCAAAGCTAATTAATTTCAGACCACTGAATACCTAACACAAAGGAGAAATTGGTTTTAAAATTTAAAAAAGTAACTTGAATAAGCTTTATTGGATATGATACCTGTGACATAGCCATCTAATTATCATCAATTTTTACATACCAACCCAAGCAGTAGCATTTGGGCAAAAATAAAATTAACCTATAAGACGATTGATGCGTGGTACTATTGGTAATATTTCACCCAGAGGGTTACAGAAAGTAAATTATCACTTTATTCCACAAGATCTTCTGCCTGCTGTACTGCAACAGGATAAATTATCCCTTCCCATTTGGTTTTGATGTTTATAAAATATGACTTAGGACGAATACAAGCAAGTCAGCAACATGTTTGCAGAGGGTGGAAAATGATTTACACAGACACAGCTAGATGCTCCAATGCATACACTACTTGTTACTCTAAACCCCATGAAACTTTGTAATTGTATTTGGAAATTTTAGTGCAATCTGCTCTAATTCCACAGGCTAGACACATGAAATAAAATGGAACCCCCCCTAAAACTGCTCTTTAGGATTGCATTAAACCTGAAGAATATCTCCAATTATTCTTGTTAAAAAAAGATTTATTGAAAACTTTCTAAGTAACATTTACATAATCCCAATAACAAATTGTTGAAATTGAAAAAAATGAATGACTGAACATTTAGAGCTGACCATACATTTCTCTCTCTATGGTGCTCAACCAGCACCATAGATTTCTAAGATACAAAAAGACAATTGATGAATCACTAACGTGAATGTGTTAATCAAAAAAAATCCAGGTTAAAAGTTGATACATACTATTCTAATATAGCACAAAATGTATCTTTACAAAACATACAATATTTATACAATTTTTTAATAATTAATGGTCTCCAAAATGAGGCAAGGATTAAAACAACATGAGCAAGTGATTTTTTTTACAACAAACATGAGCAGATAGAACAACTTTTATTCAAGTCAGATCTTGTCTAAACTACAAAAGCAGGATAACAAGTTATAAAACAGCTGGCTCCCGCTAATTACTATTTCTAGATTTATTGGATTTTGGCCTAATTAAGAAATTTAATTAAAGTCCAATCTACAGCACAGATGATAACTGTATTAAGCACAGCAGCTTGCTGGCTTTGTTGGATCATTAGCGCCTCTCGGTGAATGTCAACTGCAGGGCACAGCTCTGGGCAAACATCCTGAGCCTCAGCCCTGTGTCCAAGGCAGCCATCCAGCTCGGGGAGCACCCCCCAATGCCCTTCCCAACCCAGAAGTCACCACCACTGCTCACAGCATCACACACAACAGGCCATTTCTTAGAGAATTCAGGTAACTGCAAACCAACAAACACATCAAGTAAAGGCATTACACGTTTTTCCTGAGTCCCAACACCAGTTTTTCCATTTCTCACCTGACTGCCAGTAGGGGCTAAGACAACAAATTGAAATCCCCTTTAAAACAGCCAAAATTAAGCCATGCCTCAGTTTACCTAGACTTCAGAGAAGTGTTTGACATTGTCATCTCACAGCATTCTGCTGGAGAAACTGGCTGCTCCTGGCTTGGATGGATGCACTGGAATAGCTGTCTGGGCCCAGAGAGTGGTGGAGCATGGAGCTACATCCAGCTGGGGCTGGTCACCAGGGGTGCTCCCCAGGACTCAGTACTGGGGCCAGTCCTGTTTGAACTTTATCCATGATCGGGACAAGATCAAGTGCGCCCTCAGTCAGTTCACAAAGGACACTAAATTGGGTAGGAGTGTTGATCTGCTGGAGGGCAGGAAAGCTCTGGACAGCTGGATTGATGGGCTGAGGTCAATGGCAGGAGGCTCAACAAGGCCAAGTGCTGGGTCCTGTGCTTGGGTCACAACAACCCCAGGCAGTGCCACAGGCTGGGGCAGAGTGGCTGGAAAGCGGTCTGGTAGAAAAGGACCTGGGGATACTGGTTGGCAGTGACTGAACATGAGCCAGAGTGTGCCCAGGTGGCCAAGAAGGCCAATGGCACCTGGCTTGTATCAAAAATACAGTAGGACCAGGGCAGTGATGGTCACTCTGGCACTGGTGAGGTCAGACCTCGAGTTCTGTGTTCAGTTCTGGGCCCCGCACGATGAGAAAGACACTGAGGTGACACTGGAGAGTGTCCAGAGAAGGGCAACAGAGCTGGTGAAGGGTCTGGAGCACAAGTCCCACAAGGAGCAGCTGAAGGAGCAGAGGGTGTTTCATCTGGAGAACAGGAGGCTCAGAGAGAGACCTTATCCCTCTCTACAACCACCTGAAAGAAGGCTGTAGCCAGGTGAGGATCGGTTTCTTCTCTGAGGTAACTAGTGACAGGACAAACCTGTCACTAGTTTCAAAGAGAAAATGGCCTCAAGTTGGAAATAGCCAGGGGAGATTTACGTAGGAAAAATTTCTTCACTGAAAGGGTTGTCAAGCATTGGAACAAGTTACCCAGAGAAGTGGTGGAGTCACTATCCCTGGAAGCATTGAAAAGATGCGTAGGTGTGGCACTTAAAGACGTGGTTTAGTGGTGGACTTGGTGGTGCTGGATTCATGGTTGGACTCAGTGATCTTAAAGGTCATTTTCAACCTAAACGAGTCTGTAATTCTATCTATATATAATGTTCCATATCACTTCAAACCATGGTTTATGGTGTGTAATGCAACATTTTTATCTGAAAGAAAATATTCAGTATTAAAAATGAATAAGCTTGAAACACCAAAGCCTAGAATTATGTCTAGAAAAGTTTACCAGAGGAGCTCCAAGAAGGAATTCTTATGTTACCACATCTTTCCCAAACTATACGGAAGGTCCCAAGTAGCACCACAGTGGGCTGGCCCTGGCTGGATGCCAGACACACACTCCATCACTCCCCTCCACAAGTCAACAGGGGAGAGGAGATATACTGACAGATACATGAGGTGAAGTAAGAGCAGGGAGAGATCACTCACTGAGTACCATCACAGGCAGAAGAGACTCACCTTGGAATATTAACTGAATTTATTACTAACAAAATAATAACAGGACAATGAGAAGTAAAATAAATCTTAAAGACACCTTCTTCTTCCCCCCTCCCTCCTTTCCAGATCTACTTCTTCAAAGGTGCAGGGAGACATAAACACCTTTAAGAACTTAACATACCATGTATCTGTCTCAAAAAACAAACTGCAAGCAGGCAGGTATATTCAAGAATAAACCTCACATGTGAGGCGATTCCCTTCATTACCTTCAGTCTAAAGTACTGCATCCAATTTCGTGCAGAAATAGGCCAATTAAGGCTAGATAGAGGCCACAAGAAACAGCCTAAAAGGCATGGCTGAAAATAATTGGAATTCTTAACCTTGAATAAAAGACGAGAGTGAAGTGTTAAGAGTCTTCATGTCTGTAAAAGGTTGTAACCAAGAGAAAAACTAATAAAATCCTCACTGGGAAACTCCTCACTGAGTTCACTGGGAAACAGATGATAAAGGAGTAAGACGAAATTGATACTGTGAGGGAGAGGGGAAAAACACTAAGACTGCCTAACCAGAAAGAGATAACCCAGAAAGAAGCAGCCTAAAAAGACCTATTAAATCTTTCTGAGAAGCCTTCTCCATCAGGCAAGCAATTAAGAACAAGCTGAACAAATATTTAGTGGTGCTTTATCTATCCATCCTACTGCTAAGAACAGCGAACCAAGTAATGTCCAAATCCATTTCTTTATTCCTTTAAAGATTTTTTGAAGGGGGGCAGGGGGGGAAAGCAGTATGGATATATTAATTTATTTCTGCATGGTGTGTCAGTTCTGTAGGAGTATTTCTCAATTGCCTCTCCAGTAATTTAAGGGTCACTTAAATGCCAGGCTAAGATAATTTGATTGTTTAGAGGACTCTCAAGGCATTCCGAACGGGCCATGATCTCATGTTCACTACACTGGCCTCATCACCATACTTGCAATATTTTTTGTGAATGTTTTAAACACCCCACTGCAGAGTAGGGCTTCTCTCTTTTTTAGGGGAGAAATCAGCCAGAGTAACAACTCCAATCTAAACCACAGACTGTCTCCTCAATGGTTTTATCAGTTTACTTTATGACCAGTTATCTTCAATCACCTGGGTTTGCACATCTTACACAAGAAATAAAACCTTGCTTTTCTAAAACAAGCAATCTAGAAGTATTAATTGAATTCAAAACGTTAAGAATGTCTCAAAAACCAAACACCCCAACCAAATAAAAATATTTGTTTTTCCATTGAACTGTTTTTAATTAATTAATTTCTGTTTAAAGTTCATCAAGAACTAAAAAGAAAATGTCATTATGTACCTCACAGCTACAGAACTAAACTGTAAATCAGATTTAAATTTACCCCCTGAAGTGACTGTTGAATGAGGCAGAAAATCCACTATGTTTTCCTATCCTTGCATATGCTTTTATGAATTCTATTAACATATAAATGACAGAACTCCAGAACAACTGAGAACTACTTATTTATATTTTGAAGAGCTGCCGATCAAGATGAAAACAGCACAGGCAATGCAAGAATGCCAAAGACTTATTAACTAAATACCTTCTGAAAAGAGCTGTACATGACATACAAAATACATGCAAATAGATGTGCTCACATATCCTAGCACATTTTAAAGGAACCACTGAGTAACCAGTTAGGTGGGTGGGATATTTGTCTTTCTTTTTTCCCTTCCTTTTCTTTTTCCCAGATTTTTAATTCTAATTCTTCTGGCAGTACACCTTGCTCTGATACAAGACACCAACAGGTGGTAGGACCACTGCATTTTTGCTTTCCAGGAAGTCTCTGGCAAAACTAAGGACTAAGCCTTCCTAATGTTATGGGTGATCACCTCAAAGTTCATAGCTGGTGTCAGGCAGGTTGGTGTTGAATACCTGTAGTGGGAAGCTACTAAATGAAACAAATGTGTTGATAATGCTGACTTTGTAACAAATGTACTTTTTATTCTTAAGCCATTGCTCTTCACAGAAATATGCACAAAAAATACAGTTTTTCCAATGAATTTAACAATGCATGTCAGAGTTCTTAACCTCATTTTAGTATTTTGTTTTAGATACCACCAGTCCTGCCAGTCCAAGACAGCTCCAGTGGGCAGATCAAGAACGCTCCTGGGGTAAGTGCTGGATTCCTATAATTCTGTATAGGCTCCATCTGAATGAACCAGGTCTGGGTCAACTAATTATTTCAGTGTGAGGGTCTGGGAAGGAAGGAAAAGTCAAGTTTGCTATTATAGAATCAGCTTAATGGTTAAAAATCAAAATACTACTTTTATTCTTCTGGTAGCACCATTGTTTGCATGCTTGGATAGCCACGAGGTTTATCAGTGTGCAGTGCTGTTGGACAGAATTCCTGGTTATCCAGGTGACAGGATAGGGTGACAGCATGGCTTGTCAGGACCTCTAGAGTTCTCTATTCCTGCTCAGGTCTGACATCTGACCATATGGCTCAGGGCTTTATTCAGTCTCTTGAAAACCTCCAAGGATGCCTCCTGCAGACCTTCTACAGTGTAGCCTCCAAGACAACCAACACAGACTATATTTGCCCTTCCTATATTCCTTATTAATCTACTGGACACTGGACCTGCAGTTACTACAACCTAGCCCAAGGTAACACCCACAGACCAAACACAAATCACTTTGTTTTACTGATCTTTTTTCATCATTACCCTTGATCATGTTATCCTTCAATTTTAATTTGCTAATTTAGTCAAAGGATAGGGGAGATGAGAAGAGAAATAAAACTATTTGTGTAAACACACAGGTGGTGAACAACTATCACTTTTCCTGCACTTCTGGAATACAAAAAAACATTTTAACAAAACCAAATGTTATAACATTTCTACAGCTATATTGCTGAAAAAAACACCACTTTGTCATAGGTCTTAGGGCAGATGGGTTGGAAGTAGTTGTCACATCCCTCATCTGAGTAAAAAAAATCAAATACAAATGAAGAGGAAAAAAATTCCTGCTCCAGTGTAGCCACTTGAGATGTTACTCTAAACCCTTGCAGATTAGCACAGAGAGTAGAGCTCAGGAACATTGAACAGTTGGGCATACGTGGGCACACGCAATGAGGACGAGATGATCACCCCACTGGAACAACTGCTACAAATTTATTCCATCTCAATATGCAGTTCAACTCAAAAAACATCTGCCTTATCACCTCAAATCTTGAACCATGGTGGGCCTATTGGCACAAGCATCAGCAGTGATTTTTCTTCATGTGTTCAAAGACAATACAATCTGCTCTGTAAGTATCAGTTCATTATACAATAAATAATTGATCAGTATTCTACTGACTCCTCTATAATTATTCAAGCTTGTAGGCAGCTTAACTTCTGAGAAGAAAAAAAAAATACAGAAAGACACACACACACACAAACACACTAAGAGCTTTAATTTAACTGGCATTGCTCTGGAAATGGCAAACTTCCACTGGCTGAACAGAATACTTAAATGCTGTGTTTGTTTAACTAACTGCAAGTTTCTACTGTCCAACTACAGCAGCTTTGATAGAGCAAAACACAGAACACCAACTCCTGTTCACTATGAAAGATTTGACAATACTCAAGATTTTCCAAAACCAAATCCTTCAGTGCCCACAACTGACCTGACATGTTGAGAAGTAGCACATTTGCTTGATAGATCTGCCTTTATAAAATGTATTTTATAAGTGGATTAAAGACTTGAGAATTGTTGGTATTTTCATAGGTCATGCATTTTATCATGATAAAAAATGAAAACACCATAAAGATGCCATTGAAAGATCTGATTTTGTACCTTACCTGCTTTGTTCATGATTGACAAAGAAAATTAACATCAGCTTTGCACTTTCTATGCTTCTTATATATCTGTATTATTTACTGGTATTAGAAGGAAACACTGAATTCCAAACAGTTTTTGCCCATTTTATGACACAGCTTGACTATGGTGTATCAGTCAGGCCACCACACTGACTTCTTTTTCATCTTTTATTATATATTCATCTGTTTTACAAGAATATGCTATGATCACACTGCATTTCTGCCTGGATGAAATGATCTTTGTTAAAGAAACTCATATTGTAAAACTGTTAATCAAAGAACATGTTTCTCTATTAATATACATGAGGGAGAAAGGGGGATTTTGAGACACACTTAAGAACCAGACATCCAGTTGAAAAGAACCAGTTAATTAATTCAGTCTTTAAAGCTATCTCCCCACTTACAAAAAACATTACACAATTTAAGCTTCTGATCTTGTGTTCAACAAGGATCTACCATATGCAAAAGAAATTGGAGGACTTATTACTGACATTAATGCTTCCTCACTGCTCAAAGCTAAGATTTTGGTCAATGAAATGTCTGTATTTGGATATTAAACTAACTTAGATATGGAGAAGCTGGAGAAATACTGCAAATAATGTTGGCAGCACTTTGGTCTTCCTTAGTCTCTAAAATGTAGAGACAAAAATAAATAAACAAGCAAGCAATCAAGCTCTGCTTCATTCTTATGTAGATAGAACAGTAGAAAACTGTACAAGCCCTACAAAAACTGCAGCAGTCAAAACCATTTTGCCCTGACTGAAAAGGTTAATAATGTATAAGAATAGATATATGAGAAATAAAATGCCCACAGCTGGTATCTGCAAGATCATCACACATTGGTACCAACTGTGCTACAGGCACCTAATTCCTTTATTTTCTTTCTCTTGCCACTGTGTTTCTAACACAAGAAAGAATAGCCTTTTAAACCATTAATCTAAAGAAATCCAAAATCAGACTCCAGAATCCAGAATATTGAATGAAATTTTAGAGATTATCATTTGAAACATCAGAGCATGACTACAAAGATACAAGATCTATCACATGAATGCCGATATTCAGTTGTCAACAGATCACATATAAAGAATATAAAGAATAGTGCTGTCAAAAAAGCAAGTATGACAGCCAAATGGCACAGCTGAACTTTCATACTAAGTGTTTACACTATATAGTATTTTTTCTAAATATGCAATGGATTTTAACAAATGGTGCACAGCATTGTTTTTTCATAACTATTACATCACTTAAGGCATCTTTCTCACTGGAAGCTCTAAGTAAAATTAATTTTCAAATTATAAGAAGGGAATTGATTTGAAGACAGAATATTTTGTTAAGAGATCCTGAAAATCAGAGGTCAATATTAAAGCCTAAGAGCTGTGAATTTAATGAAATTATCTCACTTCCACAGTAATGCTAATAAATGAAAAAGGGACACTATAGGATTTTCAATACCTATCAAAAATAAAAACCCACAAAAAACCAACATACAAAACAACAACAACAAGAAAAAGCTTTGAAGTGTTTCAGAATGCAAAGTACACAGAATCTAAGGGATTCCCTTCCTTTCACCAGTCCTGGCCAAAATACCGTTGCATCTTCCCTACAAAGACATAAGCTGGAAAGATATGCAATAGGAATCTTAAGTGTTAAGATAACCAATACAAAGGTAATCGTACTTTTTTTTCAGATATGAACAGCTTGCAGATTTTTGCTGTCTGTGTATACCCTGCCAGAAGTCTTACTGTATTACTGCCATTTACATGTGAACAGAAAGGATACAAAGAAATTACCAACATTCAGTGAAAGTCATCACACAAGGAAGATCCCCTAGAAGTTTTCTGTCATAGCAAATAAGTCAGAAGAATTCAATTTAGGACACTATGTCTTAAAAAATTGACCAAAATCTCTGTAATATCCAAGTAGCAGTCTGGCCAATCAAACCATTGGCCCAAACATGAGCATTTAGTGAACACATGAAGAATTCTTGTCAAATATAAACCTTGGTAAACTTTAGTGTAGGTGGGAGAACCAGACTTCTTTTTCTTCTGTGTTTATTTTTCTAAATTACTCACAGATTCACCATCTGTATCTTTCATGCAATGTGCAATGATAGACAAGAACACAGGCTGTTGAAGAATGAAAGCATAACCAGAGTGGCTCAGACCAAGACCATCTAGTGTAGCATACTTTTTCTGACACTAACATGGTACTAATCCAATAGCAGATACGTTGGGATAAAAATAAGAACAAATCAAATGAGGAAAAAACGAGGCAAAATTATGGAAGAGCTCCTATGCAAGAAAAATTTGTGTAGATCTCTCAAGCTCAGAAGAGAAGCAATTTGGAGGATAGTCATATAGATGTTTAAGAATATCAACAGGCCATTCTCTTCTAAGAAAAAGTATAGCAGGGTGCAGACTTAGAAAAAAAACAAGGGAGGTGGCTTTTCAAGGAACAGGCAGCAATGTAATGAAAACAATTTAAAGGACCTGTTGCTCTAGAAATGTATGTGGTTTGAGAGGGAGAATGGAGAGATTTCTGCAGAAAAACAATCCAGTGATGGTTCCTAAACGGCGCTAAACTGCAACAGCTGGAGAATGGAAGAGTAAGTGGGAGTGTCTCATATTCTCGTCCTGCCTTTAATTCTTTCTTACCCTAGACTCAGCTTAACAATGCCGAGGATACACTATATGTTGTGTTAAGACAAAATTCATTATTACACAGTATCACTTCTCTTTAATTGTCACAAAAACATGTAAAAATGTTACAGCTAAAGATTACAATAGATTTTACTTAAGGTTTCTGCTTCTTCCTCTGAAACATAATGGTTCTGTTCATTATCTGAGAGCAGGTATTAGACTAAGGATCTGTGCATTACAGAGAAGAGCTCTAATAAGAGCAGGCTTCCAGTATTCCAGTGGTTCAGCTGCAAAAATTCAGTGTTTTACTAATGGAAAAAAAACCAAAAAAACAACAACTTCACCTTAATTTATATCTTATTTTTCATAAATTTGATCATTTTAATAAGATACAAGTTATTGAATGACACAGAGATTAGCAGAAGACCATTCATGAGTTTTGTTTTAGAACATCTCTTACAAATATGAGTTTTACCAAGTGAAGTTTTAATGATTTGCTCTTAAAAGTTCTATTCGAAAACACTTTGCTGTCAGTTTCTTTCTGTTTCCAACCATAGTCTTTATACAGTTTTTTCATTGGGTAAGAATAGAGAACAAGCCTATTTCTAGTTATAAAAAAAAAAATGGACATTAAAGCACACTTTGGGAAGAGGAGGGATGAAATAACTACCTAAAGACTGGTTACAATCTTTGTATTATCATGTCAAGTTGTCATGTTGAAATGCACAGAAAAAAAAAAAAAACACAAAAGGGAAGAGCAAAAGCAGTCTGACAGTAATTTATACAGCAGATTTCTTAAAGCTGTAGGAATAACAAGTCCTGTTTGATACACCTTGTTTTTCCTCATACCTTGAGGCCTTTTTCTGAAGATCACTGGAACTACTTCTTAGTGAAGGCTTAAGAAAATTCTTAGCTAAGGTATGATGTGATTTTTCTTACTCCATGACAGTTATCAGGGCTGTTCAGTTTTTTGAAAAATTCAGAAAGGTTTAAAACTCATACTGCCAGAGCTGATGGGGAACAAATATGAAAACAATAAAGTGAGTAACAATTCACATACCTCAATAATTAGAACCAGCAAAATTACCATCACCTTTCACCCAAAAATACAAGTTTTTATACAAATCACGCTGTCTTATAGCTTCTCTCACCATACTTCTACTGAAATCCTAAGCCCTAATACCTTGAAACTTCACTAGAAGAGAATTGAAGCAAGAAAAGCTGTGAAAAGTTGTTTGGTGTTTGGTGTTTGGTTTTTTAAATACACATATATATGTAAATATATATCTCTTTTCCTGAAAAGTTCAACAAAACAAAACAAAACAAAACAAACAAGCAGACTAAGGAAGACATTGCTTACATTTTCTATGAGGAATCCTCTGGACAGGGAACTGAAGCAAAGAAAGAATTTAAAACCTCCCCAAGATTACACAAGTAGTCGGTGGAAGAACAAACTAGGACAATCCCTTTAAATCTCATCATCAACAACTGTTACTAATCTTGTTATGAAAGCCTTACTTCTGCTTGAGGTAAGGAACAAATTTCTTATTTGCCTCAACTTTCCTCTCTTAATATCCCATTAGACTTTACAGTAAACACTATGTATGAGTGTAAAGGTACTTAGAATCTTTCTCAGAAGTTGGCATGTTGAGGTCTTTTTGTCTGAAGATACCAACATATTTTATTCCTAACTACTTTTTCACATTATGAATAAATTCACACAATGACTATAAATTCAGTCTTTGGGACCAAAGGAAAATCCTAAGGCATACACTGGGATGAAGTAGTATAACTCACTGTCAAAAATACAGAAGAACATTTTTAGCTCTCAAACCATTTTCATAGCAAAAAAATACAAAATTCAGAGCACATCTGAGGTTGAGTCTACTCCTTTCTCTCTAATTTTTAACAATTAATCACACAGGTTTCATTTTTTTTACAGAGCAGGATTATGGGCTACAAATGAAAAACAAATTACTTGTATTTTCAACTCCACACCTGCTGACATATCATTAAATCATATTACTTTTTCATAAAAGTCTAGCTGCTTCTTCAATATCATCTTTTGCTAATACTTTTGCTTGCAGAATTGCTCTTTTTAAAAAATAAAAGTCCCAATCTTCATGCACAATTTACATTAACATTAAATAGACCAAAAAGCAATACAGCTTCTCTGCTAAGTTGCCATTTAAGTTTTGGATAGATTGATTTAAAGGAGTTGTATCTCCCACTATGTAACAGACTCCTGAATCTGCAGTGGTGCTTAAAAGAAAATGTGGGGCTGGTCAAATAGCCAAAATCAAAGAGAGAGCAGGCAAGAGTGTGAAGGTACCTATCATTTAGAAAGGAGAGAAAGGAGAAAGTTCTCCTGGACAATCCTGTGAGCCAGCAGACTCATTGTCTGCTGTTACTAGTGGTATCCAGGAAACTTCAATGCACTGGCATACATTCCCTACGGTATATTTAATTTACTGGTTTCATACAGATCCACAACACCGTATTAAGCTTTCATCCTCATGTCCAGCAGAATTACAAAAAAAAAAAAAAAAGCTACAAAAACTAAAGCTGATCTCTTTGCTGAAGTTGCAAACCAATTCAGAGTTAGGAGACTGCAGTATTCCCTACAAGGCTATAGATAGGATATAAAATAGTCATAACATTGCTAAGTAGCAAGGCAAAGCATCAAAATCTTCCATCTTCAAAAGAGTCTTCAGCAAATAAATCATCCCCTAAACAAGAGGAATATGCACCTCATTTTCAAGAGTTCAATTTATCTGCAGTTGCTGTGCAGGTGTTTCCTTGTGTAGGATGTTCAGTTTAAAGCACCAGAATTGCATGACTGAAGGATAATTAGGTCACAAGGACTCTAGAGAAAAACATAACTGATACTTTGATCACTTGCCCTTCATGTGCAAACATAAATCACAAACCTAGCCTTTCACATAAAAAGCCTGAAATCTTTGAATTACACTGGAACACATTTGCACTCATCCTGACCCCAAATATTAAGTTCCTGTAGGAATTTTAAAGTGGTATCATTCAAGAATACATAATAACACCTTTTCATTAGAGGCCAGTAACAAAACCTGAAATCTTTTTCCCCAAATAATTTATTTCATGTTTTTCCCTTATACATATTAACACACCTTTGTACCTCCTGCTTTCCCTAACTAGCTGCCAGCCCTGAAAAGAGAAAACAAAAACAAAAAAACACATCATAAAACAATTCTATTACAAAAAAAAAAAAGGACATTTCTGTGTGCACACATGAAAAATAAAATTCCCTTGGTGTAGAACGCATTATATAGAGTGGACTTCTAAAGAAATAGCAAAAAAGTTAAGTGTTTCAAACTAACAAAAAGCTTAAGAAGGTTCACCCCACACCTTGAGAGATTATTTATTGCCTAGGACCCTACCAAGTGAAAAACCAGCATTTCTGCAATTCAAGATGGACTTGGTTTCTTGGATTTCCACAGTATTTCTACCTGGAATCTCTTTGATGAAAAAAAGGGTTCAGGGGGGACATTTTTTGTTGATTTTCTTAGTGGGGGAGACAGCTGTCATGAACATAAGGATTCTCCTAAATGGGAAGACGGGTAGCCCAAAGGCAAAGAAACCACAATAACCAACCAGACAGGTTACTTCTTTGCTTTAAAAATTGCTCCAAAATTGCCAGAACAGGTGCTGATGAATTTGGTTAACGAGATAATTTTCAGTCTGCTTTTTCACTGGCAGGCTGCCCCCGACACGGTGAGCTCTTTTTATTTTATAATGGCATCATAAGAATCAAGTCACACATTTAAGACCTCCTGCAGTGTCTGGCATGCATTCATTCACAACTCTTCAGAAGCTCCACTTCAGCAGATGCTAATTTTCAATTAAGTTTTGGCATTACTGATCCCAATAGTGTATAACACACTTGTATTTGCAGCATTACCTATTTTTCACTTATTGCAAGATGTGAAAGGGAGCTCTATTAAATATATTAGAATACTTTGTCTAATTATTACCCCCTTTTCACTAGCTGTGCAGTTTTATTCCTATTTTTCTGTAACCATCTACACATAGAGTTGTTAGGTTAAGCCTGCTGTTAATAAGAACTTACTTTATGACTGTTTCCTGCATGTAACTTTCCTCTTTTGGTAGAGATGGATAAATAACAAAATCCTAAATAACAAAATCGCTAACAAGTTACAGGGTTTCTACTGACTTCCGACAACTTTACTTTGCTTGACTGAGTGTAATATTTCCTTAGTTGGTATTTTCCAATGTCTTAAACATATTATTTCTCATTATATTAGGTCTTGCTGAGAAACCTCCAGAAAATATATCTAAATGTTAGTGAGTAAAAAAGGTTCTCTAAATCTTTCTTAAAACCTGTGAAGATCTGGAGAATATTCTCAGCTCTGAAAAAAGACCCTGTTCTGGTACTGGACACTTACATTATAAGCTAACAGGAGACTAAGAAAAAAACACAAAGAAAAAAATAAAAGCTTCCAAATATTTGTAGATCAGTGGGCTTTCCTAACAACAGCAACAAAACTGTTGGAGCTTAGGGTACAGAGAATTTTTTTTGTTTGTTTCGAGAAGTTTTGATTTTCAAAGGAACACTGTTTTTAACTTGCGTCTTTAGGAAAAGTTACTAAGGTTTTGAGATGAGTTAGAATCTACAAGTGTGTGAACTAGATAGTGGTATATAGTAATGTAGCTTATCACAGAGTGAGAAATTTAGAGTTTTAGAATTTTCCTATAAGAATAGATAAAAGGCAAGATAGAAAGTTTTGAGCGTTGTCTCGTCTCCTTCTTGTTCTTCTTTTACTCCATTTTCTGTAGTATTGGTAGCACAAAGTTATTGGTTAGAGAAAGCTGTAGCATGTTACGTGAATAGATTAATAAGAGTTATTAGTAGAAAAGTAAAAGCAAAGTATGTATTAGAAGTTAATTGAACAAAATAGCTTTAAAAAACCTTAAATCTGTGTGCCTAATCTTCATTTTGTGCCTTGCTTTCTACTGTACTGTCTAGTACACTAAACTTCTAATATGAGAAAAATAAACAATAGACCAAAGACCAAGAAACCAAGAGTCTCATCCGTTTCTCATCCCTAGCACAAAACTCACAAAGTGAACTCTCCTCAAAGAACTCATGGGGAGACTTCCACGCTTTTGTCAGTTCCACCAGAAACCCGACACAAAACCATACAATTGACAAGATTAATTTCTACATTATTGGTGATTTATGGTGGAGATAATTATTGTCAGTAGTGTTGTTCCAGCTTTGCTCTTGCCAAGTTTTCTTTCAATTTGCCTGTGTAATCAAACAGTTCACATATGACAGCACAACCGAGAAGGCTCTCCAAGCTTCCCATAAGTGTGAACTAACCTGATGAAATCCTGAGAAGCACCCTGGGTTATCATCAGACATCCTCTGTTTAAAGAAATTAAGACCATTATGTATAGTGTAAACAGGAGTTCTCTCAGGCAAGGCGAGGCATCAGCAGTTCTCCAGTCTGGTATTTCCAGATGTGCTTTACCAGCCTTGGCATTACCAACATCACATCCCTCCGGCCTTCCCTAACCCTCTCAAAAATCAACTGAGATGACCAGTGTAAAACACTATCAATACCTCAGAACTACAAAAACATCACACACTTTTATGGCAAGTCATTCTTGAAACAGCAGCATGCAGTTGAGATGCAGAATGCACTACTGCCACAGCCTACAACCCTCCTCCTCCCAAAAGCCTGCATCAGTATTTCAATAGGACAATCCATGCTAATGCTTTTTAAGTGCAGGAGGAATAAAAAGTTAAGTATTCCTGAGAAATATCTTGACTGTAAAAAATGAAACACTTAAATGGTAATAGGTTATAAAAGCAGAATTACAATACAGCATTTCTGTAAAGTGATCTCCTTCTTATCAAATGTATTCTTTAAAAAGAAAAATAAATTCTTCCTAAACAATGAAGTACCAGAGGGAAGTAAAAAACAGTCCTTTGCCACATAAAATCATACTGGTAATTAGACTAAGTAATTGAATTCCTACAGTAAAGGATATTTAAAAGCCAAACACTTGACACTTGATTCACAATGTTTCTTATTTTAATTTAAAATACTCTTACAGACACACATAATCCAGGCAGGAGGAAGAAACTACTGAAGACCCTATTTTCTCTCCTGGTTACGCTGCTGCCTTTGGAAAGTATACAAATCCTGCTTTGAATAATTTTATTAACTTACTGGCTCCATCAAGAACATTAAAACCTTTGCTATTGACTTCCATGATAGTTTATTGCACAAAGTGTCATTGTAGAACATCGCAGAGGATATCCAGAGCACTTGGGGTTTGCTGTTTTTAAACAGTTACACTTAATTTCATTTGAAGCACTATTTAAGAGAAAGCAACCTTCTGCCTTTCTAGAAAATACCAACTTTAGATCTGGCTGTCCATCTGCAAGGTGACTATCTTAGAAATCTGTCAGCAAAACACTCTGATTATAGTCCACCCATCAGGTTGGGAAGTTATCTCAACTATTAGGATATGTACATATTGAGACAAAAAATATTTGGGAGTGGTGCTTTGCTTTGAATTATCTTTAAAACAAGAAAGGAGCACTTTCTGGCAGAAGAGGGAATTGCATTTCATCCATTGTGGAATAGTGTGTTTCCTTCTTGGTGACAACCATGAACGGGAACTGAAAGCCTGCTGCATCCCAGAACGCTCAGTGACTGACATGAACACTGAGCCATGCTGGATTTCTGCTTTTTGACTGAATATGAGACACATCAGAACCACAATGAAAAGCTGCTCTATGCTTTTCAAGAATAATGAAGTTATTTTTTTAAAAATAGTGTTTTGAAGAACACAAATCCAATCCAACCCTAGCAGAAGTAAATATGCCTGGAATCATTCACTATCTGGGACAAACTTTCCTGTTACACAACTCAAGAGAAACAGAGTAGCTACTACAGGACCCAAGGGCATTATGCAAAAGCATCTACAACAGAGTTCTTTTAAGAATTAAATGGAATATCTGACTCAAGTTTTATCTCAGGAGGCAGTTTATTTTCTCCACAAATTTAGAGGTGTGAAAAGATCTAAGAGATGTAAAGACACTGGGCAGTTAATTGGGAAACTTAGAAATACCAGGAGGACATAATGCAAGCAGATGAACAAAATGCTGTTTTCCTTATTTCATTTTGGTTATTGGTAGCCACTGTTAGGTACAGGATGGAATATATGTGAGGAACTAACACTGTGCATCACATAGAACAGTTTGGATTAAAAGGGACCTTTAAAGGTCATCTAGTCCCTTGCAATGAGCAGGGCCATCTCCAACTAGGACAGGCTGCACAGAGCCTCCTCCAACTGGGCCTTGAATGTTTCCAGGGATGGGGCATCTACCACCCCTGGAGGCACTCTGTTCTGGTGTTTCACCACCCTAATTGTAAAAAAAAATAAATTCCTTATATCTAGTCTGAATGTATCCTTTTTTAGTTTAAAACAATTCCCCCTTTTATGAAACAGCTTAACAAATCTGAATGTATATTTATTTATTATCATGAAAAAATGAAGAATATATTTCATTTGCCTTACAAAACCAACTTCTAAAATCACTATGAAATTTTTGTGTTATGAAACAGAAGGGCTACACTACTTACCTAAAATGTTTCATTGTCACAAAATTGATATATTTGCACAAACTGTCCTTCAAACTCCTGTAAACCACAGAACAAAAAGCACCCTCACTTTTCTTTTTCTTCCTTATAAATTAGAGCACACATCAACGTTCCAACTAGTCACAGGAATAACCAGAGTTCTCCAGCAGTTTTTAAAAATGCTAATCTATGTATCTGGCTGTGAGATCTGAGAGCTTACTGCTCTGCCAGAATGTCATCACAGCAGAAGATTCTCTCTCCTGCATTAGTCCCGGCGTAGGAGAGTAAAATTTACTATGGGACAAATATCTGTACATTCATGACCCACAGCCAACAACTTAACACTTCGGAAAATGCTTCAAATCAAAAGAACAATGTCCCAAACAGATGAAAAAGTAGTATAACAAGTAACATGATACGATCTTTCCTGTCTAAATCAAATCCTGCTACATGATCATGTGATTTCATCTAACAAAATTTAAAAGATTTTTTTTTTCATTCCTTTAGCAACAGCATTAATGCATACGTGTCAAGAAGTATTAAAAATCTGTCATTTATCATCCTGCAGAAAGACTGCTTTGCTGTGGTACATTGACAGAAACAGAACAGTTCTGCCTTCCTGACAACACAGAGCACCAGCAGAGCCTTGCATAACTACATGTGCTGCTTGCTAGGGATGTCCTGACTCTGCATGGCATTCCCACCCCCAGGCATTCACCTGCAAGTCCTTCTTTGCTTTCCAATGGACTCTGGGGACATTTGCCTGCACCAGGCTACAAGAGAAAAGCATCACTTCTACCTCCCACTACTCTATCTGCCTATGGGAAGATATATTCAGGAGGAGAAAAGAAAAGAATTATTCTAACAGTCATTAAATAATACAATTTAATTTTGTATTACATCATAGATGGGTTAAACTATGCAATGATACATTATTATGACATAGTATAAATCAAAATATTTTAAAAATTCAAATTAAGAAGAATTGTTATTCTACAAGAAAAGTTATTTAGAAGCCTGTTTGTAGTCTTCCTTCTAATGGCAAAAGACAAAGTTTAATATCAGCATTACCTTTAGCATACCTGGTAACTGTAAACCCTTACCATGTACAGTTCTATACACAACTGGTATTTCTTCTTGAATCTGCCTACTTTAGAAAAAGTTTAAAATCATAACATCATAGAATCACAGAATGGCTTAGCTTGGAAGGGACTTAAAAATCATCTAGTTTCAACCACCCTCTCATGGGAAGGGATCAGGCTGCACAGGACCCCCTTCAACCTGACCTTGAATGCTTCCAGGGATGAGGCAGCCACAAGTTCTCAGGGCAACCTATGCCAGTGTCTCACCACCCTCACAGTGAAGAATTTCTTCCTAACTCTAATTTAAATATTTTAGTTTAAAACCATTCCCCCTTGTCATATCACTATCTGCCCATGTAAAAAGTCCTTCCTCCTCTTCTTTATTAGCCCCCTTTGGGTACTGGAAGGTGCTGTAAGGTCTCATTGGAGCCTTCTCTCTTCCAGGCTTAACAACCCCACTTCTCTCAGGCTGTCTGCACAGCAGAGATGCTCCAGCCCTCTGAGTATCTTCATGGCCTCCTCTGGACCCACTCCAACATCTTTCTTCTGCTGGGGGCCCCAGAGATGGGCCCAGCACTCCAGGCGAGATCATGCAAGGGCAGTGTCGCCGGCAGAATCCCCTCCCGTGACTCCTCCTCTTCTGCTGCAGCCCAGGATACGGCTGNAGGGATGAGGCAGCCACAAGTTCTCAGGGCAACCTATGCCAGTGTCTCACCACCCTCACAGTGAAGAATTTCTTCCTAACTCTAATTTAAATATTTTAGTTTAAAACCATTCCCCCTTGTCATATCACTATCTGCCCATGTAAAAAGTCCTTCCTCCTCTTCTTTATTAGCCCCCTTTGGGTACTGGAAGGTGCTGTAAGGTCTCATTGGAGCCTTCTCTCTTCCAGGCTTAACAACCCCACTTCTCTCAGGCTGTCTGCACAGCAGAGATGCTCCAGCCCTCTGAGTATCTTCATGGCCTCCTCTGGACCCACTCCAACATCTTTCTTCTGCTGGGGGCCCCAGAGATGGGCCCAGCACTCCAGGCGAGATCATGCAAGGGCAGTGTCGCCGGCAGAATCCCCTCCCGTGACTCCTCCTCTTCTGCTGCAGCCCAGGATACGGCTGGATTTCTGGGCTGCAAGTGCACACTATTGACTCATATCCAGCTTTTCCTACATCACATTCCCCAAGTCCTTCTCTGGAGGGCTGCTCTCCAGTAGTTCTTCTGGAAGTCAGCACTAATGACTGGGATTGCCCTGACCCAGGTGCAGCGCCTTGCACTAGGACTTGAGGCTCTTGTGCTTGTCCAGGTGCCCCTGGATGGCATCCCCTCCTTCTGTTCTATCAACAGCACCACAGTTTAGAGTACTATCAGAATTTATGACCAGTGACAATGAAATTGTTCTACTTGAAATAACAGAAATTAAAAACTAAAAATAAAACGTAATGTTTTTTCAGTGTACAAACCCTCTTGGAAGTGGTGACCTGGTACACACAATTGAAAACGAAAATTTGGTCATCTTGTCTGTCCTCTCCATCAGTCCAGTGAGTTTATAATATTTGGAGAAAAGAAAAACCTTGAGAGAATTATTACAGCAGGATAAAACTGAAATTAGTACAGTGCTCCAAAGAACAGGAGTGCTAGATTATCAGAAAATGCTACATTTATATGCACAGAGAGCATATTTTAGTGTCATTTTTCTGCAGAGCTGCAAAGAATTATATTTACTGCTTTTTCTGCATTTTAGAAAGCTAACTTGAATCAGTTACTCAATTGGGGTAACTAGCTTTGCGGGTAAAAATGTGAGATGTTCCCAGCTAGAGGGAAAAGAAAACCAAACTCCAAAATAAGCCTAAAATAAATTCTTTCATGCTCACAGAGAAAATATTTGATACTGATGTACATAGGTACCTCCATTAATTTGAAATTAGGCAGCAAAAAGAAAATTTATTATTCCATTGTTCGGGGTAGAAAGAAAATGTTACAATTTATTATAGAATCAAGTCCTCTCTTAACGAGTCACACTGCTTTGTTTTACTTTCTAAGGTTCTGCTACAGTTGAGAACCATCACCAACTGCTATCACTTAGCACACTGCCTTTTAAAATATGGTTAATATGAAACACTTCAAATTAATGATTGAATGAATGAGGAGCACTTGATAAAGCTGCCATTAAACTTTTCACTGTTTTTTGATACAACTCATGATGTTTTCTTTTAATCATGGCTCTGCTATTACAGTGTTGTGAAATGGGGAATGTATAAAAATTTTCTTAAGAAAGGATGTTCTTTGATGTTTGAACTTTGTATACTTTCCAGCCTAGTCAACAAGAAGGAAGATTTAATCTGTGAAACAGAGAGCAGCTACCAAGCAAGCTCTAAGTGATGTCCAGGTGTTAGAAAGACAAATTACATGTGGGTAGAATTGCCTTGTTAAGGTCTAGGGCTTGACATGTTTCAGTGACCTCAGACCTAGTGGGAAGTTAACAAAGCCTGGGAAGAAAGATGTACCACTGATAGTGGACACAAAGAATGCAGAATTTACGGGCTGCAAGGACATCTGGCAGAACTCCCAAGATAAGGAAGAAACTAATAAACACAACTCAGCAACTGTGCTGCATCAGCTCCAACCAGGTAAAGGGTAATTCTGGCAGGGGCAGATCCCAAGCACCAACTCACAGACCACGGACCCAAGAAACCCCCCGACCCAAAAGAAGGCAAAGACTGAGCATGTGGACTAATTAGCATGAGAAGTGAGAAAATCATTAACCAACAGAGGACAGAACAGTAACTAATAACAGAACTATGCAACTTGCAGCCAATGAACATTAATGCCTTTGTTTGCTAAAATGTATAAATAGTAAAAGGTTTTGATAGTTGTTGTGTTTGATTTGTGGAATACCAGTGAGCACCCAGGTTTGTGAAACTCTGAAATAAATAGACACTGTCTCTCTTAATTGTGTAATTATTGGCTTGTTTCACATCAGGTAATAAATGCAATTTCTCAGGACAACACCAATTGCCCAGTGAATTAAGATCAGTCAAAAGTAAACAAACACCTTAGTATTTGAGGTATTCAAGTTGCTGTCATTTAAGCAAATTTCAGAGATAAACAGTAATGGTTTCCAACACTGTCTAGAAGCTCTTACTGAGAAGGAAAAAAATAGACATGGCTTCTAATAGAAAGAATATTGTGAATATTTGAGGTGGCAGCACACAGGACTGCTGGAAGGTGCACCATGTTATAATGGTGATTGTGTTAAATTTCAGTTAATGATTTCGGAGTAGATCTGCAGAGGGTTTGGCAATGGCAACGTCAGAAAACATCCAGAATATGCAGTCTCTGGCCTTTCCTCTGCCTTTACAATAAAGGGGAAAGTCCACTTTTTCCTCTCTATACAATCCTCAGCAAAAAACAGGCAGTAAGCTGTATTTTTGTGACTAAGATTTCCTACAGCAGGCATCTCCACTTAATACAGCTCTAAATCCCCTTTTGTGGTTCAGATCCCCTTTTGTTAAAAAATAAAGCAGGTGAAGATTTTTTTATTTTTAGGTGCAATTGAAAGACCATGTTTTAACAGCCCTTCACACAATTACAATGACTGCAATGCTTTCCCAGCAAATGACTGATTCATTTTTCTCCACTGAGAGCCACAAACACTAGTCTAGAGATCTAGGTCCTTCCCTAAGGACCAATAAATCTTTAATTATTTTATACAAAGTGACCTAGTTTCAATAGAAAACTGGCATCCTGCAATATTTTCAATGGTAGTTCTATGATTAGCTCTGATTTGAACAAAAGATTTCTACAGATACAGAAAAGGCCTCTCCTGCCTCTTTCTCTGATGGTATTTGTGAGCAAAAATCTAGTAATTGCATTTCTTAAGGCAACAAATATACCAGCATATATTAGAAAGAAGCACCTACTGATTTAATTCCCTTTGGTAACACAGATTAAGTTAAAGGCAGGTGAACAGTGACTAGTTTAGCAATAAATAAAGTCTCTATTAACTTGGAAAAATTCAACATCTGAGCTAAGGACACACCAACTCAGACCCTTCCAGAATGGGAGTTACTATGCAGGCATTTTAAGATCTTCACCTTTAGGTCTGGGTAATTCAATGTGTCTGTGAATCCAGCCTTTCCCTACTGCCTCACTGGAGCAGAAGCTACTGATGGCCACGTTGGTGTGACCCGATGCTGTGGCTGCAGCCTGCAGCCAGCCAGTCAGTCCCACAAGGTACCACTGACATTTACAGAAGCACACACTGCCCCAGCTGTGCAGAGTGCAGCACAGCAGCAGTGAAAATTATTGAATTTAGCAAGGGCTAAATTGTGGAACATCAGCGATTAGGCCACCTATCTCCCTGTTGTTCTTGGGGGAAGTGCTCGTGATTAACACCAGAAAAGGGCAGAGGAATAGGATACAAGAGGTGAGTGCTAAGGAGTGTACCTGGAGAAAATATCTTGGTATGATATTTTTTTATAAATATATGTATTTTAAGTTTCTGGTCAGCAATATCAGAGGTAATCCCTAGAAGGATGCACAGTGACAGGTGCTCATTCCCTTCCTTGCAATTTGATGCAATTAAGGCTATGGTTTCATGGACACTTTAAGCCAGTGTAAACCTTAAAAAGAAATAATTCTGCCCCTACCTTGAGCCAGCACAGCTGTGATAAACCAAAAGAGAAAACAAATTCAAGCTAAAAGTGAGGCATTTTCCCTTCTCTATATCTTTAACATTTACTGCTTTCTCTCTGAGCCAATTCTTCTCATAATCTGTAAAATGCTGGAGCCAGCACAAGGGAGAGTTTGGCAGAGAAAAAGAAGCTGGGAATGTCAGGGGAGGAGGAAAACCTCTTTCCATCACAGTGTTGGTTTTCAAAACTTTTATAAAATTAAGGCCTAACTGTATCAGCAGCCACTTACAGCTTTTTCATCCACTTATGCCTACAAAACTTCTAATGACATTTTAATGTCCTACAGCCCATACAGTTTTTTTAAATTTAAAAACACATAGTCCAATAGATGTGATCATTTTTTCCATATTTATAAATATCCATAGTGATCTAGCTGAAAATATAAAATTAGACAAAAGTTATAAGAAATAAATTAATCATGCTTTATGACTTGTTGGAAAAAGACCCAAGGACCCATTTTGAAATTATTTTGATTTTACATGAAGTTCCTACCTACCATGTGTCACTTTCTATTCATCATTTTTGTTTGAGGGAAGAAATTAAGACCATTTAAATTACTCTCTGTTCCAAAACACTGCTAACAACTGTGTCCTCAACCCTTTACATTAGCAATAAATGGATGCATTTGGCAAATTAATTTTTAAATAATCTAAAGTGTACAGACCATTCCAAGAATTCCAACTATTATCAGTTACTAGAAACACTACAGAGACTTCTAGAAAGATGAGAGATTAAAGAAAGAGGAACACTATAACTTGTTTGGGCATTAGATGATATTATTACAGAATCATAGACTAGACTGAGTTGGGAGGGACCCATCAGGATCATTGAGTTTAACTCCTGGCCGTACACAGGACATCCCCAGGAGTCACACCGTGTGCCCGAGAGCATTGTCCAAACGCTTCTTGAGCTCTGTCAGCCTGGTGCTGTGACTCCTTCCCTGTGCAGCCTGTTCCAGTGCCCAGCCACCCTCTGGGGGAAAAACATTTTCCTGATATCCAACTTAAACTTCCCCTGACACAACCTCAGGCCATTCCCTGGGGTCCTGCCAGAGAGAAGAGATCAGTGTCTGCCCCTCCTCACCCCCTCACAAGGAAGCTGTCACTGCAGCGAGGTCTCCCCTCAGTCTGCTCCAGGCCGAACAGACCAAGTGACCTCAGCCACTCCTCACACAGCTTCCCACCAAGGCCTTTCACCATCTTTGTTGCCCTCCTCTGTCAGTGTTCTGCACATACTGTTGGATTTTCCAATACCAGCAAGACCTTTATGGAGTAATGCAGAAGAAAACTAGCAGGATATTTGAAAAAGCAGTAGTATGACTTGGTAAGATATAGTAAGGACAGAAATGGACGCATTCCAGGGCTAAATAGGATAACTCAAAAAAAGACAAGTTGGGTCTCAAAAATTATTTTGGTTTTTTTACCCTTCTGAACCATGGCAGAGGAACAAAGGAATTCAGAATAATGCTGATGAAACACACTGAGGGGTGTAAACCGTTCAGTCAGTAGTTCAGCAACAATGTGTTGGGAGCTACAGGATGGTGACATCACGCTACAAAGGTAACACATAAAATGCTAAGCCCCTTACATATTTTGGTTGCTGCTCTTTTTGGCACTCATACTTTTACATAAATCAAAATTCTATGTCCATGCTGTAACATTGCTGTTCTTTTCCTGCTCTCTGGCCCAATAAAGTCACCATGATCTGGGAATTTTAACAAAGAATACCCATCTTGGTTTCAAGTGAAGGGAAGACAAATTGGTATTCAGGCCACAATCCAAGCATGCCCACTGACCCAGTATATTTACAAATATTACATAACCTGAAGTCAGAAAATAAGATGAAGTAACAACACCCTGAGATCTTTTCAACAGCTATCTTAGCAATAAATCTGTAAGATACACAGATACACGCACGTTATTTAAATTCAGGTTGATCTTGAGAGAGATAAATAAATAAATAAATAAAATTCATTTCACAGTAAAAAAATGTCACAAGTAAGTGCTTCAGTTCAGTGGAATTCTAATTATACCACCAAGAACAAGACATATATGAAACAGTCAGCAAAAAGCATTACAGAAGGTCTGTCTCACAGCAAGGACTATTTTGAAGTAGAGATACAAAACACAAAGCAAGGCAGCTGTGACCTGGATTTTACCTGAATATTTTCACTTTTCCTGCCTAGAAAGACTTTGCATATTAGCTAATAATATAAAAAATTATACATAGTGAGCAAGCCAAGGCTTCTAAGAAATAGAAATTACTGCCCATGAACAGTAAATCTGACGCATTTAGTAACCACCTAGGGCACACAGTAGCAATTCAATGCAGTTCATCTGCACATTCTTCTGCCTGAGAAATTCCAGACAGAAATACAGCTGCTCTGTAGCTGCTGGCCTTACAAACCACTCTCCTACAGCTTTTGTCCACATTTTCTAACTTAAATATGAAACTTGTGACCTTGCAACCTTATTACTAATCCATGCGTCACATTTCAGGCAAATACTGTACTCTAAATAATTCCAAATGCAAATTAGATAAATTGACTTCTGATAGAAGGTATTTTTATAGTAACACCTGCAAAATATCTTGATAGTAAGACATTCCTCCCAGACTATAGAGGGCAATTTGTCTTCATTCGCCTACTCTTTTGCAATAATTTTGTTATTACGGTACTTATTTCTAGAGCATCAATCAAAATATTAAACATACACCCAAATATACTACAAGCAGCAATTACTGTGTGAGTTGAAAGGCAATCAATTTCAAAGTTCATCTAGACAATGTAGTTTACTTACAGCATTAACCATTATTATAACTTGAAATTCCAGAAATTGAAGTAGAACCTAGCTGAAAATATGAGTGCTTGTCACAGAAACATGCTGTCTCTATCTAGGGATCAAAAACACAGCTGTGAAAATACTGTAAGTCTTGTCCAGATGAAAAAAACCCAACCTAAGCTGGTACAGATAAAAAGCTCAAGGAGAGACAGACTCAAACTAGCAAAGTCACATCTTGTTAAAGCATATGTCGCATGTCTACAATAGTTTTAACACATGCTAGAACATACTGGATGCATTATCACATTTATTGCCTTGACAACAAAGATAGAATTAATAGTAGAAGGTAGTCCTTGTTCAAAAGAACTAAAATTCAAGAGGAAGCTATGGAAGTATCAGCTGTAATTTCAGATGCAATCTGAGAAGTTTTTCTGGGAAGCTAACAAAAACCCCAAATTGTTTAAAATTTACTAGAAGGACTAGAAGTCCTTCCTAAATGCTGTTCTATGACTGGCAAAATAATTCAAATAAAGCAAAAATAAGGAAATCTATTTTAAATAAAAAGTGTTTGTAAAAAAAAGTTATTTGAAAATAAAACCTTTCAATTTTTCAGGTTTCTTTTTTTTCCTTATAGCTGAGGATTAAAAAAGAATTTTAAAGCCAATGGAAATATAATGTGTTGCAATAACCATGTATATTTGTCTCCTACAAGTTTTTTAAAAACACCACATTTTCTCCAGTACTGACCTTGGATACTGGATTTAGGAAACTTCTCCTGAAAATACCTTACATCAAGCTGCGCTTGGTCTCAAGTACTAAATTCTCATTGTTATTTAGCAGAAAGGCATATTTTCTTACTATTGTTCCACAATATCTAAGCTTCCTTCTATCTGAAAACCCCTGAGGTACACCAAAAATATTGCCCTTACTTTTTACGTTTCTAATGCATGGCATAAAACAACTTTATTTCTCTATTTAGAAGTCTGTCATAGAAACAGTGAGATATTTCTAAAGGAAATATTCCTGTGAGAATTTGGTTTATTCCACATATACCATGTATGATTTCCACAGCTCCTAGTCTTTCAAATAAAGACTTAAGGCCAATAAATAATTTCCTTTTCATTAGCAAATGAAGAGAATGACATCAATTACTTTATGTTCTCACTAACTTCTTAATCTAAACAATCTGTTTAGGATGCAGTAATATATAAAACTCAGAGAATTTACTTGCAGCAGTGAATTAAAAGAAGGACTGAGATTCCCAGCTACTCACAGATTTGGTTTTTAGAAATAAATTTACTACTATCACTTGAACTTATAACTGGACACTTGGTGGACACGGCATAACCTTACCAGGCTTGTCCATGTTTAACTGAGAAAAAAGTTTCAACAGCAATTATGAATACGAATTATGCTCATCATGTCTTCAGCTAAGGCTCTCACTCATTTCAAACATGCTCTGCTCTAGATGTGCACATGCACCTTCAGCAGACATGGCACTGACAACACACTTGGAACAGAACAGAACTTTAGCTCTGGTGTGCCCCCACACATTCCCAGATAAAATGCAAGGCTACACTAAGAAATGCAGCTCATGGTGTAACAGAGAGAAGCTGAAGAGCTCAGCACTGTGAAATGCAGTCCTGCTTACAGTCATAGACTGGTTTGGGTGGGAAGGGACCATACAGATCATTCCTACCCCCTGCCATGGGCAGGGACACCTTCCACTGAACTGGGCTGCTCAGAGCTCCAGCAGAATGAGCCTCACAGTGCCAACAAAAGCCTTTTGAGATCAAAATGGCAAATCAAGGCACTGGCAAGAATCTTTTCAATCCATGTGACTGCTGTGTATAACCAGTAACATATACAGGTACATCTAAATGAACGCACACAAATATGCATCCTGCCAACTATATGAAAAAATGTCATTTTTGACTGCAGGTCAAGGTAAGCTCCTACAAAGAAATTGATAAAGATGATTAAAACCTACCTGAACTCTAATATTTAAAAAAGGGCATTTGTGGGGGGTTTTTTGTTTGGTTTTTTTTTTTTCAACCTTTTGAAAGGAAACCAAAAATGAAAATAATGTCCCAATAATGTCCCTAAAAAACTTTGCTTAAAAATAATGATAGAAGTATAGAGCAGCAATATAAAATAAAAATAATATTCCACATCTCACTAAGGAACACTGCTTCTATAAACTATGTCATGATCTTCTAGTTTTAATGTAAATCTAGCAGTTCAAAAAAAGAGGCCAAAAGAATCTATTTATTTCTATAGAATGAATACATTTTCTTTACTGTCTACGTGATTGTGTTATAATGCAAAATTATGTATTTTATTTTATAGATTTTTATAACTAACATCATCTCTACTTTTGCTGAAATGCCCTTCAAGATTATATCCTAAATCAGGAAAAGTGATTCTTTTTATAACTTGATGAAGATACAGTAGATTAGTGAAAATTGTGGTATACATATTTCAAGTTTATTCCAGTCTGACTTGTTAATTAATATTTTCATTTTTAAAAAACCCACCCCACCCTAAATAACAGCAATAAATTCACACTGAATTCCATTAAAGATGGAATCTTATGTTTTGATTGTCTTGTTTTAAGCATAGCACTGAAAAGGTGGACAAATCAGACTACTGCTGCCAGTCAACATAGATTTTATGGGAGCCACATATTAGATTAAACTACAGAACTATATTTAACCTGAGAAGATAGGGTCCCATTTATGTAATCCTACTTTAGGAGCTTCTAATGAGTTACTGCAGCCTAACCCAGATATGCCTGCCAGCAAGTTCCCTGCTCTTTCATGTCAATTCAATGATGAGAGTACAATTTCATTGTAAAAAGTGCTGCATAGCACAAAGAGTACTCTTGTTAAATATGGCAATTCTCAATATAATCAGTAACCTAAAAATAAACTTCTACCTCATTTATCCCATATTTATAACACAGACTCATTATTTGTATTATATTTGCTATATAACTATAGTCAATGTTATTAAAGAAGAGATTCCTAAGGCAGGGGAATCTGTAGTCAATGGAATTAGGTAAGTAAAAAAAAATGGTGAGTTCTTTGACACTACAGCATTCACTAGAGAAAGCAGATGCCTGCATTTACAAGTCAATGAACACATGCAGAAATTACTGAGAGATGCTTTAGGACTCAAATTATACCTTAAGCGAGTTATTATCACAGTGGCCTCTTTTCCCCTTGAAAATCTACTGACAAGGATGCTCATCCATCTTAGAAAGACCTTCATCTTTCAGAGAGCACCCTCTGAGAGCTGGGCTTCCCCAGCTGAGGGTCCTGCATCCCACCACCTGCCCGGCAGGCACATATGGCACGTGGGGACCAGCGGGGCCGGGGCAAGCGCCGCTCACGCGGCAACATCTGCCCGCTGATCAAAAGTGGCATTAATGAAATGCTAAAAGCAGTTTGGTTCACTCCTGCATGCTGAAAGACAGCTGTAGTGACAAAAGGTGTATGGGAAGAGCACCACATTAGGATTACAGATGGGAAAAGGAGCAGGGAAAAGGATGAAGCTGTTCAGAACATGCTTCCTGATCCAAGTCGTCTACTGTAAACACCCTGCCAAATATAATCATACTGCTGCTTGAAATCAAGCACAGCATGAAATGCAAAACTGTGATGTAAGAAACAAGGACAGGAATAATACTACTAAAACCAGAAGAAATAGTTAAGAATTCATCATTACAATTCGTCATTGCATCACACAACTTCAGCTCCTGTCATTTACAGATTTGGATGTGTTTAAAGGGTTCTTCACTTGAAGTTCATCTCAACAAAGGATCCCAACACAAAAAGTGTATATGTATAAAAATAGCTTGAATTTCAGTGTCACTAGTTGCTTTCTCTACACTGCATCTGCTGATACTGCATATACAGAAAAAGCACTAAAAACTCAGTTCAAAGAGATGTCATTCCTGAACATCACATTTGCTCTGGGGCACTAGGATGCCTTTCTCTGTTATTATATCAGGCCCACAGATTTCAAGATTCAGAGCAGAGCAACTATACTAGGCATGGAGACAAGGCATTCCCAAAACCAAACAAGGCCAATAGACCATAAACATAGTATCTTGGCTTCAAATTCTCATTATTTCCCTGCAAAGCTAAAGCTGAAGTCCAGTGGGAAGTGCTTTTATTAATTTAGCTCTTCACAAAGGAAACATAGAGGTGTCTCAAAGATAAACAGTTTACATTTATTTTACTTACATATTTTATAAAAAAAAACTTGATGACATGAAAACAACAAATAATGGCCTCCAATCTAGCAGAAATTTTGTCATTGGCTTGGTTGTTCACATGAAATGTATTAATCCTAATGCAGCTCTCTCTGGGAGAGAGGGAGATGTGAATCCTCCCCCAATGACCCAGTCATTCAGATGGAGTGCAGAAAAGGGGCCAGGCACTGAACCATCTCACAAGCAGCTACACCTTTGTGTACATCATATTCTGAACAATGAGGTGAAATATTGGGAAGGAAAAGTCTAAAAGTTAATTTTCTATGAATGTGGCTGTAGTAAACTGAAAGATTGATTCTTAGCATTCTTCTCAAGCTCAAGAAAGCTAATCTATACGTCCAAGAAGAAAACAATACAATCAGTAGAAAACCTGGCATTAAACAATGACTCAGCATGCTGACTGAGCCTCAAGCTCTGAATAAAGTATTTATAACATATTCAAAATTTAGAAGGGTGGTTGCACTCACTCAAAGAGAAAAAGAAAAGGTATTAGTGAGCCAAATACTAAGCTAACTAAAAGTAAAAAATCAGAAATTAGAAAATAAGTAGCTTGCTGTTTAAAGAAAGAAGAAAAGGTCACTTTTTTTAATGTAAGGGCAATTCAGAAAAAAACACTGTAAATACTCTGGAAATTTAAAATCATGCAACACGACATGCTATTGAAGTAAAACGCTGATGTTGAATTCAGAAAGCTAAATTCCATGCTTAGCACCAGTAAAATTTATTATAAAATATATTTCTTCAGCATTATAAAGGCAAATTTGAATCTGATTACTAACATTTATTATTACAAATACATAAGATAAAGACATATTATGAATATTCATGAAAGTGCCTTACACAAATGGGAGATGACCTGTGCAGACTGAAATATATATTCTATCCTACAAAAAAAGATAATCTCAATGGAAGAAAAGAAGCAATTATGTAAAAAGGAAATGCAGAATGAAACACATACCAGAAAGAGCTGAAATTCAAGTTACACAGGAGGCTTAGGTGCTTCATGAATAAAGAAGGAAGAAAACCTCAGTAAGTTAGAAATCATGCTATGAAGGAAAAAGAGGAAGTGTATCAACTAGGTGTACAATAATATGCAGATTATGGTACAGTGATATAAAACATCAGCATATAAATTCTACTTATCAGAAACAGAATGACTTTTAGCCAGGTTAGAAAATTCAAAGCTGAGCTCCAGCTTACAGATCAACACTATGAATGTGGCATCGTCCTACTGGCTCACTATCTTGTCCAGAAGGATGACAAAGGAATTTATTCCTTTCCTGCCATGTGGATGGGCAGAACAGCAACTGAACAACCTTCAGTTTTGAGTACACTGCTTTCTGCCTTATCAGGAACAGGATGATAGTTTTGTCTCCTTGACATGCTTCCATAGCCAGCACTCCAAACACAGACGCAGGAAATCAAACTCCCTTGGCATTAAAAGATGAAATAAATCTCTGCACAGAGACTATTATTCCCCACACATATACTCAGGAACAAAAGCAGAGTCAAATTCTGATCCAACTGGCAGATTGTCTCTTTGCTAGTTGCAGTGATGTAGACATAAATTCTGAACTGTATTGCTCAGCATCACCACAGGAATACCCAAGGCAGAAATCACTCAAATATACAAGTCTGACCACATACTGCAGGTTAAGGCCCCTGTGAAACCCAATGTTCATAGAAATGCTTTCCTTTTTTCTCTTGTAGTAAAAAAAATTGTTTACATCATTTTCAACACAAACACCATAGCAGTCTACTCCAACATTACAGAACCAGAGAAAGAAACACAAAATTTAATGGAACTTCTTAAGTAATGAAACTTTGATATTTAATTGATCTGCTTGAAACTACGAATTGCCAAAACCAAAATAGTTTTAACCTGACAGTCTCATTGAGACCAATATTGCACACTACACTGCAAGTTTATTCTAAGTTGTTTATTAGCACTACTAACAGCATACAGAAAAGACACTGCTTACACAGAGCTGCCTTTGAACCTCTGCTTGACATGCTTATAGGATAAAGCTTCACTTTCACATCTGCATAGGTACTACCCAGTCTAGTTTGAAGCCCAGATGACAGAACCAAGGGTTGACAGCCTTCAGTGCCACTCTACAGCTCTACAAGTCAGGATTTCCTGCAATTCTTTTCCAACATTCCTCTTGGACTCAGGTGTTTATCAGTTTATGTTTATTTAAACAGCATTTAAGTCTTCAGTCACCATTCCTCCAACATTTTCTCACCTAAATCAAACAACCCTAGATACCACAACAGAGAATATTAGCTAACCAGAGAATCACAGAACACACTTCTCCAACAGGATCTGTAAGCTTCATACGGGACAGAAGACGGTGCTGGGGCATACTTTGAAATATCTAAAAAAATAAATACTCCTTAATCAATGGGATGAAGCCTCTGTAAAGGGGTGTCAAGCTAGAGTGCATTTGGTCTTGTTTAACTGGCTGTAAGTCAAAAGAACAGAAGTGGTCAAGGAAAGAAGACCAGGAACAAACCAGGGGACCTGCAGTCAGAATGGTGAGTGCATGTGCAGGACCAGGTTCCAAAGGGAATAATTTTTGCTGTCAGTGAGTCATAGCATCTCAGTGGAGCACACTGAAAATATTTACCTTAAAAAAAAATAGGGAAAAAATCCAGAACTACTTGACAGTTTTCCATAGAGGAGAAATTATTAATAGTCACAGAAGCTCAGGAATTTTAACACGTGTTTCAAGCCACCTCTCTGCTCTTGATGTTTTGTTTGACCAGTCTAGTACAATTTTATGTGTTACTCCAGAAGTGTCACAAGACAGAGCTCCAGTGTACCACAGTTGTCTAAGTTGATATCCAGCTGAAGAACATGTGGGGGACAGGCCTGCAGTTTACTACAACAGATTAAGTTGATTAACACAATCAGGTTGACTCTGACTTCTCCCAAATTTATGTTAAGATGAAATGTTTCTAGTCTCTAACAGCGGCTTTTATAAAGACACAGAGTGAGGTCTTTTCCTCTGGAGTTGCATATGTGCTCTTTGCACAGCAAGTTACAATGAGGACAGCAATGGCCACAATCCCATACAAATGGTGTTTACGTGCAGCACCTTCAGCCACCTAAATGAATGTGACATGCAGCATTTCCACCAAACACCTGGGAGCCAAGCACAGTTTTAAAAGCCACAGCAAAAATCAACAACAAAGTTATCAAAACATTAAGAAAGGCAATCTGATATGTTACTTAGGGAAAGTTAAATCCTATTTGGCAAAAACAGGTAAGACCTTTGCACCCAATGCACAACATCTGAGGATTTCCACACTGATGTAGGTCTGCTGAGAGCTACCAAAGCACAAGCATTATTTTCCCTGCTTATGTGCTCCATGCAACATGGAAGCTGTAGGGATACACATTACTGACAGAGTCACTCAGAAAGACCAGTCTCAAAACTGACTCTTCATTTTTTTCAGTAGGCTGGAGCACCCACCACCTGCACAACTCACTGCAGCCTTGCACCAAACACTCATTTCCAAATGTCCAACTAGAGGCTCACAGACCTGTAGTGAACTGATAAACCAGCACTCTCAGGGCAACAATCACTGCCTTCTTTATTGCTTTAGCCTTCACACTGGCAACAATGAGGGAAACACTGCATGTACACACTGCATGTACCCCCTGCTTCAAAGGCACAGCCATTTCTCGTCATCCAAAACCTACTAGGGACTGGGATGCAGTAAGAATATACCCCCTGTCCTGCACCCAAAGTGTCACTCTATCAAGAGTCTACAGAAATTATCAACATAGGCAAAACCACATAGCCAGGAGCTGTGGTCTGCCAGGTTAGCACACAGAAGATCTCCTTCATGACCAGTCAACAACTCTAAGTTCAGCAACAAACACAGAATTATTGCTTGTGCATCTCCAGTCCCTTCTACATGTTTTCTCTACCCTCTGGAAAACTTCATCCAGGTCTGAGGTCTGCCACCAAATAGAACATACTCAAACAGAGAGCACATGCAGTTGGAGGTCAAATGCATCAGTGGATGAAGAATACAGCTCCTGAACACTGAAGCCTCCTGAAAAATGCTAAGAAATAAGTTCTAGGGCAGTTCAAATGGAAAGGCTTGGCATGTGAGCTGAAAACAAAACTAAGGACAACCAATGAAGTCTTAACAACACAGGTATGGATGATACAAAGCTTTGTTACATGGATGTTCACAGGTAGGTTTAATGAGTCTCAGAACTACAATACAACATGAGTATATTTATTGACATTGTAATTGATAAGTGTACTATGTTAGTTTTATACTAACATAAAAATTTAGTACCACAGAAGAAGGTCTGTGCACTTCCTCAGTCACTGAAATTTTCTTCTGTGGCTCCAAAGTCACATTTGTCTACCAAAATCCTTGGAATACATACAAGCACCAACTTACAGTCCTACTTTTCAGGGCAGGTTTCATCAGTCAGAAACACCTGCAGCATGGACCATGCTAAAAGCTGGGGAAAAAAATTCCAAACTTTAGACTTTACTTCAGATTATTTACTGCTGATTAAAGAATGATATACATGTAATCAAAGCCCCAAAACTGTAGCGTCTCTTCCCATGCACAGAGGTCAGGGTCACAATGAGTGTAACTCCTACTGTCAACCTCACTGCCTAGACTGGTTGTTATTTACATCCAGTGCAAATTCAGAGCACATGCAATGAAGATGATGAATGTATGGATGATGAATCCATGTTATACAGACTGTAGCTGAGACCAGAATGAAATGAGTCAGTATCAAGAGGGTTCTTGTTTTTCTACTTTAAAATCTACAACCTTTGCAAGGGAGAAGCCATGACAACATTTCTATCACCCACAGGGTGGGGTGCATCTCAGGCAATACGAAACAGGAAAAAGAAAAAATGCTTTGTGTAATTCAAAACCCCTCAAAATAAAGAGTTTCATATTGCACAGCTTCATTGTTAAAGAATGTATCTCAGACTTAATGATTCCTTCCACATTAGAAAAAAATTATATCAGAAAACAGAATGACATGGCTTAATCTGTGCAGAACATGTACTCCTCCATCATGACAAAGTACAACAAAATAAGAACATGTAGCATTTTGACACCAACAAAGCTGCCTACACAGACGCCCACTCTTTCTTATTTTCTCTGCAGCATATTTTTTAACTCACTCATTTCCTTCTGCATCCTTCTCACCATTCTTGACTTATCTACTTCTCATACAGCTCCTTCAGACTTGTTTTCACATGAAGACTGACCATGGAAATAGTTACTCCCTTACAGACAGTCCAGAATACAGCATCCATTTTAATTTTTCCTTCTCCCGCTATATTTATAAACCAATAATTTCCTTGAGAAACAGAGACATTATTCCAGAGTATCTGAAATAACTAGAGCAGGAGGTTTATTCTGCAGAGCTAAGCTTCATGCTGTGACAGATTCACACATTTGGTCCCACCTCCCAGTAAGGAGCTGGCAATTACTGCGTTCCAGTGCAGGACCATGGATTTCTTCCAGCTCCCTTAGTCCACATGCAAGTTACAGCTGATTATGGCAGCTGAAGCAGCAGTGCATTTTTGCAGCAGACATGCAAAGGCTAGACATAGTGGACTGGGTGTGAAAGAGCAAACGTGCAGTATATATTGGGGGGGAGGGGGTTCTGCAGGTTAGAATTATCATTCTTAATAATTGGAATCCAGTGTTGCTTTTGAGCTATTTGAAGGATTAGCCTCTCCTCAGTTCCTGGACAATACACATATTAAGTACACTAAGTGCTGCAATTAGAGCTTAAACACTGTTTAAATCAGACACATCTCCAACACAGCCCCTTGTAAAGCATAATTTATCATTATTGTGCAATTATGTTAAAATGCTAGCACGCAGTAATTTTCTATTTTACCCGGTTCATCAGATAGGCTGATAAAACAGATTTATCTGTATATTAATTATTGGAGTATTTTCTGAGTACACACAAAATTCTCAGCATTTAAATTTTTACTCTTAAAAACCACAGCTTTTTTACCCAATACCTAGATTCCTAATAGCTCACTAAATAGACAGACTAAATCTAGCTCAGATATACCTAACCATGGCTGTGGTCACGGTTCCCTTTTAGATGCAGAAGTAGGCATCTACTTTTTAGACCACACATCATCTAGGAAAGGCTAAGGTGAAAAGATGGGGAAAAAAAGTACAAAAAGCCCTAAAAATATTTCAGGCTTTCTTACACAGTGGACAGTAACAAAAAAAAATTATATCTGCAAGCAATAACATATACACAAAATAGTTGTTATTCACATAAAGGCAGGGTTGGTACAGTTAGATGGATGCAGGAAAGCTTTGCATTTTTGCTGCAAGAGGTAGTAATAGCTCCAACCTCCTGGCTGGTTAAATATAGAATCTAAAAAATTCTGAGAAATTTCTGCATATGATGGCAATCTACTAAAAAAAATCCGAACAAAGCCAGACAAAACCCAAAATAAACAAACAAACAAAAAACCCCACCACCTAACCATACTAGAAAACATTAATAAAGGGATATAATGAGTTTAAAGGGATATAACGAGTTGTCAGGAACAAAATAGTCCAAAAGATTAATTTTTCAAGCTGACTCATTGCAAAGAACACAAGTTCATGCCATTCATCAGTGAAACTTGACCAAAAATACAAAAATCCTCATCTAACCTCTGCAACCAAGCATATACGTCTTAAGTTCTGGACCAGGAGATTTATCTTCAAGACTTCAACCATTTCACACATGTAGCTTGAAATTGTCTAACAAATGCAAAAATTAGTCATAGGAGACTCAGAGACAGAAGAAACATTTAAAGCTCATTTCCACAGGAAGTCAGGCTACAGCAAATGTAATTAAAGTTGTTAGTAAGAGTTTGCCATTTTACTAAAAAACTCAGAATTACTAGAACAGACAATAAGTGTTGGGGCACAGCATCCCATCCTCCCTCCCATCCTACATGGCAGAGGCCAAAGCCCCATGAAGAAGCTAATGGGATGATTATCTTGAGAAGGATTATGCTGCACAGAGAAGCTGAAGTCTGCCTTTGTGAGAATTAAGTCCATCATCCTTACTGGTCAGCTGAATTATTTTCTTTTGCCATAGTGCAGATAAATTATCACTTGTTCTCCCTTAAAATAAGTGTATCTCAAAGAACATTGATATAAGAAGGTGGGATAAAATGTATTTGCAGATTTTTTTTTTTTTGGTTTAAGAACTAGGGAGTCCAGAAAAGGATTCAAGAGGAAAAATTAATTAATTCTTTTATAAGAAGTAAAAGTCTGCCACACTAAATTAGCAGAGTATATTTATAATATAGTCTATACCTAATACACTCAGCAATGAATGAGTGAGCCATGATCTGTTCTACAGGAAATGCCAAGATGTGACTCTAGTAGATCCACGTAAGGTAAAAACATTGTGAAACTGCTGCTTTACACCTTGATATGGAAAAAATGGTCTATTCTGGGGTTTCATTTCTCATTTCTCAGCAATTTAGAGAAGGAGCACCTCCCAACATACTCTCTCCATTCTGACAGGATCCAGACAGTGCAGAAAGTACTACAGGAAGCAGCTGCTCCAAAATCAGAGAAGTACTTGCATCTTAGGGACTCAAACAGAATGAGATCCACCATCTCACACAGTAAAAACTTCACCCTAGAACCATGTCCTGATTAGACTCAGGGCAGACATGCATCACATCACCACAAGTATTTATAAACATGGATAATAAGCTTGTTCAGAGAATTAGCAGTTCACAAGAAAAAAAGGCTTGTATCTTTGGGTGGCAGTTCAAATGCAAGCTAGTGAGAAGAAATGCAAAATATTGGGCACTTTTTTGCACAAATAGAAGCATTAAAGAGCAGTAAATAAAAAGCTACCAGATGCTGGATACTGCCCTGGATAGAAAACAGGAAAAGAAAATAAAATCTCAGCCTCATAATCACTGACATTTTGAAAAGTCTTAGTAAAATAGTCTACTTTAGTTAGATAAGATGTTCCTTGTTCTGACTGTCAAAGAAGAGGAATAAGATAATTTTGGAAGAATCCACAGAGGATTGTTCTGCAATGGCTCACTCTTACTCTCATCATACAACCAATAATAATAACAACAATAGTAGCACCTCAGTTTCAATTACACCAACATACCACTAGGCTCACCACATCTTAAAATAAATAGATAACGTCAGGATTAAATTTTAGTGTGTTATACTCACAGGGGAAAACAAAAAAATCACCTCCTCACCTGCACAGCAAAATCAAAGCAATCAGATTTGCAGACAGTGCCCATAATGAAGGCTGACAACTATGCTGACCATAGCCAAAAGGACACCATTTATTGAGGTTACAGCCAGGAAGCCAAGCCCTTCATGTGCAGCACATGCTGAGCATCAGTGCTAAATCAAAAGTGAAACTGCAAAATGCAGCTGCATGACTCTACTGACACTTCCTTCCTGGATGGAAAGGTAACAGCTCTCACAGGGGCAACTCAAGGCTTTCAATCATGATGTCTTGTCAAATGCAAGTGAAATTTAAATGGCACTAGGAAATATGAAAAAACACACTTTCTGAAACAGCTCTCATTTCCCTTAATGTCAAGGTAGGGTGCTAGATAACGGGCAACATAGGATTAAGATGGGCTAAAAGTGAGAAGAAAACTGAACAGAAACTTCAAAGAGTTAGGAGAGACATCCTGATCCTTCTACAGTGGTGGCTACATTCAGCATTTAGGAGGGAACAAGTAAGCAACACACGAACAAATACATTTAATATGAATAGCTCCTCTCTTAATCTTACACTGATTACAAAATGCCAGCTTGCAGATTAAATACACAGGTTTTTAAAAACATCTGCAAGAAACAATTAAGTAATATTTACATCAAAGTTCTCTTGTTATCAGAACAAAGCAAAGATGTCCTTCAGCCATCTTCCACTAAAAACAAAGTGAAGTCAAAGCCAAGTAAAGCAATGTTGACTGTGTTTTCTGAGGATGACGTAACTACCATAAGAAGTCTATTCATTAGAATACTTCTAAACATTTCACAATTTAAATTATTTTTGCTTCAATTTCACTTTTACCTCCAGAAGGTGGTTTCAATTTATTGGATTATTCAGCATGTTAACAGGAAAGCACCAAAACAACTTCATGTGTATGTATGTTTATGTTTTTATAAAATGTGCATTAGGTAACCCTCTCTTAAAACCAAGGATATGAAGATAAATTAGAAATTACCACTCTGTATCTTTGTCTTCATTGACACGTAATTCCCCATTGTGAACAAGATCCAGAGTGACTACAAGTTTCCGTGAACTAACAGAACAAAAATAAAACAACAAAATTCTCACTCTATTCCTCACTACATCATGCACGTTATCCATTCTTGTCTAACTTAACAGCTCCAGGTGGGAGCTTCCCAAATACATCTGGCTCTTCATGTGCATTTATGCATGTGTTTGAGAGCCTATATGGTAAAGAAAAAATGCATCAAATCCAAAGGTAGCTCTGGAATTAAATGCCAGGTCTATGACCTTGGATTGTGTTGAGGAAAAGGGGAAGACCTCACCTACCACAGCACATGGCAGAAGCTTCTCTTCAGCTGCCATTCTTATTAGAAAAACAAAGATACGAAATATTGCAAGTAAGGAAGTAACCAAACAAGTTTTAGTGATTTCTAAGAAAGGCCTACAAAAGCATTCCATCTGCCAAAGTTCCATGATTTACAATAACATGCAAAGGATGAAAGTATCATGGAAAACAAGAACGAATAAAAATTACTTTAAACTACTATGTGGTTCCATTTTTCCCCACTGACAATGAATCTGTATCACTTTGATTGAACTACTATAGATTTTTCCCTATTACTGAAGTTAGGGCTGATAGTTTGCTATTTTAAAAAACCTTAGCAAAAACTAAACAGAAGAAACAAAATTTGCATACAGGACTAAAACTTCCCAAGATGGGAAAAAACCCCACTTTTTTAGATCATTGACTCAAGATATTTTATTGTAATGTGAAGAAAACAATGACCATGAAATGGATTTTCCTTGCTAATGCTGAGTAACATTGCACTAAGTACTCTAAATCAACAATTGCTCTAAATACAGATTTTTTTAATGAGAAACAAGAGATGGAATGCCTTTGTGCATATCAGTACACAAAGCTGCAATTAAGGCTTTGTGTATATTGTGAATATTGTGCATTCAAAATGAAGCAGAACAGAGTTAATGAAAGTTGAGAGAAAAAAAAAATCAGGATTACAGACAAGGACATGAGGAAGGGGTTTGATGTTTCCTTTGCTTGATATCAGAGCAACGTTGGTTCAAAATTAATAAATGGAGATGCAATAATCAGTTGCACCTGTCCAAATACCCTCTTACACAGAGGCAGCATGCGACCAACTTTGCCTTTACACAAAGGGGTAATCCAATCTCACATTCTTCAGTATTTTCTGCTCCCTGACATGTATTTATGCCAGCTCCATCTGGCCTTGCACAATCCAGAGATACAGCCCAGGCCCATTTCTTTTTTCATATACTTGCTACTCCTACATCACCCATCTTCTATCATAATCTAACCAATATGTTCTACAAGGAAAAAAAATCTATATATGAAAGTAACTATAAACATTTGCATACTGACAAATAATAGTTAAAGGCAGAAACTGACAGCAGAGCTGGGATGAACTGCAACAAAGATGTTGCTGCAAACATAAATGTGCTATGGAAAACAACACATGAGCTTGAATGAGATGGACCTCTAATAGAAGAATCCTAAGAAACCTCTGCTCCATCACTGTGTCTTGGAATTAACATTTTAACAGAGCACATCTCTTTCAATTCAAGCCTCATTTATACCTCAGGTTCAACACGTGGCCTCTTTTGAGGGTATTTCCAACTCTTGCATTTCTGTAACAACAATCTAAGACACTAAAGGAGCATTAATTTAAGTGGAGAGCGAGCATTGCTCAGAGCAGAGCATTTCCAAAAAGCAAATGGAAATAAAAAGCCTTTATCTACATGCAGGAGAACTTAAATATGTTAGGCAAATCTCTACACCAATGGCCTCTGGTACTTGTGTCTCAGCCTGCAGCAGACAAGCCCCAGTGCCTCAGTGAAGGAGCCTTAGGGGTACCCCTTGAACTTGTAGAGCACCTCTCCCAACAGTGGTCTCTCCACCCGTAAGAAGAATCATCTCTTCCACGAGATCCAAGATTCTTGGCCCTTCCGTTTAAATCTCCAATATATCTATTCAAAGATTAGATTCATATTAACAACCTAACTACGTGCACCCATCCAGAAACAAAAAATTCAAACCTCAAAAGACCCCACACTACCTCAGGTGCAAGAAACAAAGTCATCCCAGTGGACCAAAAAGCACAAACAGAGCAAAGACAGAAAACAAATGTCCTAAGCTGTACAGAGTATCCCAGCTTCTGTATCACAGTAACTAATTTTAGCATTATTAACAAAAAGCCATGTGTTTTTTCAGTGCAGAACAAAAACACCATCTCAAAGGATATAATTAAGGCTTTAAAAGTCTTTAGAAAAACCTTCCTGCCTAAATGCACTATAAATTAGTGTGTCTTACAACAACAAGACATTTATTTTCAGCGTATTTTGGAAAACCAACACAAATATATTTGCCCTTTGCCATATAAAACCTGAAACTGAAGCTGGCATCTCACAGAGATGAACCACAGCAGACCCTAACAAGCATTACAGAATCCAACACCAGCATAAATATATAGGCACATCAAGCATACTGTTGGTGAGATCAACCACGTAAGAAGAGACATTACTGTGTAAACATGATGGGTTCTAAGCAGGGCAGGGCAGGGATCTCATGGAGCAAAAAGAATCTCTGAATGAAGTGGGTCCCAATTCCTTCCCCATTACAAAATTTGGTAGGATTTATTTTCTTTCTTCTTCTAGTAATTCTATTCATTGTAAAATAAATAAAAAACAGTCAGGTATAATTAACATAATTTCTTATGATTGTTTGATTAGGCAGTGTGGTGCATGGAAGTCATCAGTCACGCTAGTAAATATATAAATACCCAACAAAAATAATTCTTGCTTGTTACTTAAGCCTGTGTTCATTCTCCTCTTATTTAGAAATCCTGCAAATCTGCAGGCCTAACGACTGCTTTAAGGGCTGATGGAAAGAACTTTTTTTTAAATCTCACCCATCCACTAGAACAAACTGGTCTTGGTGGGGAACCAAGAGAGAAAAATTACAGTGTTTGCAGATAATCCTCTGATCCAGCCCACTGGAGTGATCTGTTCTGTAGTGTTGCCATAGAAAATGGAAAGGAAGCCTCCAATTAGGGACCAGGTCACATTTAAGCAGAGATATTATGTAAATATCAGCCACCCAGCACCCTGCAAAAAAAAAAAAAAAATAAAGGCCTCATCCTGCCAGCCCTCCAAGGGCAGGCCTCGGGTTTGCTCCTAGAAGATCCCTGCCAGCAGGACCCGGTGCAGGAGCAGGTGCCAGCCCCGGAGGCTGCCCCGGAGACCCCCGGCACCGCAGGTACAGCCCGGGATGGGGGCGGGCGGCGGAGCCCAGCGGGGCCGGGATGCTCCGGACCGTCATGCCGCCCTGCCGCGGGTACCGGCGGGGTTGGGGGCGCACAGGGAGCCCCCCGAGCTCTCCCGGCCCCTCCGCGGCCGCGCCCCGGCCCGCTGATGGCTGCGGGGGAGTTGCGGGAGGGCGGCGGCCGGCAGGGGACCGGCCGAGCGGGCCCCCTCGGCGGGCGGGAGCCGCCTCGCCCGCCCGGGGACCGGNGGCTCCGCGGGGCGGCGGCTCCGGGAGAGCGGCCCCGCACGGGCCCGGGCGCTGTGCGCGCCCTGGGGACCGCGTCCCCTCGTTCGCTCCCCGCTTCGGCAGGTGCGGGCACGTCCGGCACAAAGTGCCGAGGAGGATGGACCATTTAATATTTTATGTCACACAAGAATTAGACACGGAGTTGTCAGACCAACTCAGCTGCCGGACGCCTGTAAATCCTGATGCCATTTAAAACCTCGTTCTTTTGTCAGAATGGAAGAGAATATCAGCTTGAAGCTCCCGGGCCCAGGCTTTGCTGTGGGTTTCAAACCAGACTGACTCCTCCGTGCCGATGTACATCGGCTGTGAACGCACCTTTACTAAAATGCTGTTCGAGATTATATTTCTGTTGATCCAGATTCAGTGATGACCCAGCGAATGCAGCAGAAATGTGTTTCTGTGAGCCAAGTACCAAGATCTCAGAGAGTTGGAATGGTCATGATATCTGGCTCAGTGTTATATTGATGGCTTATGCAGTATTTGTGTAAATTGGCCCCAAATCAAGGAGAAAATAAACAAGTTTACCACTCCGTTTGTTTTGCTGTTGTTGTTGCTGCTGCTGTAGTGCTAGGTTTGTACTTAGTTTAAAAAGATAAGATGGCTATGGGAAAATAGATTTGAAACAGCAATCGCAATATACATGAAACACGCATCAGCCTCAGAACATGCTCAGAGAAGTAGGTTGATGGAGTTCAGCAGAGAGAAAGCTCAGGGCAGCATCACAGGCACAGAAACTCGAGAAGGGAACACTTCAGTATTGTGGACAAAACTAACTCTATTGATGGCCACACTGATTGATTAAAATCCAAACTGGAATGCACATTTTAACAGTCAAGGAATTAGACAGAAATGTCTTTTAAGACTAAAAGAGAATATGCATTGCCGGATGGTGTGAAGCAACACTTAAATCTCTTTCCAAAGGGATGCGTTTCAAACAAGACCTAAAGGAATTCTTATAGCCAGAATAACCCCAGAAGTTCCTTCTCTGCAGAGAAAATGCTGCTTTTGATTTTAAAATCAATACAAATTTAATGTCCCATCAATTGAAATTGAACTACATGTTTCATATAGTTATTTTTTTTCCATTTTCTAAGAAAATTTCAGGTATAAATGGATTTGTTTTTTTTTTTTTTAAATTTAAAAATGCCAACACATTTATTAGTGTCTGTGTTCCAAGTCTGGATTAATGAAACCAGAATAAGCAGCTTGTTATGCTTTCGCTGCTATCTAACTGTTCTTCACAAGAGTAGGAATCTGGGGCCTTAGTTCTGGCCCTGGTCAGGGAGAGAGGAAATTGGAGCTCATAAATAATATATGCATGGCGTTATATTAGTGTCATGTCTTGTGCAAGGATGCAGTGTTGTGTTCTGAAAAAAGGCAGGATGTTCTGTATAGGATTTGCTTGTAATGGGTTGGTGCATAGGGTTGTTACATGCAAAATATATTCTTATTAAATGATTTTCACTTGAAATTACTTGAAAATAAAGAAGAAAGTATAGTTTATATCTTAGCTAGCACTTTGTTTCTCAGTGTTTTTCATTAATAGAAGTGTTTGAGCTTTTTTTTTTTTTAATTAACATAAATTTGATTTAATTTAAAAGTAAGGTGATTATCTTGTCTGCACAGAGTCAAAAATATTATCTTCCTGTCAGACAGGGCTCTATAACCTGCTGTTCCATTCAGCTGGAAAGCAACCATCACTCCATGAACCCTAAAGCATTCTTTTGAGAGCTTGGAGTTTGACATCCACTAATATCTAGAAGCTGAGGAACTGTCTGCACTGCACAGATTTACTGTAAAGATGGTCCCATCCCCAAAGAACTAGTGCTGTTAGTGGTCATGGAATAGCCAAGAGACTGGCATATTAAGTGAAAGTAAAGATTTATAATCTGGCCTGGTTTTTGTTTTTCTGTTTATTTACAGCAGTGTTTTATCTTAGTGGAAGAAAACTACTGGGTCAAGCCCAAGTTCACACTGGAATTTGGTGGGTCAGCCAAAAATTAATCCTGATATATCCTGGTAACTGTGTTGTCCCTGCTGATGTGGGAAGCTTCTGAACAACACAAACAGAGTGTGAAGCTGTGAAATACAGAAGATGTCTGCAAAGGAAGAGAAGTATTTTGCCCAGCTATCGGCTGATTTATTACTACTGACCGTTCAGCTAGGGTGTTACCAGCGTCCTACCTCTGCTATTAGGGACTGGGAAAGCAGACTGAAGTATTGAATCTGAAAAGTGAAGTGTGAGACATCAGCCAGAAAATACTCGGCTCTGTTCTGAATTCCTTAAAAATCAATGCAAATTCTTCATTCAGTTCAGGAGGAATAAAACTGACTCTTTGAAGCAACACTTTTAAAATGCCCTAAAAACCTTCTGGTAACTTTACAACTATGCAATTTAGAATTAGAAGCACTTTGACCTTATTGCACTCATGCTGCAGTAACTATATTAAGTAGAAAGCAAAATAAAATTTCAAGGACAGGCCATAATTGAAAAGTTAATTCATTTTTAATATGGATATTCTCATTTTAAACAGCTTTAAGCCTACAGACCAGCAGAAGAATATCAGACTCCTTGCTCTAAATTTGCCTTTCAATCCTAATAAAAGTCTCTTATAAACAGAGGTGGTCCTCTTGATCAGTTAAACTCAAAGCGTGAGAATTTTTTAAAGCTTCAGTTCTTTTGTAATGCTTTAAGCTTTTACAAAATATAAAAAAATCCTAGAGCACATTTGAAACTGATTTACACAGAGGGGACTAGACTATTTGCTGCTGTAAATGTAAAAGCAGTGCATTGGGGTTTTTTTATTATTGTTGCTACTATTGTTAATATTATCAATACTATTTAGATATCAGAAATACACACTCAAAGAACAGGGTTTTTTTAAACAGTATGGTTTTTTTCCCATTGAAATGCAGCCATCTGCAGGCAGTTATATAATAGTGCGTAGCAACAGTACAACAATTATCTACAATATATGGCTATATTTAAAACTTCTTACAGCACTGATTGTTATGAATGTTAATACCACTCAGGACAAGCAAGAGAAAATTTCTTTTAGGGGGGGCCTTAAGTCGACTGACTATAATTATGCACTTTAAAGGATTTGGGTGTAATCTTTTATGGGAATGATTTTTCTAGAAAAGTTGGATTCAAGACATCTTCTTCAGAAAGCCTGGAAGATTCGGAGTCATTGAAATGGAATGAGGTTTATTCTTCTAAGTTATTGTGGCATTGTGAAACTTGCAATGGATTTTCATATAAAACAGTCATGTTTTAACATTCATTTAATTTTTTTTTTAAAAAAACACTATTTTCAGATTCAAGCTTGCTGGAAAGAACTGGCTTGATTTTCTGTAGTTGAGATGTGTTTTGCTCAGAGAGCTGGCTGCTAAGTGTCTTTGCATTGTGGGTGAATCTCTGGCAAGGCTACCTTGGCCCTGGAGCAGAGGTGCCTTTTACACACCCCAAGAGAATCTGTCTTGCTGTGCAGTTTCGCACAGAATTGATAGTGGCTCCAACATATGCCAAAAAAAATCACCTACCACACTGCTGAATTTCAAACCACAGGATGTGTGTCTGCTGTACCAAAGGGGAGCTGGTGCTGGCATGTACAGCTCACAAGGTGGGACCGATAAAGGTTTGCCAAGGTCAGAACCTGCCCACACCTGCCAAGAGTCATGTGTGCATCGTATAAATTCTTTCTACAACACATAGTCAAAATCTAATCTTCTTTTACAAATGGTCAAAACACTCATATGACAAGTTGCCATGTATCTTCTTGGAGATGTTCTCCCATCTTTCTCACCCTATTGATGGGTTCTGCCTTAGGTGGGTGATGGTATAATATCCAGAAATAGCATTTCTGCTATTTGTACATTCATATATTACAAACTTGTGCTTTAAATAGGGAATTATTACCATGCACAGGTATAAATAGCAGCCTGAGGAGACTGCAATTGCAGTAGACTGCAATTGCAGTAGACTGCAATTAAGAGTTGAAATATGTAGTTTAACAATCATAAGTTGTGTTCCTGTATTGTACTGGATAGATTGTACAATATTCCTGTCTTTTGTGTGCCAGCACGTGTCTGGGCAGATATGTATGCACTTTTAATGTTTTCTTGCACCTGTTTTACAGAAGTCACTTATGCCTTAATAGAGGGGGAAGAGTCTTCTGGGAATATACACCCTGAAATTAGGATTTATTATAGGCTTTATGTACAGCTGACTTGCTTAAAAACTGCCTTGCTGTGCAGTCACCTATCAAATTAAAAATGACAATATAAATAGATGAAGTTAATGCCTATGCTGTGGAATATGGGAATAAAGCCTTTGACTCATGCTAAAACAAAGGGGAAAACTGAAGATTCACAATATATTAACCCATGTGTGGTCAAAGATGCTGCTATAGAAGCCAGCACTAGTGCTTTGGATGGCAGCTGATTTCTCACGCTACGCTACCTGCAGAGCCCTCTTTAATGCGTATGCTGAGATGATTAGCTTTAATAAGGAGAGGCTGGGGATTAAAAGTGTAAAAATAACAGCCATTATACTTCTTAGAAGGAATTCTCTGAGGATGTGTGCCCGTGGCTCACTCACACTTGCTTTACTGAATGGTGTACTGAGCTAGTCAGAGCTTTTTGGGAAAAAGGCTTCTAAACATGGCTGTTAAAATCATGACATTTTAGTGGACCATTTTTTCTCTTTATGATTCTTTTTTCTTTCTTCTTAAGAATGAGTTGCTAATAACCACCTTGACTTTCTGAAAACAAGATCTTATAATACTGTATATATTGATTTATATTGATAATATTATCTAAGTTCATCAACTCTTGGGTTGTACCATCCCTCTAATAGAAACTTAATGTGCAAAGGAAAAAAGAAATGAAAATACCCTTTACTGATCTTCTAATTAATATCAGAATTTAATCACATTGAATATTTTAGTACTGCTACAGCAGTTTATATGTTTAGAGCATAGGTGAACTTTTCTTGCATCTATGGATTCAAAACTGCAGGTTCAGGACATAATACAAGGCTATGCACCATTTCAAAGGATAGCAGCTAGCTGGAAATGTCCTTTAAGATCTACCACAGCTTCTGTTATGCACACTGATGTAAATCTTCAATTAGTATGCAAAATCAAGAAATACTTTACTGGTGTTCTGCAAGGTCTTTGTTTGAGGGGAATATAGAGGAATTCCCCTGGATGTAGCTTTCTTAGAGAATGAATAAAGGTTGCTCTCATAAAGTTGACCTTTGAGAAGAAATAAAGGGTGATAGGGAAGTGAACAGATAGTCTGATAAATTCCTTCCCTTTTCCCTATTAAAAGAGAAAATTAGCCAAAGATTTGTTTATCTTTGGAAACCAGTATATAACTGAGCATAGGAGATGTGTAAGATCTGCTGTTTCTCACTTGGAAGCAGCTCTCTTCAAAGACAGAGTAGGACTGAATACTGAATGGGGTCTTTTCTTTAGAGGTAGAAACTGGATAAGCCCAGTTGCTAACCAAAGGTACTGGAATTGGGGAGCATACCTTGTGGAAGATGACATGGGCCCTTTCATTACTCATCCCAGAGATGCATTACCATAGTCAGTGAAGATATCAAAACTCCTCCTGTACTATCATATTCTTGTAAATGCTCGGAAGCAAAATAACTGAAATTGTTCCTTGCTGTCTGATTTTTGGTGGTGCAGAACTTGGATGCTTTTGTATGTAACAAAAGTATATTTAATCTCTGTTAACTATATTTAATTTCTGTTAAGTGACAGCTTAATATACAACAGGGGAAAATGAAAACATTTCTCAAGTTTAAAAATTAATTGCATCAGGTATAATTAATATTATGGTAAGTAAAAAATTTGTATTAATTGCCCATATAGTTTTGGCCTCCTTATACCACTTTAAAGGCAATTTCACCTAAATTCAATAAAACAGGCTGCAATAAGCAGAAAATTTAAACAGGATTAATGACATTAGCTCTGTCTTTACAATGTTTGCCCTTAGGAAAGGTAGCAAATTGATTATTGCCTTAAAGTACACTGCTCAGAGTTCAGTAACAACTTGAGTAATTAAGAGTGTGTAAACCTAGACTTTTGTCCAAATAACATACAGTCAACTTATATTTTCTCATGGCCCACTTTTTTCTTTAGAAAAATAATTGGGACTAGAATAGAGCAGTTCAGCTGGAAGGGACCTACACTAACCCTCTAGGCCAACAGCAATATATGCTGGTGGAGATTGCCAGTACCATTTTGTGATGGAGGGTAGACATATGGCAAATAAAGGCTAAGAAAAAAAGCGGAGATGCATGTCAAAGAAAATTTAATTAAACTATGTAATTGCAGACTCAGATAAACAGTAACACTATGAAAGTGTTGTGAGTACTGCCATAAGATGGTATTACACATACAACAGTTTGAAAAAGGCTCTCAGTTGTTGTCTAGCCACAGTAATGTTGTAGTGGGTTCAAATAGATCAAGTGGGAAGATGATAGCAGAAGGTATCAGTAAATTAGTCTGTGATAAGATACAGAGGATGTATAATGGAGGAAAGCTCAGTCAGCAGTAGAGGTGACCAAACTGCTGAGATCCCACAGCTCACACTGTATGAGCTGGTTGTTCACAGCCTGTCAGGCTTCTGGTGGAACTGACAAGAGTGGGAACCCTCCTCCTAGGCCCTTTGGAGGGAGGTTCCCCTGTAAGTTCTGTGCCAGGGATGAAAAATGAGCAGGACTCTTGATTTCTCAATCTTCAGTCTCTTGTTTATTTTTCTCGTGTCAGAAATTCAGTACACCGTCTACACACCAGACTTAGCGTACAAGAAGCAAGGCACAAAATGGAGAGCTGGCACCCAGATTCAAGGTCTTTTAAAGCTGTTTAGTCCAATTACCTTCTAAAACTTACTTTGTTTCTACTTTTCTACCAATAACTCCTATTGATCTATTCATGTAACACTCATGCCACTGCTTTCTCTAACCAATAATTTTATGCCACCAATGCTACAGAAAATGGAGCCAAAGAAGAACAAGAAGGAGATGAGACCGCCCAAAATCCTCCATCTTGCCTCCTATCCACTCTCATATTAAATTTTAAAACCCTAAATTTCTCACCCTGTGATAAACTACATTACTACATACTACTATCTAGTTCATACACTCATGGATTCTAACTCATCCCAAAGCCTTGGTGACTTTCTCCAGGGATGAAGGTCAAAAGCAGTGTTCCTTTGAGAGTCAGGGCTTCTCGGGAAAGGCAGAGAAGTATTCTCTGTGCCCTGGACTCCAACACAGCCCAGGGGGCCGTGGCTATGCTGCTTCCAGAGGCAGCGTGGTCAGTCTCCATGTGGGCTCTCAAAGGCTGGCTCTAGCCACAGTGCTTTGCAACATGGACTTCATCCTCTGTGGCTCTTCCACTGGTGATGATTCATGATTTACTTCAAAAAGAGAGGGCTGCCAAGATGATAAATTTAGGCTGCAGATCCTGTGTGCAAATTAATTCTCTCTCTGCGCAGTCTTTCCAATTTCCCAAAGCTCATCTAAGGAGGCTGCAGGGCAAAAAGAAGCAAAGAGAACACTGTTCATACCCCAGAGCTCAGTGTATGAAATGTGTTTAATCTGGTAAAAAAGGTAAAGCTCATAAAGTGCCTGGAAGTGCTCAGAATTTCTGCATTATTTCCTTAGCTTATTTATTTATTTAACATTTCAGTGCAACTGCATTTGGAATATAGCCTGCCAATCTCCTACAGAAGCCTTCCTTGCTCACATGGAATGAGTCAAGCACAGTGTGTATAAAACACTTTGTGGTGCCAGACATGTCAGGCAGTGTAAGGCAAAGTATTTCTCTGCTTGAAAAAAGGAATGTTCTCTTGCCTAAAGTGAAAATGAAACGGAACCTCCAAAGGCATTTTCTGTTCCTCATGTACCTATCAAAGGGTATAACAGTATTGAATTATTTAGGTAACTTTCCCTATTAGACTGTGTTCTTTTATGAATCATTTCAAGTGGCTTGGGCCCTAACCATAAAAATTCTTAGCATATTCTAAAGACTTTGAGAATTGCCCAAAGGAAAGATTTTAGGTGAGTTAAAAACTTATAGCCAAAAAACTTTTGTGAACCTCAAATTGCATTTTTATGAAATAATAATTTTAATCTTGATGGATGTGCTGGTTTTGGCTAGGGTAGAAATAACTTTCTTCACAGTGGCAGGTGTGGGGCTGTGTTTTGGATTTGTGCTGAACACAGGGTTGGTAATATGGAGATGTTTTTGTTACTGCTGAGCAGAGCTTACACTCTTCTGCTTTTTCACACTCCACTCTGGCAGGAAAGTTGGAGGTGAATGGGAGGCTGGGAGGAGACACAGCCAGGACAGGTGACCCAAACTGACAAATGGGATATTCCAAAAGATGTGACTTCATGGTCAGTATATGAAGTGCAGTGGGCAAGAAGTGGGTAAGGGGGGATATTTGGAGTGATGGTATTTGCTTTTATCTTTTCCAAATCACCATTACATGTGATGGGTCCTGCTGTACTGGAGATGGCTGAGCACCTGCCTGCCCATGGGAAGCAGTGAATTAATTCCTCATTTTGCTTTGCTTGTGTGTGTGGCTTTTCTTTTCCCTGTTACACTGTCTTTATCTCAACTCATGAGTTTTCCAGCTTTTATTTTTCCAATTCACTTCCTGATCCTGCTGACTGGGGGAGTGATCAAGCAGCTGCCTGGGGTGAAACCACAACACATAACTTAAAAAAAAAAACAACCCTCCCTGCTCCCTCTCACTCCACTAAAATGCCAGGTTAGACAACTAAAGGGAGTTTAACTCAAGAATTAAATTGGTCCCTTTTTTTTGTCCTGTGCCCCAAGAGCTTCTTGAAAATTTGTTTCTTATTCCCACTCTGCTATTGAAAGTTTTATCTTAAGACCAGATGACACCTTGATCATGTGTAAAGAGCAGATCTCTATTCATGAAGCTTAATTAATGTAATGATTCACATAAGTATGTCAACAAAACCACAAAAAATAATAGGCAGATGTATTACCAGCTTTCAAATTGCTAACTGTGAATATTGTCAAACATTGTGTTAGCAAAGCATTATGCTGATTGGCTAAATTTGGCTTTTACTAAATAAGTCTCTGATCAGTAGTCTTAGCTGTGTCCAGCAGAAAAAGCTTTTTAGGTTTTCTCACCAATCCTAGTGAGATAACAGAGGTAGGACATAATAAGGGAATATTCTAAATATCATACCTTTAAAAAGTGATATATAGCAACATGCAATTGGAACTGAGTACTTATCAACGTTCTGAAGCTCCTCAAAACTTCTGTAAAAGAAGAGTGATTCACAAACTGTGGTAATCTGAAGAATAAAGAAATGTTGATAAAAATCTCAAAGTTGGATGAAATGTTGATACATTGTCTGAACTATTTTGTTCTCTGAAGCATTCTTCCTAGTACCTGGATATCCCTTATAGCAGTTTGTATTGCCTCCTCTTAAAAAAACCCCTCTGATGATGGTTGTACAGGTGGCCTACTATAGTGTTTGTGTAAAGTTTCAATATCTAATCTAAATCTCATATGCTGCAAGTTATTACTTCCTGTAACCCCTTGAGTACTAAAAAACATTCTGTTTGCAAAACATTTTGCATATTTTGAAGTATCTTTTTTGCCAAGGCTAAAAGATTAATTTTGCCACCTTTTTTCCTAAGTTCCATCTAGGTTTTTGACTTACTGCTCTCCACTAGACTTTATCCATGTTATTTGCCTCTTTCCAAAGTATGGACCTGGATTTTGAAGTGTGGCAGCTGTGGCCTTACAATCCTGAATAGTGAAGGAATTACCTCCTGTATGCCTTGCACGCCACAATGGCACTTGCTTTTACCTGAAATAGAATGACATTCCTGATTTATCATTTTTTAATCTACTGTAATCCCCGGTGTACACAGGCAGTTATTCTTTATCCTTCTTTGGCTTCTTGATCCATCCGGTTATTAACTATCCAAGATCATAGATTAGCTCTATAAAATGTAACATACTGTGTTAAATTCTTGGGTGGTTTGTTTTTTTTTTTTTTTCTTCCAATCTATTTAAATCTTTGTAATGATAAAATAAGTGAAGAATTGTAACATATTGTCTTTCAATATCAAGAGTAATTTTTTTTAATCTTTCCTGGATCAATTACAGGATCCTGAAGTAGTATAGGGAGAGAAGTAGTAGAGCAATGGGTTTGAATCTCCTCCAGTACTGTTTTTGTAATCACAGAGTGATTTTTTTCAAGTTTCTTTTGCTGTTAACAAAGTCAGCAGGAGCCTGACTGAAGAAAATTGTCAGTAGTGAGATGTGGGAAATGTCATAATTTGTTTGTTTTAAGCTGTGTTGATAAATGCTAATTCCATTCAGAAAACTAGGTTACCTCCTTCAGTGAAATGTACCTATGAATTCTGAACTCAATACAGAATATAATGGTATCTTCTCATTAGTATGTTGGGGAAAACAGGGAAATGCAAACAGAGAACTGCAGATTTGTCATATATTGAAAATATGCTGGTATTCCTTTTTATGAAAGCCAGAATTACATTATTTATTTGTTCATCAGGAGCAGTATTTCTAGGAAGTGTATCTCGGAAGGGTATCTCTTGCTGTACCTGTAACTGATGCAAGTGCATTATAAATGCATTTATCAGTGGAGAGGAATAAATGGTCCGTACTGAAAGCCAGATACTGTTCTGCATAGCTGTTTGCTTTGGAGGGTTTTGGTGACTGTTTTTGTGCAGGGAGGAGGAGATAGGAAGAAATACTACTGTAGCCTTTAATGTCAAATTCTGTGTTCTTAACTGTGAACAATCTAAATGGGGACAGATGTAAGTACAAGTAACTAAGCTCAAGTAAGAACATGAGGTTAATTTTTAGATGGGTTTTTGCTAGTATTTAGTATATTACAAATTCTTTAACATTTCATAATACTTGAAGTGTTTGTGTGTCCACAAGCTTGGATGGCCTTTTTTTCAGATATATCATTTTGCCTAAAGAACAATATAACTTTTACTAAATCTTCACCTTATTTAACAATTTCTAAAGTCCTTCAGAAGGGCAGCTAAGTAGCTCTTGCAGATACAGAAAGAGAGCTATAGAAAAGGGCAAATGTGTGGCCTGAGTCAAGGCAGCAATTCGGTCCTGATCCCAGGCACCCTATGGGCAGGACTCATGTTGGAGAAGTTCATGGAGCACTGTCCCCTGCAGGAAGGACCCCACACTGGAGCAAGGGAAGAGTGTGAGGAGTTCTCCTTCTGAGGAGGAAGGAGCAGCAGAGAGATGTGGGATAAACTGACTGCCGTCCCCCAACCCCCATGCCCATGCTGCTGCGGGGAGGAGGTGGAGAATATGTGAGTAAAGTTGAGCCCCAGAAGAGGATTTTTTTCATGATCCTACTCTCATTTTATGGGTAATAAATTAAAATAATCTTTCCCTGAGTTGAGTCTGTTCTGCCCATGAGAGTACCTGGTGAGTGACCTCTCCCTGCCCTTATCTCGACCCATGAGCCTTTCCTTCTGTCTCCCCTGCCCAGCTGAGTTCAGTGATAGAGTGACTGTAGCCAGCACCTGGCATTTAGCCAGGGTCAACTCGCCACACTGAGTTTGTTAATCTGCATTATACATTAACTGTTCCAAAATTAAAAAGAAAACTTGCACCAGAAAGTGTGTAAAATTTCAGGCCAAAGTTGCATCAGTGTGGTACTCATCATACGAAGGCCTGCTTGGGTCCAGAAATGATATTTGGGTCCAGAGACATATTTCTGCATGATTGCATGTGCTGGAAGAAGGGCAGGTAAAATCAAGGTTAACGTAATACATAAAGCAGAAAAATCCCATTTATCATTAAGAAATAAGGGGACAAGAGATTTTTGCAAGGAATTAGGGTTAATGAGATGAGAAATATATGCCAGAAACTACCAGAGAAAAGTAGGGGGAAAATCAGTGCATCTTCATGCAGGTTTTGCTACTGGCACTTCATCACTAGTGGCAGTTGACTAAGGCCATATGTGTGCATGGTTTTTTCTCATTCAAAAATAGGATAGGAATAGAAATACAGGATAGGAGTAAAGCAACTGTACAGCACTTACAGAAATACACCTGGATTAAGTCTAAAAAGAGTATTTCTTTTGTAGCTGAAGATGTGAATTTGATCAGTCTAAATATGAACTAAAATTGGGAGACTTCTGTGAGGTTTAAGCTCCCACTAGTAAATTAGCATTTCACACTGTCTGCTGTCTACAGTTTCATCAAAAGACAAAATTATTTCAGTTTCTCAGGAACCAAGTGAAATATATTACTTGTATTTACCTTGAAATATCTGTTAAGAACACAACAATGGCTATTGCCCAGCACGCTGCTGTTTCCCGACTTTTTGTACACACTCATACCTTGAGAGTTCAGAAAAATAATTTTCTATCACCTTATTAGAAATCACGATTTTCCCCGTCTAATTAGTACATAACATACGTTTCTACCATCTAAAATAAATGCTTTAAAGAATGAAGAGTTTTATTGCCACCTGGTGGGAGTCTTGTGTGTAACATGTACTAATTGCAGACAAGATTGGGAAGATGTTGAAATACCTCAAACTGACCAACACCATACTGCAAGAATACAGTCTAACTACATCTGGCATCATGAGAATAATTAGATGATTGCATTTGCTAAGAAAAACCAGCATTATTAAAGAGCAATCTGCAATCTGTCCCTACAGTCCTTTTAATGTCAGGTAAAGGCACTGTTACTAAATTCCAGTTCTTTTGATGTTAATCAACACACCTAGAGTACTGGCATGTATAAATAAAATCTGAACAAGCTTCTAAATGTGAAATATAGTAGAAAAACATAATTTTCATATTATATATTAAATATAGCAGAAAATTTGTATTTAAAAGTTTTTGGGAAGATAGCCTAATGGACAAAGAACAGAGGCTTAAATATGCATTTGACATTGACTGAACCCTTTCTCTTTATTATTTTATGTAACTGACAATGAATAATGTGAACTTTGCAGATAATAATTCTGAAATTCTCCATTTAATAATTCCTTGACACAACAGAAGGAAGGATGTCATCTAGAGAGACATAGGCAAGCTTGAGAAGTGGGTCCAGGAGAACATCATAAATTCAACAATCCAACTGCAAGGTGCTGCACTGGGGTCAGGGTAATCCCTGCCATGAGTCAAGACCTGGAGAAGAATTAACTGAAGGAAGCCTGTCAGAGAAGAAGTTGGGGATTCTGGTGGACCAAAACCTGGACATGCCACAGCAGCGTGCATTTGCAGCTCAGGCAGCCAAGCCTGTCCTGCTTTAATTCTTAATAGTCAAGGATTGAATTAGCTAATTCTAAATTCTCTTTACCAAATTGCAATTTAACACTGCCAACCATTTTAATATGTAATATTTCCTACTAAGTTACTTCCTATAATTGTATCCTCCACTTTTTTCTCCTGCAATTTTGGAGAAACCAAACAGTAAAATCTTTGCTTTAGAGCTTTTTTCCTGCCCCTAATTCATGCAAATTGTTCTGCAGAAGAGAGGAGGGAAATGGTCACTTCAATGCGCTTGGCTGAAGAAAATATATGTAATATATTGATGTCAATTCTTAACTACTGAAGGTAGTTTGTAGCTATAGTAGGGTCAGGGTTTGAAGAATCTGTACATTTTACAGCAGTTCTTATAGAAATTTTTGCATCACAGCCTTCTGATTTGTATCTTTCAGACAAAATCCAGTGCAAGGCTTCAGAAAGCAAAAGCAACCTCTTGCACTTGGGACTGCTGAAATTATCTGAACCTGTTACCAAATGTATCAAACCATTCATGGAGTTTTTGATAAATGAAGGTCTGATCAAAATGGCACAGGAGTGAAAAAATCTTTAAATTCTTTATTTGGTATGGCTGAAGGAATGTTTTTAGGTTCATGGTTTCCTGTTCATGTTTTGCATGTTTAATGCAGTGTGTCTGACAGTCAAACAGATGGCACACACACGTGTCCCCTCATCCTGGTAACAGTATGAACACATATGAAGTTCTTCATGCACTGCCTTGGATCCACTGCATTGTCTCATCCAGTCACACTAGAGGTCACTGTGAGCAAAAGATTAAGCTGGAAAAGGCAAGAACACTCATGGATCAATTTACAGGCCAAAATTTGTGGCATATCTTCCAATTTGAAAAGTTGACACAAACCCATCTGTGTTAAATATGTTATTTGAGGGGGGACATGGTACCTAATGTAACCTCATTTACTGACAAACTACTTACAAACGGTTGAAGAAGTTATTCTTATCAAGAAATCCTTAGTGCTTAAATATGTCCAGTTTAATTTTAGACCAAATTTAATCTCTGGCAAAACCAAATTGCTTCATGATAAGAGTTCCAGGCTTTGTTGACACTTGTTAGTGGTTTTTCTCAGGTATAAAATTTAAGGTACTATTCTTTCCCCCTAGGAAAACTGCCCTGCTTTCTCTAGACTGTAGCAGAACAGTGCAAGTTTGATTCAGGTGGGGCTTCCAGAGTTAAGCAAGCTAAATCCCATTTGTACTGTGGATTAGGAATGAAATCAGTAGTTGTCTCAGAGTGAAGTTGTAAATAAATTCAGAACAAATCTAGAACATTCAAGGAACTGAAAGAGGAGTGCACTCCCCTTTACCTGTTCCAGGGAATGCATCCAGCCCAGGGCTTACCTCCCAACAGCTGCTGTGTCAGACCTTCACAGTCTCACCTGCACACGGTTGTACCTGTGCCCAGTTTTAAAAACTTTTCCTCTTTCACAGTGCCTGCCCACAATTAGAAAAGATGGCTGAGCAGTTAGTGCAAAGCTGAGCAGCTGGTGCCACCTAAGTCACCTATGGCTTCCTTTAGTGTGGGTGTTCATTCGAAAAGGAAAATGTTAACCCTTTCCTCATGGCTGAGAGAGCTAATGGGAGAATGAGAGTGATGCTTTTCTACATAAAGCAGTGATGATGAATAATATTTTTGTGCTGCCACCCAGAGTAATTGGCACAAGGACAGTGGAATAAAGAGAGATTAAAAGAGCAGTGGACAGGGAATGATGCTCACATTACCCTACATACTTTAGTGCATGAAAACAGTACTTATGTGGAAGCTAGTCCAACCCTGAGGTAACAGAGGTAAATTTAATATGCAGATCTGGGAAGAAGAATCTTCATCATCATCTTCTTCACAAAACTCCTCAATTCCTATTTTTACCTACTTTTTGTGCCCACTTCTTGTGTTTTTCCTTCCATCCTCCCACCGTCACCTTTTATTAATTCTTTCTACTGTATGTCCATCCAAATGGCACTAACATCTTAGTCATTCACATCAAATTGTTGATTCCCTGGATTCTGTGTCCCTTGTCTCAGTATGCTTAAAGTATTGTGCTCTTTCTGACAGAAAATACCTCCCACTTTAAATTATGCACTGCTTTAAAATAATAAAATTTTTAAAAATCTGTTTTCATGGTCCTTAATCTAATGAAACAATGTTACTCAGATGCTCGTGAGGGATGCTGCAGCTTTTATTGCACTAATATTATGGTGATGTAATGCTTCCATCAATTAAATTGTACTGTTAAAATGCGTAGACACAGTAAACAACAAAACCTATTATTTTGAAATAACAGCTCTTGGCTTAATTGGTAACGTGTGGCAAGGAAAGAAGAGATTGTTTTTGAGAGAGGTTTTAGGACAGTTTACTTAGCATCACTCAGACGTTTTCATTTCCATAATGTACTTCTTTTCATAACTACTGAAGATGTACATGGCATTTTTCTATGAATTTTTCAGCTCTTCTTACTCATACAAGAGCACTGCTGACAAGGTTTTTGCTAGGATTAACATATTCCAAAACCATCCAGAGTAACTATGCCAAATCTGTTTCTGAGTATACCATGGACTAAAGAAATTCATTTTCAGAGGTGTTATGAAAAATATATGGAGCTGAAGGCTATTCATTGGAACGAATCACACTTCATGCAGGTCTGGTTTCTTGCATGATCACTGCTTTCTCTCTTCCTTTTAGGAAGTATGATTAGTTTTTCCTATGGACTGATGAGAAATTACTTGTATGCCAGCAATGCATGATCTCATTTCAGTAATATGGGTAAATCAGTTAAGTTGAGGAATTTAATAATAAAATGTATTTAAATGTTGCTTAGCATAATCTTTTGCTGTTACAAATTAATTTTCTAGAAGACAGACTTTTCTTAAACATTTCAATACTAAACACATGCCTAAATACAGAAATACAAACTTCACAACAGAATGTGAAAATGTCAGTTTATATTACATACAGTTTAACAGAGGCAACATATGAGTTGCTCAGATTATTAGATATCCCAAGTATATTTCTAGAACTTATTGATGATTATATGGAAAAGCTGTTAATTTCAACCTGTATCTCAGTACTGCACCTCAGGTGTTCAGACAGACATTGCTATTACATTTCATCATCTCAAGTAAAAAATGTTTACAGAAATCAGCTGAAGTCCAACATCACTCTTTAAACCTTCAAAATACTTGTAAAAGGATTCTTGATTCTCTAATACAGAGAGTAGGGATTTTTTATTTTGTTCTTGTTGCAACAAGGGTTTTTTTAAATCTGGGCTGACAGCAACCTCATGCAGTTAAATAAGTGTCTAGTTCTGGACTCCCTCATGCAAGGAGCATGGAGGCACTGGAGTCAGTCCAACAAAGACCACTAAGATGATAAATGTGCTGGAGCATCTCTCCCATGAGGAAAAGCCAAAAGAGCTGGGCCTGCTGGAGCATCTCTCCCATGAGGAAAAGCCAAAAGAGCTGGGCCTGTTGTCAGAGACTGAAATGTTATGGTTAATGGCTTAAACATTGTTATAAAGGAGTTTTGCCCATTATGGGAACACAGTATAAAGAAGCTGTGACCCACCCCACTGTGACTATGCCTCCTGAGTGCAACCTTGGACTGTGGGTTAAGCCACCTAAGGGAACTTAAGATACGGTGACAGTATTGCTCAATCATCTCAGGTCTAGGGAAAAGCAAACAAGGCTGAGGGAGAAGAATGCATCCACAAGATAGACAAATCCAGCAGCTGTCCTGAAAATCATCCCTGGCTGGGTTCAGGCTGGGGAGGCCACAGTCCACAGGCTCATCTGCAGAGGCCAGGTTTGTTCAGACTGCCCCCCAGCCAAAGGGGGAGGAGGAGAGTTTTGGGTGCATGGACTAACCTCTGGTCAGAGACACTGAACACCCATCCTCCCTCACACAAACTGGCTCAGCTGTAAAACCTCCACCCCGGGAAGGCCACATCCATGGGACATTCATGTGGGAGGCAGCTTAGGGGGTCATAATCCATCAGAGACCCCCAAAGTGCTCCCCAGACTGATGCCTGAGGCCTTGCAGCAGAGCACTGCATGTGATGCAAAGGGATGCAACAGATCCAGAGTCTGTTGCGAGACTGTCTCAGAATTGCCCCCCCTCCCCCTGTCAGGGAAGATACCTGGGCATTCCCACCTGGCACAAATGTGTATCAATCCGCTGAACCTTATATTTTCTGGGGACCCTGTGGGTTAAGCCACCTAAGGGAACTTAAGATACGGTGACAGTATTGCTCAATCATCTCAGGTCTAGGGAAAAGCAAACAAGGCTGAGGGAGAAGAATGCATCCACAAGATAGACAAATCCAGCAGCTGTCCTGAAAATCATCCCTGGCTGGGTTCAGGCTGGGGAGGCCACAGTCCACAGGCTCATCTGCAGAGGCCAGGTTTGTTCAGACTGCCCCCCAGCCAAAGGGGGAGGAGGAGAGTTTTGGGTGCATGGACTAACCTCTGGTCAGAGACACTGAACACCCATCCTCCCTCACACAAACTGGCTCAGCTGTAAAACCTCCACCCCGGGAAGGCCACATCCATGGGACATTCATGTGGGAGGCAGCTTAGGGGGTCATAATCCATCAGAGACCCCCAAAGTGCTCCCCAGACTGATGCCTGAGGCCTTGCAGCAGAGCACTGCATGTGATGCAAAGGGATGCAACAGATCCAGAGTCTGTTGCGAGACTGTCTCAGAATTGCCCCCCCTCCCCCTGTCAGGGAAGATATCTGGGCATTCCCACCTGGCACAAATGTGTATCAATCCGCTGAACCTTATATTTTCTGGGGACCCTCACCACCAAGAAAACTAGAAGGAGAGGATCAACAGGACACCACTCTTTTCTCTTCCACATTTACTGTTAAATAAAATCCATACTACTGATTTTGGCATATGGTCACATTTGCACCTTAATAGGCGCAGAGGCATCTTATTCTAAAATTTTTAAGAATTTAGTTGTGGTTTGTGTTGTTGTTGGTGGTGTGAGGTTTACCAGTTGTCCTGGTTCTTTCCCCTCATGCATAAAGACTCCAACTCCAGATCTCAGAGGGCTTATGATAGTTTATTTATTATGGCTCCAGTTACAGGCTTCTTACATGGCTTTAGATTCAATCCTTGTACATTTGCTTTCTTCCCATCAGTGCTTTAGCACAAGAATGTCCTCTGCCTGCAAGAATGCTCTGTGTCTCTGCCTGTGGCAGAATGCTTCTGTGTCTCTCCCCTGTCCATGTGATACTAAAAGTGAGAAGGACTGACAACCAAGCAGCCTCTTCCCACGGACAGGCCAGAGGGAGAATGTCCTTGAATAGAACACAGCCCAGAGATTGTTTACCCAAATCTCTCTTGTTTTCCCTTGGGAATGAATCTTAGCAGGCTTGCTGCTAGGAGATTCATAAAACCCAAAATCATGGTTTCCACACCTGGTCATAACACCTGTTCAGCCAGGAGAAGAGAAGGCTCAGAGGGATCTATCAATGTACATAAAGCCCTGCAGGGAGAATGCAAACAGGACAGAGCCAGGATCTTTCCAGCAGTGTCCAGTTAGTTACAAGACCAGAGGCAGTGGACACAAACTGGAATACAGGAGGTCCCCTCTGAACATCAGGAAGTGCTTTTTTTAGTTGGAGGGTGACCAAGCACTGGCACAAGTTTCCCAAGAAGGTGATGGAATCTCCATCCTTAGAGATCCTCCTAAAGTCATCTGGACACGGTCCTGGTCAACCAGCCCTAGGTGGCCCTGCATGAGCAGGAGAGAAGAGCAGCTGACCTCAGGATGTCCCTTCCAACCTCAACCATTCTACTGATGCCACGAGTCATAACTGAAATGTAAACAGGTGCTGTGCCATGTTACTACAGTACTTCCATGTTTCTTCTCTGTAGCTGTAATAATTTGCAACTGTGATAATGCCAGATGGGAACTCGTCATTTGTGATAAAGTAATGCCAAAGTGAAGTCAGTGGAATTGATAATGGAAGTTGTCATCATGTCTGAGTTTGGTTTACTCTCACTAATGTTATCAGTATTTGTTTGGTTTACTCTCACTAATGTTATCAGTATTTATATACACATGTGAGTATACATGGTGTGCGTGACAATTCATTTACTGCAAAGGTTTAGTTTGCTTTAACTAAGGACCTGATCAAATTCAGCAGTGGCACTAATGTGCATCTTTGGTGTAGGATCAGACATAAGCAAGCCTTACTGTTATGAGGGTTAATAGCCAGTATGGCAATTTCACCCTTGAACTGAGCTCCTCTGGAATGGCTTCTGCCATGTGTGACTCCGCATGTGCTGGAAAGCAGCAGGGGAGGCTTTATTTTACACTTCCTTTATCGTTACTTTTCCAGCTACCACCCTCATTTCCACCTGTTCCCTAAGCATGTTACATCTGTTAAGCACACCCACTAAATACCAAATCAATTGTATAAAATAGTATCTTGAAGGAAATGTGAATAGCAGGGGGAACAGATTGCAGAACTTTGTCATATCAGAGTTAAGTCATACTGTCAATCTAAGGAAACAACAGGTAACACATGGCTAGCATTGCATATTCCTGATGAAACCACACTACACTCAGACTACAAGTGATCTTCTTAAATGTGTTTTTTTCAAATTTATTCTGAAGTAAACAGAAGCTTAGCCATGTTTGTTTAAACTTGTTTTGTGTAAAAAACAACAAAAAAAAATTCTTATGCCTTCCAAGGCAAGGAAATAATGACACTGGGGACCACATTTTTATGTGGGGATTAAAAAAACCTCAACAGGTAGTGACCAAAAAGATTTAACTGACATTTAAAAAAATGAAAGCTCCCTACGATCTCCTGCAAACTTGGAACTTGTGAAAATCAACAAAGTAACTTACATGAATAACTGAAGTTTAAATTTAATCTCCTACTTTGCATTTGTAGCTTGTTTGTTTGATTGGGGTTTTAATTAGAAGCTATTCAAAGTAACATATAGGGACCTTAACTTATTTAAAGAGCTCAAAAATAAAAGTTATTTCTAAAACGTACTAAGTTCACCATCAAAACAACAGCAACACTTACACGTAAGTTTACAGTTGGCTTCCTGCCTAGAAGCCTTCCACGTATGTGGCAGAGATTCTAGTAGATGTAGTAGCAGTAACTTAGAGGGCACTTAGGAAAAATCAGTTACTGGGTTATGGCCCTTTTTCCCCGTTCCCTTCGCTCCTACACCGAAACCCCCGCGCTAGGGGGAAGGTCCCGTANGGGCAGCACCGCCCCCCAGGACTGAGGGCTGCCGGCGGAGCCCCAGTCGGCGTCCGGCCGCCTCCGGAGCTGCGGGAGGTTCGTCATCGGGGGTGTGCGGTGCTGACTTCGCCCGGCCGGGCTCGGTGAGCGTCTGGGGCGGGACCCCGCGCAGGACGGCCCGAGCTGCCGGCCCCCTCGCGCCCCCGCTGGGGCTCCCTGGCCTTCCGGAGAGGCAGGGCCGCCCGGGCACTCTCGGACCTCGCGGGGAGCGAGGCCGAGCGAACTCCGGTGCTCTGGACTGGGAGAGGCTGGCCGCGGGTGCGAAGTCACCGCCCGCTGGCTTGTGAACAGCCCGCAGGAAAAGTTGGTGGTGCCCTTTGTAGGATAAGCGCAGAGTGACTTTTGGGGCGGGAATGTTTTTGCGAGGTGAGCTCCTGCTCGCGGCTGTGCTGGAGAGGCGCCGGTGCTGCCCGGTCTGGAAGGAGCCGGACCCCTCCGTGCCGCGCATCCCCCGCGGGCCGCCTCGGGCGCGGCCTGGCTGCGCTCGCCGTCCCTCTTACAAAGCGCTAAGGTCAAGTTAGAACTGGAGGCAACAGTAACTTTTGTGATTGTATAATGGTTAAAAATACTCATGCTGGTTTACCGGGAAGGTATTTTAATCTCTGTGTTTTCCGAGGGCTCTTTGACGGTTGAACTGAACTGTGTTGGTTTATTTATAACTTGATGTAGAAACATAATACAGAAACGCATTTACTTGTATCAGTAAAATATTTTGTGGTTTAGGGAAGCTTAATTTTGTCAGCCAAGTTGTCAAATTACAAGTAATATGTTGGCAGTGGCGACATTGCTAGTGCTCGTAGCACCCTGTCGTGATTTTAGCGTCCTTTGAGTGGAAGAAGTTGTTGGTTAAGTGGTGTCTGTGGTTTTGGCTATACTACTTTCATCTTTACAAGGACATCTTCAGATTGGTATTCTGAATTAATTCTGTATTTATACAGAATTTAAAAATACTGTTTATTGCCAGAAACATTCTACAATGCGCCCTGCAAGTTGCTTAACTTCAGGGAAGTTTTTCTTAAGCAGCAAGAGTTACTATGTGTTATGCTGTGGTAGTATATGCATGCCTTGCTACTTTTGTCTTGTGGAAGCTAAACTTTCAGTGGGCATTTTAATGCAAGTTTACTTATTTAGGGAACTTTTTACTACAGAGTAGAGAGGGCTTATTTTTGAGAGGTCTTATAGTTAAAAGGCCCTCTCATGTAAGGCCTTTGCCTCCCTGCCATGTATGAATTTTTTTTTAAATGGGATGTAAAGGTATTTAAAGTAAGCAGTTTTGAATCATGGGCATTTAAGTTGGTAATGTCTAAAAACAGCATCCTTCCTCCTCTGATTTCCCATGCAGAGTTCTACATCTCCTTCTTTGCCTTCTCATCATTATTGTGTTTCTCTGTCTTCTGGTTAGGTGATGACAGTTAACCAGGCCTTTGATATGAAGTGAATTTTTTTATTATTATAGACTTGTCCATAAAAAGTTGGGGGCTAGTCTTTATTTCTAGCATGTATAAGCAGAACATTAAATTCAAAGATAAAATTTTTATGGAGCATTTGCAGGATTGCTTATTAGTTTTAGCATTTGTTTACACTTGAAACCCAGTTATTACTAGTTAGGGAAAAAAACAGTCACTGTTCTGGCACAATATTATATATATGGTCAGACTCAGCTATAGCTGCTCATGCTGGGAATTACTGAAGACTGTATAGATAAATCTTGAAGTTGCTGTCAGCCTTCTTGCTGTTTTCTAGGCTTTTTTGTTTACCTAATTATACAAATACATTTAAATTTCAAATTTTTATTCATTGTAAATGAATAAAAATTCATTCAGTTTTGCATTGTAACCCTGCTTTCTGATAATTAATCATTATTTTCTACTTTGGCAGCTAAAATGAGTTCGGATCCTGATCCCACCCCAAGTCCCTCTCACCCCCAGCAGCATCTTGGAAGGTCCCAGCTGAATGCTGCTCCTGTGGACCATAGTAAGAACAGTCAGAGACCTGGAACATCTTCAGCAGATTCTGCAACTTCTTCAGCTCCTGGCTACTCCCGCAGCAGGGAGAAAACAGAAAAAAAGGGTAAGTATGAAAGCAATTCTTATGCAAAATCGGCTTACATTAAACATTGGGAGATTTTTGTGTATATATGTATTCTAAACTCTGTTTAATGACACTGTAAAGTAGGAAAATAAATTTCTCCAATTTCTTTTAACCTGTTGTTGTGGAAGTCTTTTCTACTTCAGCTTCCTTTGTGCAAACTTTTGAGTTTTCCTATCTAATTTTTCAGGTTTGTACAAAGCAATGGGAAAGAACTTTATTTGAAAAATTGGCAGGGAGATTTAATTAAATTTAGGATATTAATATTTCAGTTTAATTTTTTTATTTGGCTAGAACACATGCTGTAACTGTCGCTTTAATATGAATTCTAATGTGGATGCATAAGATAATACTGTCATGTAGACTGAGGGAATAATTAGCTGGTACATGAAGCCAAAATTGAAGTTAATATTAGCAGTAAGATAAGAATTTGGATTCGCAATCATGATACACCATGAAAGGCAGAATGATGGGGTTCTTTTCCCCCACTTGCTGGGAAACCATTGAGTTTCAAAGACTATGGGAACTGATGGGTTGAGAGTAAAGTCTTGTGCAAAATGTATAACAAAAAATACCTGGCTCCTGTATTCACCTGCTGAGTTCCAGTTTTAATTCAGTTTGTAATCTAACACTTGTGTAAGATGGTCTTGTCCTCAAGGTGTAGCAAAGCTCCTGCTCTTTAACTTTCTTTAAAATTGGACTTTTGATCACGAAACTGCTGTGTACATGCACTTATATTCACAAATGTCAGTCTCTCTATTGAAGGTAGTAAGGCTATCCAGGAGTTTAAAATTATTAAATGTGTATGACTATCTGTATGGCACATACCAGATGCAGCTGGGCTCTGCACGTAGTTCAAGCCAATATTATGGCTGTGTCAGCAAATCTATTGTTTGCATCCAATTCAAAATTGACTGTTGGAACCTTCTGGGTTCCCTGTTCCCAATGAAGGAGAATTATTTTTGGATACCTGAATTTCTATCATGCCTCAGTGTTCAGAACCAATTTTGTCATCTAGCCCACTTGTAAAAGAATTGAGAGATTATGGAGATTTGACACTTCTAACATTACCGACATGATTGCTAATTTAGAGTCAATGCTAACAGATATGTTTTCTTTTTTCATTTTCCAGTTTCTTAGTATGCTTCAACAAGGCAAGAATGGTAACTATAATAGGAATATGGTATGAAATTATCTTGGCCTTAGTTATACTATGATTTGAAAAAGCAGCACGTAGGTTTCTGTGGTGGTGCCCGCATTCATGCAAGATTCTGGAAATCAACACTATCTGTTTAGCGGTGTTTTGCACATAGGTTCTGTCAGCTATTCTTTTCTAGCTAATTTGGATAATTTCTTACTCTACACAAATGTTGGACTTCTAAAATCACACTGATTTTTATCTTAGTTCTCTTTACAGTCCTGTGTATTTGCTAATGATCCCTACCTATGCAGCAGTATATTAGAGATGCTGCTTATTTGTGCTCCTATAAAAGAGGGCTTTTGAGCATTGATGTATTTCTCCTTTTCAGTTGTGACTCATTTCTGATTGCTTTAAATGTCTTCCCATTAAAATAATTTTGGGTGCCTGGTGCCACTGTCATTGCCCTTCCGACGCCCTTAATATACTCAAGTATTTAATGCAGCAGAATGAGCTACCATTAGTGTCTTGCTGGAATCTCTAACAGCCAAGATTTTAGTGGACTTAGATAGAAAATGTCTTCAATAACACATAATGCGGTATTTTCTTATATGGCTGTTCTAGAGTTATGCTGTTTGTCATAGTGCTAACAGTTTCTACAACTGAAAACTTTATTAAAAGAAAGGAAGTTCTGGTCATCAGAACTTAAAAATGGGCATTTTAGTAGGACTTTAGAAAGAAGTGCAAATAAAAATACAAATTCAAATATGTACATGAAAAGAAATACAGAAGAAACTGATTTGTCAAGCAGAAAATTGGCACTTCAGAAATTCTCAGAATATTTGAACTGACAGAGAAGGTGTTCCCTGGAATCACTAGAGCCCTTACTGAAAAATAACCTGTGAGTTTCTCACAGGCCTAGGAAAAGTGAAGGATTTGGACTCTCAGCCAGGGCATGTTGTGCTTTGGGTGTATGAAAGGAAATACGCTTCAGACCAGATGTTCTGGGAAGGGCTGCTCTGACTTCTTTCTTGGAAGATTAAGAAGTCGGGTAATATTCAATAGTCACTATGATCGTGACTAACTCAGAGTGATGGAGAAGAAGACAGAAAAGACCAGCAAACTGATATACAGAAAGCTGTCTCAAATCTTACTAAATACATAGAACGTGTATTTAGTTCATACAGAACATAGAACTCCTCTTTAATGATGACTTAAATATCTTGCTCAAATTTAAATTACTGTAACAAATTTAAGTTTGTATAATTTTTAATAAATCAGCTATGATTTCTGTTTGAGAAGGGGAAATGTACTGGGTATATCTCAATTATCTGGAAAGGCAGTTTCAGCTCAGGACTATCTACCACGTGTCCATGTGCCCTTCCCCCACAGAAGGTCACTGGTGTCCTGGGCTGCAATAGTTGAAACATTGCCCAACAGGTGGAAGGAGATCCTTCCCCTCCAGTCAGCACTGGAGTGCTTCAGTCAGTTCTGGACTACCCAGTACATGAGAGACACGGAGAGAGTTCAGCAAAGGGCCACAGAGATGATGAATGAGCTGCAGCATCTTCCTGTGGGAGACAGCCGAGAGAGCTGGGGCTATTCAGCCTGGGGGAGAGAAGGCTTAGGGGGATCTATCAATGTCCATAAATAGCTGAAGGTAGGGTGCAAAAAGAATGGAGTCACAATCTTTCCAGTAGTCCCCAACACAAGGACCAGAGGCAGCTGGCACAAACAGCAGGTTCCCTTTGACCGTCAGTAAACACTTTCTTTGTTTTTACTGTGAGGGTGACTGAGCACCGGCACAGCTTGTCCAGAGAGGTGATGGAGTCTGTATCCTTTGAGATACTCAAAAACTATGTGGACATGGTCCTGGGCAGCCAACTTAGGTGGACCTGCATGAGCAGAGGGGTTGGAACAGGTGACTTCCTGTGGTTCTTTCTAACCTCAACCACTTTACTAATTCTTGTAGTATTCTTGACACCATATCTATATTTCTTGCAGTTTTTGTTAAATACACTGTGTTTAAGGCTATAGCATCAAAGCGAATGTTAAGTAATTTGTTTCCTGGAAGCACACATCACATCATCTATTCCTGCAGCATTATCCATATCTTGTAGTGTAATCCAGCAAATTAATGAATGCCTTGGCTCTGACTCAGTAAAGCACTTAAACACTCACAATATCCTCAGTGGCACAGGTACTTTCTTTGGATCAAACTCTTATACTGCCATTTTTTTTCTTAGCAATTTTTCAGTCTCTATTCTCTAATGTATCATTATGTAGTGTTTATGTTATTCCTTAAATAATTTCTTTCACAATGGAGGTAACAGTGCTTTGAGAATTTATTGAGCAAATTGAATCCGGATTTAATGAAAAAAAATTCAATCATTAGGATAATTTATAGATACAGGTTTTGTTGTGTTAAAAAAAGAAAAGGAGGGAATTCCTATTTCTACCCAAAACTCTTGCATTCTGCTTATGTATGGTTTTGGTTTTCCATTCCTTGCATGTGTAGGAATGGAGTGAATGTCAATACATCAGCTTTCATGTTTAAAAATAAATGAGGAAAAAATGGTTACTCTTTCAAGGATGTTCATGGACAGGGAGCATATTAATGAGCAAAGCATATACACTACTAATTAGGGCTCCTGAAATTTTAAAGCCATGGAGTCATCAGTATTCATGTAAGCAAATTATGGGAGAGTTTGTGTATAGCAGGGAAGACCAGAGTCTGCTTGCTAGTGAAGTCTTTTGAAACAGACTAAGACTCTAATCTCATAAGACACTTTTATGCCTCTCAGGTGCACAGCCCCTCAGTTTCTGGTCTAGGTGCTACATACCCCTTTCTGGTTTCTGTGTTTCATCCACTCTATAAAAAGTCCTCCCTTCAGATACAGCCTTAAAGCAATGTGAAAAGATAGACTTTGGATGAGAGCTCTGGAGCTCCCAAAACCAAATTCTCCAAGTATGTTTAAAAACATCTTTCTTGTTAGAGAAGCCATTTCCTCTACTTACACACAGAGCAGAGCTTGGAAAAAAGCACTTTGAACATGGTGACTCAGTTAGCATGTGAGTATCTGTAGTACTGCTGCTATTAATGTTTTTTGAAAGAGATGCTGAGTCCACAGTTGAGGTAAGTGCCTTGTATTTCTGAGTTAGAAAGTAGATCTATATGTCCCAGGAGATGTTTTGATTCAGATGAAAAGAAAGCAGAATTGAGAGACACTTTTCACAATACAATGGTGATTGGATACTTGACTGTGATGTCTGGATTCAAATAACTGCTTCAATTGAGCCACAGTGATAACTTGAACCGGATGACGCTCACCCAGGTGAACATCCATCGTGCTGCAGGTTATCTGGAAGAGTTACCATTTCTTGTAATGCTTAAGGATGTTCAAGCATGTAAAGTGTCTTTCTTAAAAAATGACTATCTGCCAGTCAGCAGGTAAAAGAGGTCATGCTGGGATACTAGAGATACTGGGGAGAAGATGGTGATTTTTCATATGTGCATGAAACAGATTATGACTGGTTTATTACATCATTCATTCATGTTTGCTAGCCAATAAGGTTGGAAAGCAGAAATTGCAAAGCTAAGTTGCAGTGCTTGAAGGAAGGTCTCTTTGGTTAAGGAACTAGTTGGAGTTTTTTGTCCATGGTTTTGCTGTAATCTCTTGGTCTAGAATTGAGAACACATTGGAAAATGTTTATACAAGAGAGCTTTACAAACAGAAATCAATTTCTTATATTCTGTTTGTAGATACACAGAGTTCTGTGTGTACTTAGGTTATGAAAGTTTTTTGTACCTCTAGGAAGAGAATTATTTTATTAATTGACTGACTTCAAATTTATAAATAGTAAAAAAATCTTTTAAACAGTTTACAGTGCATTGCAACAATTTACAACAGTGTGTCTCCAAGGCATTGCTAAATGATAGCTAACAAATAGGGAAGCTTTCTAATTTACAAATATTTTCCAAGTGTTACCCTCTTCAACTTAAGGTTACAAAGAACCTTTGCTTGAAAACTCTATTTTAGCACTTCTGTGTCTTTACTTTTTGGCAGTTAGCTATTACAGACTAACTCTTGAGGCAAAGTGAAATGTTTGTGCAAAGCTTGAAGAAACCTTAGAAAAACCTTTGATTATTTGAAGGGGAAGGATTATGCCTTGAAGTATTAATCACTTAACAATTTATCTGTCAGTTTATTAATGCCCCTTCAAACTTTTCCTTTAAATACTCAGGCTCCTAGAAAGTTTTTTTCCAGGCATTGGTGTGGGAGAGAAAGGATTCTATCCAAACAAAATTTAATGACTGTATTTTCTGATAAAATGTTGGGACATTATCATTGTTGGTGCAGAACAATGGAAATAGGCTTTTTTGTGTCTGCTCCTATTGTCAGTAACATGCTGGTATTTTTACCCTATATCGGAGGAGGATCGAGCACCCATTTATTTGAGGAAACATTCTCCATCTTTCCCTCTTCCACCATTTGAAATACATAAATGGGTTTTTTGGCTGATAACAAAGATACTATTACTGCTATCAATTTTTTACAGTCATGAGATGAACCAGATTATGGAAAGTGCTCTAGCTAGCTCAGTCTTCATCCGTTATTTTCCAGGTGGATCAATTTCCTCGTCTGTTTATGATGACAAAATTTCTAGCACAGTCCCAGGGTGCTGAAAGAAAGGAGGGTAGAAAGGGAAGAGCTGTACTCATATTAGTGAATTATGTAATGAAATGAGAGTGGCCCTATAAATTCTTTGGTGTGAAGGACTTGGCGTTTGTTCCTTTTGTGCAAATTTAAAAATTTAATCTAGTGATTGGAATCTTTCAATTCAGTTTCCTTCAGAAGGGATCCAGTTGTGTGTTCCACTGTGCAAACAAATCCCTGTTACAGTACAGTAATCAAGGACAGACTTGGAGCTGTTGTGTTGCTGGAGGGCCCCTCACAGCAGCAGCAGCCCCACCTCATTGTGAAAGTTAGAAGATGAGACTGGGAACAGTAAACTGGGAAGTAAAGCTAATCCTTTGAAAAGTTAATTATTAGAAATGCTTACCTGAGCCACTGGATTTGTGGATTTGGTAAGAAGTTGGAATGTTCCTTTCTTAAGGGCCCCTCTGTTTTGACAGCGAATGAGCTGCTGGAGTGTCAATGCGGTGAAGTGCTCGAACTGCAGAATTGCTGAAATTCCATGTGCATTGTGCAGGTTGTTATGTTAACTTTCCGTCTGCACCTACAAAAATATGTGGGCTTGGTGAGCTCTATGGTCTCTTCTCACATTGTTTTTCATTGCTTCCTCCT
>VXAX01005253.1:309948-485676 GCA_013399835.1 Leptocoma aspasia | reverse complement strand
GAAATAGTTAATGATTATTATCAACTAAGAAATGACAAAATTCTAATTTATTTTTAACTCTACAGTTTTGGAAGTGCAGATTTATGTTAGGTTTATCCCAGCTCATCCATAAAGGATTCAATCAGAGATGCCTGCATAGAAAAAGCAGCAGGACTGGCTCATTAGTTACATATAAAATTATTTTAATGACTTTAAAAGATCATTATACAGTAATAACTATGCTAGAAAAATACAGATTTGAAGAATGGTTTTTCTTCCATTTTTAAAATGTATAGTCTATAATATTACTCTTAGTCTTCCACCTACATGCTTTTTTTCTTATTGCTCTCCTGACAATTTACGTTCATTTTGTGGGGGTGCAGAAGTTGTTCCCATTTCAATTTAATGCTATTTTATGACTTGCAATTGTGGTGTGACTAAGACTATTACCATACCTACAAATGCATTGCTCCTCCCAGAGGAAGTAGGGTTGAGTCCTAGACTTGAACAGCTCTGTAAACAAATGTTGTTCCCTTCTCTCCCATCACTGTTATCACCTTTTAAAATAGAATATCTGCCAAACTATGGTAGTATAAGAACTCCGAATTGTTCTTAGGACAAGTAGCACTGTCTTAAGATCTTTCCATAGAGGTTAAAGGCATAAAAGAAAAACATGCAATGTACTCTTAATTGTACCAAGCCCTTACTATGCAGTTAAGAAATCAGCAGGCTTCTGAATGGATGAAAGGATTCAGCACTCATGGATGAGCAGCTAAGCATCTAAAGTTAATAAAACCTTTTTTCAAATCGTTGATGTTTGTTGAGCAAAGTATTTCTTCTCCCCTAGTCAGTTCCTCTGTGTCATTATATTTGATATGTACGAATCATGTTTATGACATGACACTTGATGCCAGCTTTTAAGTGGAATGTCAGTCTTTCCAGAAGCTTTACTCCCACACAGTTACTGCACACAATACCACTGAGCTTTTGGAACTTGTGGAAAGTGAATGGGAGGATTTCTCTAGAGACTGAGGCTGGCTCTCCTGAACTGAAAGCTCAACAGTACAATCCGGTGACAAAAAAGAGCTGTTAGAACTTGCATTTATTGTTACAAAATGTACAGATCAATTTTTTCTAAAAATTTTAACTGTGGATGAGTGAAAGAGATCTGACATCTTTCACTTAGGAGATGAGCTTACACAGCGTCCTCTAACAAAAAAAATTATTTTTATTTTGCATTAATTGGGTATGCCTTTACTCCTAAGAGTGTCTGAGATTCTAGAAAGTTTATTTTGTACTGAAAATAAAATCTGCAATAAAAGGCTGTGTGCTGTTCCATTAAATTGTTGAATTTGTTTTTATTAACAAATAATATTAACAACTTTTTTTTAAATTTTTTTATTAACTTACCAGATTTGTGCTTACAGAAAGAACTTTTCCTGCATAAAATCCAGTGTAACAATATCAGATCATGCACTTCCAGAAGGAACTGAATGTATTATATAGTGACTCCAAAAGAAATACCTTCTAGGCAGATTCTGCACAAAATGTGTTGCTCTACCTGTTTTGGTTGATATCCATGGGCAGGCACCCCCATAAGCTTTCATTTTCCTACTTTTTCTTGATTATTTATTGCTTGAAAAACAGGCTTTGATTATTTACTTCGTATGTGCATGCATTCTTGTTGCCTGCTTCATATCCCATGTTATAAAATTTCCTTCATACTAGCAAATGAACTATTACTCAAAATCCACCACAAAAGGATTTCCTATAGCTAGTATATTTAATTTGTGAGAATTGTTAAAGCAAGTTCATTCACTCTACTAACATGAATTAACTGCTTCATGTTTGTGACAGGGTGTTTTTCTGATGGTTCAGTCATGCTTTGGGGTTTGGGTTTTGTTGTTGTTTTTTGCTTTCTGTTTTTTAAGTACCACAGTAAAACCAGATGATTACAATACAATCCTATCATTGTTTTGAACAGTACAGTAAGACCTCTACTGACTTCACGAGAAGCTATGACATTTGCTGAATGTACTATAGCAAAGGTTAATACTGGATGAGTAGAGAACAAGACTGATGAAAACTGGGCTATAGGAGAAGGATTCCCTTTCAACAGTTGTTTGAGAATCCCATGCAGTCATGCAGAGCTGAAAGATGCCAGTGCCTCAAAGTAGTCTGCAAATATAGAGGTTTTACAGATGGGTGACAGATGAAGACTGTCATCTTTGCAGATGAAGACAACCTTCAGTAGCTGGATGCTTGGTTTATAAGAAACGAAATTATGCTTTTTCTTGTAGTTCATTTGGTGTTATTTCTACCAAAGGCATTGAAATCTAGGGAGCAGAACACATTTCAGCACTGTTGAATGCAAACTGAGGATGAAAAATTAGTATTAAAACCTGACTGGCTTCCAGCAAGCTGATTGTCTTTGTAATTATTTATGGTAATAGTTAAGGTGATGTAGCTCCTTTGGTGCACCACCCTAAATTCTTTTGGCACAGAATTCATAGCATGTTTTTGACCTTTTACTGGCTATTTCTTTTTCAGTCTAATCCAATGCTGGGTTATATAGCTGCATTTTAATTTTTTCTCTGATGAAACTTGTGGCAAAGACTTCTTTTGTGATTCTGAACTTAATCGTAGAACAGATAGAACCTATCTAGAAGTACTACTTAAGCACTTTTATTAATACTAAGAATGGGGTAAGCTTTGCGTGTTGCACTTCAGAGGCATATTTTTATGGAAGTTCCTAGACACTAAAAAAAGGTGAAGTAAAAATCCAGCTTCAAGTCTGTCATAATGGAAGTCATAGAAGAGCCTTTTTCAAATACAATTAATTTTATATCTGTCTTTTCTGTGCCATATCAGTCTCCACCTACACATTCATTTGTTCATCTTACCTTGTGGAGCATGGTGGGAGGAGTGGAGTTTAGCAGTGAACGTAGTTTATTCATACTAGTGTCTTCCCACAGTAGAAGCAAGTAATTTTCCTTATAATTTAGGCATTACTCCCTTTCAGATTCAATTACAGTAAAGCTTTCTTGCTAAAGCAGTAAAGTGAAGTATGCCTGAAGCTCCAAGTAAGTACAGTGCTGTGCAACGTGACAAAGCTCAGTTCAGACATCAGTGCTCTTCATGGTATATAGAGAATTTGTTTGTATGTGGGAGAAGATCTAATGTCAAAGAAGACATTCTTCACTCCCTGTTCCCACCCCAGTAATTTAGCTGGTAGAAATGGCTGGGGAGTAAATCTTGTTCCATACTACTCCATCAAACGTCTCAATTACTCTTGTCAGTTAATAACTTGACACTGAGCGAGATGCCTGACATCCTGTGACTTCTTATAAGTAGAAAATCCACGTAAGTTGAGTAGTGAGCTTTTGGAATGAAGCTAATGAAAACATGAAGTGCAGATTTTCTTCCTCTGGATGCTATCCAGATTTTCTTATACCTGAACTAACATGGGTGTCTTCCAGTTTAGGAAGGCTCACAGAAGTTGCTGTCCATACTCAGTGCTACTACTGGAGACTGGTGATGGACTTTTTCAGATTCAAGATTCTTGTTACCTTTCTCATGAGAATTGTTTACACTGTTATATACAGCATGCCTGTTAGAGCCAGAGGGCTTTTTCTAAGTGCAATGCTAGTGCTGTCCTTACTTTATTTTATTCAGAATGTTCTATAGCTACTTGTGGCCTAAACATTTTTGAAAAGCCTTTTTAAACTCATAGAAATATTTGGCATTGGCCAAATACTTTTAATCTGTTCATGCCCTTGAGTTTTTGTGTTTGGAAAGACACTGAATAGTCTGTCTATTCACCTTCTCCATTCTCCTCAGTTTCTTCCCCAGGTTATAAAGCTCTGATAATAGTGTCTTATTAGCACTGAGCTGTGTTTTTCATAAAACACTGTTACAACTCTGAGGTGTTACACTGAGTGATAATAGTTCAAAGCTTATCACTGTGTGTGCAATGATAAAGTGTCTTCGTGGTTTGCTACATTTCATCTAGCTTTTTATCACTTAATTAGTCATTAAATCCTTCTGGTTTTGCTTGAGTTTTTTGTTCATTTTTTTTCCCTGAATAACACAGAATCATCGACAGATGTTGGCATCTTGGTATTAGCCCTTTTTTCTTTCATTCACATATAAATGTATTGAGTGATTTAGGCCTTATTTTATATCCCTATGTGTCTAAACTGATAATCTTTCCCGTGAGAGAATGAAAAGCTGTGTTTTTTTTAATCTTCATAGTCTGTTTCTTAATCTCTCACTTTTCCATGTAACCTGCGTTCTAATTTGTTTAGAGGATTTATGTGAGAAGCCTTGCTCCCTGTCTTTAGAGATGTTTAAATATGAGCTGGATCCACCTGTCCAACTAAGCATATCTTTTTTTCTTAATTAGAGAAAAAAATGTTTTGTTTTGGTTTTTTTTTTATATCCTCCTTAGTTAGAGGAACTACTTAACATATGAAGTTATTTATTAAATGTATTTAAAATCATATCCTGTTTTTGAATGTATAATTTTCTGGGATGTAGTTGAGGTCATTATTGTTGCTTCCTGGCCTTTTGCTGCTCTGTTTTTTGTCAGTGTGTCTTAGTCACATTTACTCAAACAAAATATTAAGGAAACTACATTTAAAACTCAATACCTAAACCTAAAATTTGCAAGATCATTTGTAAGACTGCCTACTTTGCTTGGCTCATTTTGCTGGGCCACCTTGATAACAATTTTCACCTGTGTCAACTGTCAGATCTCATGGAATAGTGAAAATGGTGACGTATTTTTCTAGGTGTGTGCTCAGTGAGCTTGGAGGTGTGTTCCCACTGGGTAGGACTGAACGTGTTATTTTGTTGTGTGTATGTTTAGCTGTTCCTGACTGTTTTCAGTCACTTCAGGAATACTTCCTGTACTATAAAATGGGAAGGCCAATCCAGAAATCTTGTTTTGTATCTTGTCATCTTGGATCCTTTATTCTCCCCAGCGCATGGGTTTTATCCTCCTCCTGCTGCACATTCCTATCACTTCTTTTTCTGAGCCCAAATGAATGCATGAAGTCATGATCATATAAAGTGTGTATGCCATACAGGTTTCCTTCATACTCTTAGTATGGGTGTTGCTTAATGCATTAATCTTTTGTTCAGTAGAGTTTCCATGAGCTTTAATATTCACTTTTAAACCTGTAATTTCTTTTAAATGTACATATTTTGTATGAATGCTTCGTTGTTGCTTCCTGTCTGAGAAAGTGCTTTCAGTTTTCCTTTTATCCTGTTCTCACTTTTCATTCAAAGTGCTTAGAAGTCCCCAGCTTCTGTTTGTTTAAAAAAAAATATTTGTTGTGCATGATAGCATGACTGTCATGGGGCTGGCCTCCAATAACTGTGTGAACAAATACAATCTTAAGCTCAAAAGGCATAAGAAATCGTGATCCTTTAAAATACCTATTTTTTTTGGCTCTGTTATTCCTTTTCATGGTCTTTGACCTCTTGCTTAATCTGGCATTCAGGTGCTGTAGCAGTCACCTGAGAAGAAAGCTGTGTGCACCTGGCTGGGGGATGTTATTAGCAGGCAAGGGGCTAAAACTCCCTTGAGCTGCGTAAATCCACTGCTGAGAGATTTAATGTGTTTGTGTTGGTAGGAAAGTAAATCACAAACACTTTTACTATTCAGCATGCACTCGATTGATTCTTTCTGCCTGAAATAAATTTAGTAGGTTTTTTTAAAGCAGGGCAGTGATTCCTAGTGATTAGAAGGGCACTGAGAAAATTGAGAGTGTTTTACGTGATGGGGGTGTGTGTATGATCCACTTTGTGTGCATATATACAACTAAAAATCTTCCTTGTTCTGAAAGGACTAATATGTGCCTTAAAAGATTTCAGAATTCAAGAATGGAAGTGTCATACACAATGTCACTTAAAATGCTGAGGTTTTAGAAGCAGTGTTTGTCTAAAATGTGTGTAAAATGTTTTTACTAAGTATGTGATCAGACACTTTGCAACAAGTCAGCCAACTACAGTGATGCTCACATGATGTGATTCAGTTGTGTATGTTAAGGGTATTAAAAGCATTGAGAATCTATTGCACCTATTACTGATTTGTACTGAATACTGGGAAGGAAATCTTGTGACAACCCCAGTATACTTTATTTGTGTTTAAAGTCTTTTGCATTGAACATATTTCTTATCTAGATTGTATAAATCCATTCTTCAAAACCTTGTATGAGTGTTGAAGAGTTTGTTGGGTTTTAGTCTTCAGTATAGTCCAAAGATGAGGTTTAGATATGTTATTTAATCTTTAACCTGTAATGGCATCTTCCTTTTGTTTAAAATTTAAAATTTTAAGTATTGGTATCTTACAATCTCACTTGGACTAATCCCCTACTGTGGATTGACTGCCTTTTTGTCAATTTAATGGCTAAATTTCAGAGGTAAGGGACAATAATTTCATCCCAGAAAAGTATTTAAGAAACTGAAATGTTTCCTTTTTAAACATTTCCTATTTCTGATAAAAACATAGCAGAAATAGTAAAAATGCCTGCCTGTGACAGAATGAATGCTAAGTTCCCATTTGAGCTTACAGCCAGAAGCCTGGAATCTTACTTTGTATGGCCAATGTGCCAAGTAATGTGTAAAGCTTCAAAAAGTAAGTAGTTATCTTTCTGTAGTATGATGACATAAATGCAGCAAAAGCAGAAATGCATCTGCGTCATACTTTGCAGATCACAAATATTTTTTTCCATTTTTTAAGTGGAACTGAGAAAAAGTATGCAGTGTCATTTTATATCTTAAACCTAAGTTTATCATGCAGAATAAAAAATCCAAAACTACTAAAATTTTATTAATAATGTTATTGTTACAATGTCCATTAACTAATTGGTGTTGAATGATCTGTCTCTGGGAAAGTAGAATTAACTATATTGGAAACTGAATTATAGAGCAGCCTGATGATGAACTAAGCTTTACACAGTCTTGAGGTTCTTGGTGGCAGAGTTGGAACTACAGCAAATATTAAGTACTAACCACCCTTCTACATCCCTGGTCTTAATTTCTTTTATGATTGCTAAGTGCTGTCTTAAACTTTTGTGCTTTCTCTTGCCTGCTTTCATTTGAATGACTGCAGTGCTTGTGAGCCTTGAATAACTGATAGACTTCTTTGCCTTGTATTAAAGCACTTGACACAAAACAGCTAGTGAAGTTTATTTTAATTTTCATAAAATATATGTGAAGTATTGCAAGATGAGTGTTCCTGTCTTCTGGAAATTTTTATATTCAAGACAAGAATCAAATTTGACATTAAAAAGGCATGAATTTTTAGCAAAGCTGGAAAATAAAAGCTTCCACTGACAGCATTTCCATTGCAATACTCTTACGTGGGAGGAATACACATCACACACAGAAGACATTTTATGACTAAAAACATGCTTAAGAACAAGGGTGATGAGTTACAGTCATCACTTCTTATGGTATTGTTATGGGGGGTGCATATGCTCCTGTGTAGTTGTTCAGTGTTGAGCTGAATTGAAAGAATGTGTTGGCCATCCTTGCTCTAAAACACACCTTGACTGTGTTTTGGACCTTTTAACTTCAGAGACTGACCTGTATACCTTAGGAAAAAGTAGATTGATAATGGCAGCCATGAAACTAGAGTCATTCATGCTTGGCTTGTTTAATTATCCTTTTGGTTATCTTTTAAGCAAAGGAAAAATATTGCTGGTTACAAGAACTGTATATACTAAGATATTCTAAATTTTAATTTCTCCACAACCTGTTCCTCCACCTTTACCCTACAACTACAGAATCAACCCACAGGCATATTTTTAATTAACTATCTGTTATTTATATGCATAAGTCACATGTGCAAGTACACAGAATGGATAACTGGGTGGGAGAGATTGGGCAGTAGGCTGAAAATAACCACAGAAAGTGTTTCTTTCCCCTGGCAGTCAGCTCTGTTAGAATAAACATTTCAACAAGTTTACTGCAATAACACCATTTTTTTCCTCATTGAAGGAGGTAGTTGACCATAAGGCTGCATATTTTTATTTTTTTCTTTTTTCCCCCATCTTTGCAAATATCATTATGTACATGTTAATCTGCAGTGTAATTGTAATAAAGTAACTATAGTCTGGTGTTGTAAAACATTCCCATTTTGTTTCTTCAGCTTTCTGTTGCAGTACTTTTTCTTACCTAACATTCTCCTGAGCAAGAAGAGCTAAAAGGGGTCAGAGCTGTGCCATGCTCTTATGTGTGCCAAGTGGAGCAGGACAGAAAAGACTTTGGCCATATAAGCTGCCAGAGAACTGGCTTTCTTATTAGGGTTTTTATCAGTTTAGCAAACTGCTTTCTGTAGTTTATTGTTTTTCTTACGTGTGTAAATTCCACTTAATTATTTTACACTGACTTACAAATGGTGCCTCCTGTATTATCCAGATTATCACTGAAATATCTGTGGTGTTCTCAACATGTAGAAAACCCTGAAGAGAAAAAACAAAAGGCATTCCTCAATCAGTTAGTACTGAAATTCCTAAGTCAGCTAGTACTGTAAAGCAAAAGGTCTCTAATGAATTTGAAAGCACAGGAGGAAAAAGAAAAGTAGTGCCTTGCCCAGCTTGTTTCATTTGAGTGGGGTAGGTAGATAAATATTTTGCTTCTTTCAGACAATATGCTCTTTCCTGTAACTTCCTGTTTATTGTTAGCAGAGAACCCCTGAATGATGTTTGCTGGTGTTAATGGTGCCATCTGGAAAACAGGCTTCTGGCTTGTTTAGAGTTCAAATTATGTTGGTTAGATATCAGGGCAAGGAGATTAAGTAGTTAATTTCGATGGGATGCTGTTTGCCTATTTTACAATAATATTTTTACAGCTTTTTGAAAAGACCAAGTACGAAATTAAAATTATTTTTCATTATGTGCCTTGTTTAGCCAGACAACGTGTTATAATCTGGCATTAGAACTTTTCCGAGTGGAACTTGGCAGACAAAACTGTGGTATGGTGAAGAAGAAATCTTACTTCCTTATTTGCTCCTGTTAAATACATCCATTGTAATGAAAGTGTTGGCTTGTAGCCTATTCTTCTTTGAAAATGGTCCCAGTACCAGGGATGTTAAAGAATGCAAGTAACCCCGTTCTTCTGGAGATCATTGGAATTGGGTTTATTTCTTCCTTCCTGCCATCTTCTGAAGAAGAGCTGATACTGCCTGGCCCCTCAGCTGGCAGGGCTGCTGAGCAGCTGCTGGCATTGCTGCTGCCCCAGGCAGCTAGGGACTGTAACTTGGAGTGGAAGCCTGAAAGTCAGTTCCCTACATCTGGAAAATGCTTCCCAGGCACACTCCTCATGCTGCCACTGCCCTCAGGACGTAGCTACGGGGTGTCACAGGGTGTTTGTGTGGGATCATGTGGTCAACAGGGGTCAGACTTTGGCACTTAGCATAGAAGGGAGATACAGGATGGGCATTAGGAAGAAGTTTTTCACAGAAAGAATGATTAAGTTCTGGAATAGTCTGCCTGGGGAGGTGGTGGAGTCACCATCCCTGGATGTGCTTAAAGAAAGACTGGATGTGGCACTCAGTGCCATGATCTAGTTGAGGTGTTAGGGCACAGGTTGGACTCGATCTTGAAGGTCTCTTCCAACCTAGACATTCCATGATTCTGTGAACTTGGGTCTACCTTTTTAACATTTTAACTATAATTTTAGATTGGTTGGTTAGTAAAGCTGCAACTCTGAGTCAGTGGTCAGTTGTCCATTTTTACCCAACTTAAAACATACAAGTTGTATTGATTTTTCTCTTTACAATTTTTCCAGACTAATTATGAGAAGTCATCTCATAAAAGAATAGCAGTCCTGGCCTTCATCAGCTTTGCTATTAACTAATTCTTTATTCATCAAGTAGCATGCAGCATAATGTTATTTACAAACACTGGATATCAGATAAAGCTCTTGAGTTTTTCTTTATGATTGACTGATGGACCAGTATGATGCTTTTGAAGAAAACCAGTTGTTTAAGTCTTTATGTGTTCAGTAGATGGGAAAGAAGAAAAATGTGGAGCGGGGAGCAAAATGAAAAAAACTGATGGTTTAGCAGGTGTAATTAGTTTCTGTATGCTCCAAAGACTGAGGGACTGAGCTTTCAAATACACTGTTTTAAAGGCTAATTAATTTTTCAAAATCCTAGAAAAGGTTCCAGTGCTAAATAAAGAGATTGACAGGTGAAAGACTGAAGTGATATCAAGAAAAGAATAGTAATATTGCAAAAGCTGATCCATATTACATGTTCCATGTGTGCTCATATTTATTGTAATCAATATTCTATTGAGAAATGAATTTTGTGGAAGTAAATGAGAAACCGTAAACTGTGGCATCCTGTGGCATGTAGCAAATAACAAGTGTAAATATGCTGAAGTACAATACTGAGATGGAGAGTCAATATTGTAATAAGTTAATTTCCACTGTTCTTGCAAAACCCTTGTGTTGGATGTTTTAGTTACGATCATTTAATTCTTCAACCACATACAGCAACAATTTTTAAAATACTTTAAACTATTACTAGTAAACAATTTTCTTTATCTAATTTATAGAGGGCATGAAGGAAGAACCTGAAGTGCTCTTTGAAGAACTGCTCGAGAGGGCCAAAGCTGGAGAACCAAAAGCACAAACAGAGGTAATTTTATATGGTTTTTGTCCGGTCTTGTTTGCTCTTAATTCAAAAAATAGCACTGCCTGCTGCAGAACTATTATCGCTTCCTCAGCTGAACTGTATCTGTTTAGATGCTAAACTATTCAAAGAAAGGTGATGCCATATGGTTTCTCTGCCTTGAGAAATGCTGCTTCCTTGAGAGTGTGAGTGGCTTCAGCTCCAACAATTTAGCATGGAAAAGGTAGAGAACAGATTTTGCTTTTCTTTTTTTTAAAGACACATGTGTGGAGCTGTGCAGATAGGGACTGTTAAATGCTGTTGGTTCAGCACTACACTGTATACAAAGATGTCAGGGTTCTTAGGCTGGACTCTGGAGGAAACTGCCATGGAGGTTCTTTAGCAGGGACAGAGGTTGGTTGCTGATGTTCTGCTCATATACCATTTCTCTGTTGAATTACACGTTTTAGAAAAATAAGCCCCTCGTTTATTGAAATTAGCTGTGTTTACTTATTTAATGGCAGATAAAATTGAATTAATAATATCAGTTCTGTCCTGCATTTGTTTCTTCAGGTTTTCCCTTAGGTTCCCTTAGGTTTTAGAAAAATTGTACCAGCTTCCCACTGCATTCCATTGCCTGTTATAGTGGTGTAGTATAAATAGCTTAAAATTGACTAGAAGGGTTTTAATTTGTGTTTAACTTGGTTAGTGTTTTACTTGAGCGTTCTTTTCCAAATTCAGCTTTGATGCCAAATAGGAGTGGTGGCAGTCTCCAACATGCTCATTGGTGGTTTGGATTTTTCCTCAAGGATCACCACTCCTATTGTAAATAAGAATCAGAGATGGGGATGGGAAAGTAATTCTTTTAAAGCTGATTAAAAAAAAAATATGGCAGTGCTAGGCTTGTTTCCCATTCCATCTCAACTTGTTTGAGGGGCAGGCTGGCCTTGGAGTTGTAACCTGAGATAGTAACAAATTCCTCACTTTGAAACAGCTGGTAGCTTTGTGGAGGATGAAACATTACCCTTGAGGGAATCATTGCTGTAAAATCCATCTTTTGGCTCTATTCCTTCACACGTAAGAAAGCAAAGTCCATAATATTCTTTCAGGATATAATTTCCAGTTGATTAGGAATACTCAGAAATACTTATATAATCTAAGTCTGCGGTGCGTACATATGTATATAAATGATGGGGTTTTTCTCCTTTAGTGTTAATTCCACTTTCACTCTCTTCCTTTATCTCTTTAACTGTGTGCATTTTCTATTCCCACCCTATTTTTATATGGTTTTGGATAGCTTCACTGTATATGCTATAGATTTAATGTCTACCCAATAACTCTCTGTGTGGAAGTTGTTGAAGCACTCAAGTGTATGAAACCAGTTAAATGGCTGGAGAAATAACCTTTACTGGAAGAAGAAAGACCTTTCTGATGATATCAGTGCATTTCATCTACGTAAGGATAACATGATTTATTAATCTTTCAATGGTATTTCTTTAGTCACCTTTACTGGAAGTAACAAATGCTGCAGTAAAAAAATGAAAGTTTCAGAGAACCTTTCAAACAGGGTTTTTTGTTCCAGCAGATAATATTGTGGATTTTAAAAGCTATTAAGGTATTGCATTAATTGCTTCTAGAATGTAGCTGAAGTAACCTTATGGAGAGAGAGAGTGCAGTGAGCCAAGCAAAAACATTTCTCAGATTCTTGAGGTATGCAGATAAAATGTCCAGTAATTGTGGTCATTTTCTGCCACTTAACTTTTTATTGCCTTGTGTTGTGACAAGCAGAAGTGTTTCATACTATTGCATAAATATATTTACTAGTACATTTTCATATTATGTTTTATGTCATATTATGTCATATTATGGACGTATCAATGATGTTTCATCATTTTAGAAGGAAGGACATGTGCTTGGTAATTTCTGTAATCCTGAATAGGATGAATAGGAGAATTTTTATAAGCTTTTTCACTGAATTTGCTTGATGCTTAAGCAGTATTACTTTTATTCCATTCACCAAATAATCATGAGTTTGCTTTGACCTTCAGTGACTGAACTGGTGTGAGTCAGGGATTGCCCTTCTTGAAGCCTGCTTCCATGTCAAGGCCTTGTCAATAGCTTCATCTGAATTTCTGATTGTCACTGGCACCAGATTATATTACATTTACTTTTTTTGGCTCTAAAATGAAGCTAGTAGTGTTGTCTGGTCATTGTTGTAGGAGGAAAAGAATTCAAGAAAACTTTTAACACCGTGAGCTTCACTTGATTCTGCCAGATGCCTGAACACCGACGGCAACTGATTCACTGACCTGGCCAAATGTTGCAATTCCTTCTTGCTTTCAGTTCTTCCAGATCTTTCCAATCAGAAGATCAGCTTACAACTATGTGCTTTAGTGCTAGGAGCAAATGTTTTGACCTTTTGTCCAGAGAGAATTTATCTTAGCTGAGTTCCAGGGGGTGGGAGGGAAGAAGAGAGACATAGAGACAAAGTAGAGTATATTTCAGTAATTGAAGGAATTTTGTTTCCTATTTATTATAGGTGGGGAAGCACTTCTTGAGATTAGCAGAAGATGAGGATGAAGAACTTAACAATTGTAGTGCAGTTGACTGGTTCATCCTTGCTGCTAAGCAAGGTCGAAGAGAAGCTGTCAAACTCTTGCGTAGATGCCTGGCAGACAGAAGAGGTATGGGCTCTCTGAGACTTCCTGCTTGCACTTCCCACATTATCTGAAACAATATTGTACTCATGTTAACTCTGAAAAGAGGGGTTAAAGTATGATGGAAATTATTGTGGCAAAATTGTGTAGTTGCTAACAGACTGTTCCAACAGGTAATTTAAAAAGCACTAATTACCAATACTGCTTATTAAAGCATTTTTATTAGTTATTTGCTTGAATTTCTTCATGAAATCCACGCATGTTCTTCTGGTCCTCACCTTTCATGGAAGCTTCTTTTCTTTGACTCTGAAGAGCATATATAACCACACACCAGCTACTTATCTGCTGTTGTTTCATTCTTTTGCCCCTCTCCAACCTCTCTAACTGGTCTTGTTCACTGTGTTCACCCAGTTTAAGATTCGTCTTCCTTCATGCTACTTCCCATGCTTGGAACGGTCTCTTCTCGTCTGCCAACTATCTGAACTCCTACAAGGCGGGGAAAAAACCCCAACAAAACAAAAAAGAAAACCAACTTTTATTCAGTTCTTGGTGCCTTTGCATGTCATCTATGCCTATCTGCACTACTTTTTGCTTGATCCACTGTGCTTTGAAAGTTGAAGCAAGACATAATATAATGCATGTCTTGCACAGCTTTGCAGTGCAATTTAAACTGAAGCAATGTGGTTAGATTTTGATAAGCAATGGACATGGAAGGGCATTTGAGTAATTTACTTGGGTGGTCAGAATGTGACTGAAACTTAAGAAGTTTCAGACTAAACTGAGAAAAATAAATTATGAGAAAATCTATCATTTCTGCATGGGTGTGGGATAAGTGTGTAATGTATTTTTTCTTTTCTTGAGGCATAACTTCTGAGAATGAGGAAGAGGTGAAAAAGTTATCATCTGAGACTGACTTGGAGAGAGCTGTGCGAAAAGCTGCCTTGGTCATGTATTGGAAATTAAATCCAAAAAAGAAGAAGCAATTAGCGGTTTCTGAACTGCTGGAAAACGTCGGGCAAGTTGACAATGAAGGTTTGTTCATGAACTGATTTATGGTATTGATAAAATACAGACTTATGGGCACAGTACGGCTCGAAACCTAAAGGGCATTATGAACAATCAGCAATGAGATAATAGTAAATGTACAGTCTACTTAAGATAATGTAACTCTCTCAATGGCTAGCCCTCTTTTAATAACTATGCTCTCTGGAGCAACACTTGCTATAGGTCATGGGTCACTTGTTCAATTGACCATATTTTTAAAATATCTTTATTTGCCACTCACTGTCCTTAGTAGGTATTTTAGGCTTTGGTGTATTTGGCTTTTTTTTTTAGGTATTTTATGGCTTTGGTGTATTTGGCTTTTTTTTTCCCCCCTAACAGTCATCCTGATGATACCTCACTAGATGTTTCAATTTATAGATTTGGTCTTCAAGACACTCTGCCACTACAGCACTAAATGTTAGCTATGGCTGTCCTGTTTCTTTTTCTAATACAGTAATGGGAATATAGAAAACTATATAGCCACTTGTTATCTGTTTCTATGTCAGTTTGTCTTTTCCTTACTTTGAAGAAATATCATTCCCCAGATGTTGCAGTTACTGTTTGATCACTTTAATTGACTGCTTTGACTTTCCATAAACTTCTGTTATTGAAACAGATGGTGAGAAGCAGCCTGGCCCGGTCCCAAAGTCCGTGCAGAAGCAGAGAAGGATGCTGGAGCGATTAGTGAACAGTGAATGTGAGTGCATGCCGCTGCTTTCAGTCTTGGCCAGTGGTTTTAGTTTCTAGTTTGCTTTGGTAAACAATTTTGTGCTGCCAGACTAAGAATGTATAGAAGGTTTGGATTGCAATAAACTGATAGTATCAGTTTATTCTGTGTGCAAAACAAGTAACTGATCTGCATGTGAACTCACAGAAGACATCACCATTACAGTCAACTACTAAAGGGAGTTGTTTGCACGTCATTTGTCATGTTTATATTCTTGCCCTTTCAGCACTCAAAAGTCTATTCAGCAAAGAAGATTTTCACTTTCAATATTTTTTTTTTAGTTCTAAATGCAGTAAGGTTTCTGATTACAGTGAGGAAATGAATTATGCATCAATTTAGTGCAGACAGATCCTTCATTCTATTTGCCTTGCTTCCATTTGCCCTTCCCTTATAATTAATATTTGTCTTTTCATATTTGTTCAATGAATGATTTAGGAAAGATGCACCAAGATACTTCTTCCACTATTTACAGCAGCTTAGTTTGAATATTGCAAAGAATTAAACCCCTTAACACACACAGGATCAGATTTGTAGACTTAAGTCTGAGTTTTGTAAGGTTTGGTGAGGAGGGAATTGGAAATGAAAGTTCTCCTTAGTCTGGCATAACTAAGAAATACTGATGTGCTGTTGGGCTTTTAGGAGGAAAGTCAAAGGTGTTATATTAAGAAAATGAATTATCAACAGTGCAGCATGTGTACTTTTTCAAGAACAGTATTTAACATAAGGTTCAATTATTCATTGTCTGGAAAACCTGTTTCTTGAAATGCACTAAGTCATATGGAATAGTTCATGTGCAATCTAGATCAGTACTTGAAGAGCACTTTTAAATGTCACAAAGCATATTATTTAGTAATACATCTGTAGTTAAGATTATGTGAAACTAAAGTGTCATACATGGAATAGGGAGTCAAATCTGGAGGTTTGCAGGTTTAAACTCTGTGAAAGATTAGATTTACATTTCATTAGTAAATTTGGCCTTGACCTTCAAGGATTGTGTTCTTTACACACATAACTTGAAAACTAGCATTCCTAAGGAGAGTGGAGTATTTTAGTTTTCATTGGCTTTGACAGAAGTAAAAAAGGAGCAGGGGCACATGCCTGGGTGTGAATAAGGGAGTAAAGGATGTGAGAAATAATATTTTGGAAAGAAAGCTTGTGGTCCTGTCAAACCTTCTGTGAGATTATGTCAGCTGTTTTTGTGACTTGGCTGCCACTTCTGGCAAGCTAGAAACATTCCTTCAAGGACAAGACTGTTGAGTTTCATTGTCCAGTCATTGTATCATAATGCAGATGTATTTGGGTTCATTTGAGCTGTGTTGCATTGGGGTTCATTGCATTCCTTTAGGTGAACTGGCATGTGCTGCTACTGAGTGAGTGCACAGCAAGTCATTTTTTTCTGGATTCTTCAGTAATTCAGAGAGTTATCAGAAAAGGAACTGGCAAATAGGATTTCTTTTTTTAAGGCTTAAATTGCAGATAAAATAGCAGGGCAGTAAATGAACCTATATGTAAGTGTAGGCAGAAATTGATGTGGATATTTTTCTTTCCCTAGCGTGGATGGGAGGAGGCAGGGGAATTCGTCATAACCAAATTGGAAAAAAATCTATGAATAATAAAGTAGAATCTACAAAATATACTTTTTATATCAATTTAAGAGACACTTGGGTGACAAAATACTAATGACATTTAAAAATGAAAAGTTTTCATCAAACACTTAAAGTAGGAGTTCAGCTGTTACCTCTTCTCTAGAGAGCTTTTACCTTTTCATGCAGGAACAAGAAAGCTGTTACTCTCCAGCATTTACTTCTGACTCAAGGAGTTTCTTCATTTGCCTTGCCAGGAGGAGATTCTTCTTTCAGTGTTAGTACATTGCCAATACTTGGAAGATAATTTTTAAGCCAGATACGTGTTTGCGGATATCTGATCTGAGTTGTCCTTAATGGAGGTATAAACAGAAAATTAGAGGTGACATTGTCAAGGGGCAGTTGTTGCATGCCTGAGAGGGTGCATGTCATTGCAGTGGACAGGCCATCTATACATAGTAAGTTAATAACTCCTTCCTTCTCAGGATGTCCCATGGTCCTGTAAAAGTGCTGTTAAGGTATTTTTGTGAGGTTCTAACATGTCTGCTTGCTGATTCTACATGAATAAGACTATTCCAGCACTGTATATTTTTCCCAATAAGACAAAAAATTTAGATTACACCTTTCGTATTAGGCTTAATGTGAAGCCCACCAAGTCAGCTAAAGAGTCTCACAGATTTCTTGATGCAAGTAAAGTTGCCTTACAGTCTGTGAATAATAAGAATAGTTAGCAAAAACAAATCCTTTCTTGTTTCTTGGGAGGCATGCCAGATGGTATTTTGTTGTACATAAGGGTTCATGCATGGAGGAGGGGGAGTGGTAAAAGCCCAAGCCAAAGGAGGCATCCAAATTGTGAGATTAAATCATAAGATAGATTGTAAGATGCTGATTTTCTCTTGAACTCTTAGCATTCCTCTTCCTCTAGTATGTATCTTGAGACAATTATTTTATTTTGTTCTATATCTCCAGTGTTTTCAGTCTTAAATACGGAGCTATTTATATGTTGCTTCTATAAATGTAGCATATTTAAATTAAAAATTTTCTGGACCCAAACTCATTAATCCTCTGATTTTGAATTTGATGAAGCAGTTATCTGTCTCTTTAAAATCTCAAACTAGTAAGCAGGCCAGCTTTCATCTCTTTTCATCAGCTAACTAGTTAAATTTACTGTGTAGGAGGTGTGTTACAGATTTTTGTCATTCAGTTCTTTCATGTGTACAACAATGTCATTTGCTTTAGTTTATGGGAAAAAATTGCTGTTAATTATTCTCCTTTACAAACTGCATCAAGCTTGTCTGCCAGAGAAACTAGTTAATCCATGCTAATGTAGAGAACAGGGTGCAAAGATTTTGAACCAGTGTATAAATCATCTTCTGTCCTGCCATTTCCCTAGAGTTTTCAGTAGTAACCTCATGCCTCCCTTGTGCTCACAGGAGTGGATAAGGATCTTCCAGAGTAGAGGGATGAATTTTGTCTCTGTGTAAACTGAACAAGGTCTGTTTTGTTGCTGGTAGCTGTTTTAGATCAGAGTTGATACAGTTTGGAGGAGGCCCTTTGTATAGCCACATAGCATATTAAGTTAATACACTTCAGGTAATCCATATTTAGTCTCATAGATATAATAATTGTGTGTTTCTCATAATTATATGTCTGTAACTTCTAAACTCAGAAAAATGACTGCTAAATGACAAATTAGAAGTCAGTGTTTCAGTTGATGACATGCAGATCATTTATTACTGCTTCTGTACAGTCTTTCTTTCCTATGCAGCTGTTGAATATTTCTCTGAAGCAGATACAATAGTTTATGATTTAAAGCTGCGACCTAATCCAGTAGTCTTTTTTTCCTGTGGAATACTTGCAGATAAGCTACATTCACTCAATCTGTTATCCTACTTATCAGTATAATAAACTTACTTGCTGATCTGACAAGATGCAGAGTGTTATATATATTGCTGGCTCAAGGAGATTGTTGTTTTCAGCAGAGATCTCAGGACAAGTTGCAAGGTAAACCTATGTTGTCAGTAGTTCAGTTTTTGTAGACTAGATTCTGGCACGAAAGAAAATTAATATTCCAATTCATAATCAATACAGTGTTGTGATAAAATTCACTCCAAATTTTCATTTTATCTTTTTAGCTAAAAAATTTATTGCTTTGGATGACTTTGTTGAAATTACCAAGAAGTACGCAAGGGGAATCATCCCGTCTAACCTGATTACACAGGAAGAGGAAGATGATGAGTTGGCAGGGAAGAGTCCTGAAGAATTACCCCTACGACTGAAGGTAAAAAGGCAATATGGAACAGGTTATGTGGCCTCTTGAGCATCACAGACAAAACAGGAGTGACTTGCACTTCTCTCTCAATACTGATGTTTAGTCTGTATAGATCAGCACAAGAATTGTTGCTGTAACTTCTTTTTGGACTTGACCTCATATATGTTTCAAGTTTCATATATATAGGTCACATATTTAAAAGAAAATGACAACAGTTTTCCCTCTAAGAGGACAATCTACCTTCATTACATCTTCAGTGAGGATTTAAATGTACCTGTCATCACAGCCCTATTTTTATTACAGATGTTGTTATACACTTAGTATCTTTCTAATTTAAACAGGATCAAGCAGGTAGGAAAAATTATCCATAGCATAAAAAGGTTCTGTTATGACAGAATTCAAGAAAGATGAAACTTGCTGTTAGCTTCTACACTGATACTTCTTTAGACAGTGAAAGGAGAAGGGAAAATTAGGGTGCATGCCTTCAATACTGGCATAAATTTTAGGCGAGGTAGGGGGTGTGTGGCTGCTGACCTGAGAGTTTTTGCTGTAAGTTTGTTGTCCACTATCATATTGCAGGGATGGGGAAAAAAGGCAGGGAGTGCAAGGTGTCTCTTTCCTAGCTTTTGCATGGCTAATTGTCTGAAAGAGATGCATTTATGAAGAACAAAGATACCTTCACAAATAAACTAGCTTTTGCCCAAATCATTGGGGCATGTGCTGTCCCAGTTCATCACAGTGCTACAGGTATTTGCTGGAATATTCTTGGCTTTTCCCCTTGAACTAATTAATCTAAAAATGTACGATCTGGAAAAACATAAAAACTGTCATTTTATGGGGGAGGAGGATTGATTGCAGCATTAATGTCCCTATGCAATATTTGAAAGAATGTCTAAAAAATCCAGTTATTTTTAGTTGATCTTTTGTAAAGTATGGCTGGTTATAGGGAGTGTGTTCAATCCAGCAGCTTCTCTGTTGTCCAGTGACTGTGTTGGAAAATGCCACATAAAATAGGTAGAATTTTAAGGTCCTCTACAGTTACTGTTGTGCAGTTAAAAGAATCTGTAAATGTGTAGTAATTGAATTTAGCATACTGCTGCTGCTTCCAAAACAGGTTTTGACAGCTGCATCCCTAGATGCTGGCAAGGATTGTTTAAAGATAAAACCACAGCTGTAAAGACTTCCTGTGTGTGTATATGAATCATAGGCACTACTTCCTGCAGTGTATATGCATAGAATGTATAGCATAACCCTTGCAGAATGTGGCAGTTACATGCTTTAAAGTACAGTACTCGCAGCTCAAGTAATGACTTAAGATAGTGCAGGGCTGTAGCTGTGTAGTTTATCTTCAGTATGAAGTTAGCAGAGCAGAATATTTGACTAGTAAGCCATTTAATTATATGTGTCAAAGGTAATGAAATACATCTTGCCTGAAATCAAAATTGCCTCTGAGCTACGTCTGACCGAGTTAATCAAAATGGAGCTAATAATCTCAGACAAAGTAATCTTATTTTATTGGCAACATTGATCTGAAATATAAATCTTTTAATGTTAGCCGAGGTTAGACAACTGGCTGCTACTGCTTCAGCTAAGAATGTCTGTGATGTAAAGATACAAAACTGCTCATTAATAAAACGCTTCTTTCTCTTTTCCCAGGTTGTAAAATATCCACTTCATGCCATTATGGAAATTAAAGAATACCTTATAGATATTGCATCAAAGGCAGGAATGCATTGGCTGTCTACCATTGTTCCAACACACCACATCAATGCTCTCATCTTTTTCTTCATCATCAGTAATCTGACAATTGATTTTTTTGCCTTCATTATTCCATTAGTCATATTCTATTTGTCCTTCATTTCTATGGTGATTTGCACACTGAAAGTTTTTCAGGACAGTAAGGCTTGGGAAAACTTCCGTGCTTTGACTGACTTACTGCTTCGTTTTGAACCAAACCTAGATGTTGAGCAAGCTGAGGTGAACTTTGGATGGAATCACTTAGAGCCGTACATTTATTTTTTACTCTCAGTATTCTTTGTAATTTTTTCCTTCCCCATAGCAAGCAAAGACTGTATTCCATGCTCAGAGTTAGCTACTGTCTCAGTTTTCTTCACAGTGACAAGTTACATGAGTTTAAGTACGTGTGCAGAACCTTACACACGAAGGGCATTAATGACTGAGATAGCTGCAGGTTGCTTATCCCTATTGCAGGTATTACCTGGGAATTTTGGCTACTTGAAATTCTTAGGTAAAACCTTCTTTACAGTTCCTGTAGGCCATTTCTTTGTGATCAATATAAGCATCCCATGCCTTCTGTTTTTGTACTTGTTCTATCTTTTCTTTAGAATGGCCCAACTACGGAATTTTAAAGGCACCTACTGCTACCTGGTCCCATACCTGGTGTGCTTTATGTGGTGTGAACTCTCTGTGGTCATTCTGCAGGAGTCCTCTGGCATTGGGCTCGTTCGTGCATCCATCGGTTACTTCCTGTTCCTCTTTGCACTCCCAGTGCTGGGTGTAGGCATTGCACTGATGTGTCTTGTCCACTTCATTAAGTGGTTTTTGTCTTTGGAGCTCATGAAAATTGTAGTGACCCTGGTTTTGTGTGCTGTTCCTTTGCTCTTTCGATGGTGGACAAAGGTTAACTTCTCTGTAGTTGAAGTGGTTAAATCGCTCACTCGAAGCTCGATTGTGAAACTCATTCTGGTGTGGATTACAGCTGTAGTGTTGTTCTGTTGGTTCTATGTGTATCGATCTGAAGGAATGAAAGTTTACAACTCCACCCTGACATGGAATCAGTATGGTTTCCTCTGTGGACCCCGGGCCTGGAAGGAGACTAACATGGCACGTACTCAGATCTTGTGCAGTCACCTGGAAGGACACCGAGTGACGTGGACTGGGCGGTTCAAATACGTGCGTGTGACAGAAATCGACAATAGTGCAGAATCTGCAATAAATATGCTTCCATTTTTTATTGGTGATTGGATGAGGTGCTTGTATGGTGAAACCTATCCTCTTTGTGATCCCAAAAATGTTACACTGGAGGAGGAAGAATTGTGTCGTCTGAAGTTTTTGACAAAGCATAAATGCCACATGAAAATGTTTGATCGGTACAAATTTGAAATAACTGTGGGCATGCCTTTCAGTAGCAAAAATGGAAGCAAGCCTATAGAGGAGGATGATATAACCAAAGATATTGTGCTGAAGGCAAGCAATGAGTTTAAAAAAGTGTTGCTGAACTTGAGGCAAGGGAGTATAATTGAATTCAGCACAATTCTGGAGGGTCGTCTTGGCAGTAAATGGCCTGTCTTTGAACTGAAAGCAATCACTTGCTTGAATTGCATGTCTAAACTCTTACCTGCAGGGAGGCACGTGAAAATAGAGCAGGACTGGAGGAGCACAGTGCATAAAGCAATTAAATTTGCTTTTGATTTTTTCTTCTTCCCATTCCTGTCAGCTGCATAATGTCCTCGCATATTGGTTCACTGGTATTTTCAGTGTCCACTGCATTTACACTACCAAAGGTTTGGCTTCTTAAGAGAAAAAAAAAAAAAAACCAACAAAAATCTACCTTGCTGTAGCAATGTTCAAAAAGCGTGCTAAGATAGAGCATTGGTTGAGTTTTGCAAGTGTACACACCATATCCTGACCTTAAACCCTTTATGACTGAAGTAATATATAGTACTTTAATATTATAAATGAATGCAGGGGATCACTGCTGACTAATTGCATGGAAACTGTTTTGTCCAAAATGGATATATTGCCTGTGGTACAACACTAGATGCATTCACTTGCTCAACGTTAAAAGCACTTTACTCTTTTAAGTATTCAAAATGTGCCCATTTGTATTTTCACTGGTATGGTTTAGAATAGGTAGCTGACAACAGCTTTTGTTCCATTTATTGCTTGTATTTATTTGGTGTTTTCTAGGAAAAAAGTGATATTAGAGTCAGTACCTGGTGGTAATATTTGCGTACAGCAATCACTGTTTCACTATTTGTCCAGAAGATAGTGGCCACTGTTTTTTTGAAAGGGCACAACATTTCACACCCCAGCAAGGTTTTACAAAGTCCGCAGGCTTCTACTTTTGCATTAAATATTGTGTACAAAATTTGCTATTTGTTCTGATTGGTTACACTAAGGTATAGTCCATGCTGGTGTGTGAAAGGCAAATACCAAGGCTGGTACTGAGATAGTAACAGTAATGGACAAGCCACAGCAACTGAAATTATACCTAAAAGTCTATAGTGGAAATGGAAATAGAATGTTTGTTTAATTACTTGTATTTTGCAAATAAACATGAAGTACAAACTTGAATTAAATGGGTACAACATTTGTTCGTTATGCTTTGACATTGTGACCAGCTGTTTGTGTTGTACTGATAGCAATTTTCACTGAAAACTACAATTTAGAATGTTTAAAATATTCTGATGTGAGATACTTGAAGTTGCACTTGATGGTTTTGAAGCCAGCAGTAAAATCTGGTGTGCCAGGTGAAATTTTTGTAGCTGTGCAGTCTATACAGTGCTTCCCCCTGGTTTTGTTGTGACTTTGCACCTTTCCTGGGCACTGTGGCTGCATGTCACAGATACATCCTGCTATTTCCCTGACTCTTCCGCTGAGCCTGCTTTAGATTCCTTTTTGCCTTTGTTTGTCAGTCATCACCAGGACCAGGAAGAAGGGTTAGCAATGAAAACCTGATAAAAAGGGGAAACTTTTGGGGACAGTGAGGCAATGGCTGCACACCAGCTATGGGCACCCTCTTGAGCATTACCCAGAGCTGCAGCTGGGAGGGAGGATGCCAAAGGCACCTACAGGTGTGCTGCCCAGTGCTAATGGCAGAAGACCCCACCATCCAAAGCCCCACAGTCATGCTTCAGCCCATCAGAAAAATCTATGAAGTAAAATCATCAGGGTGCTTCTAGCTTTGAAAACTGCCAAGTATCTCTGTTTCCATCTGGGGAAAAGAAAAGGAATAAGATAGCAAGTAAATGCAAGTTTTGACAACTTCCCTTACCCAGACCCATTTTGGCTGGAAATAAGCCAAACTTAGGCCTTTCTCCTCCTTTTGTTAGAACATCCACAGGCTCTTTTTAGATACCCAAACATTATTCCTGGCTCTGAAATTTAAGCACAAAAGATTTTAAATTTTAACTTTTTTCCCTTACATATGTACAAGTTTCACATTTGTGAAACTTCTATGCATATGTGTGTCAGGAGGAAAAATATGCAACAGTCTTGGGATTCAGATCTAATGTTAAAATTTCTCCTTTTAGCTCTTACCCTTTGTATGGATGTCAGCTTAGTGACTTACTGTGGTGCATTTTGAAGGAGTTGTTACACATCCTGAAAATGAAAAAGTGACTCAAGTCAGATATGGGAAGTTTTGCAAGAGGAGGGAGAGCACTTGATTCTTTGGAATGAGTTGCTTTTTAAGAGACAAAAGGCTTAATCTTGGTACCTCAGTTCCTATCTGTATCATAATAAAAACTCTGAAACATGTATTTCAGCCTTTTTTGTGGAAGTTGTCAGAGGATATTGGCATATAACTGTTACTAAGTTTGAAAACTTAGAATTATTAGCTAAAAATCTCTGGTTCCTCAGAGGGGGAGAATTCCTTCAAAAATACTCAACAATATTGATCAGATTCAAAGTTAAACAATTACCCTTTATGCACTTACACGAAGGAAAAAAAAAAAAAACAAAGCCAAACTCTGAATTAGCTAGATCCTAGGAACAATAATTTGTGTGCTCTGTAGTGATAGATTGATGGGGACACTTGAATTTGTCAAGTGCCTCCTTTCAGCACAGGTGGGAAGTTTTGCACAGTAGCACATTGAAGGTCATTTTCCATATGTTTTCAGTTCTTCAGTGCAACCACAAGGGACAGAGGAAGCAAATTTTACTTCAAGACCTTTAAATAATGCCTTTTAATGCTAGTTCTCAAGTGTTTTTCCTTGATGCTTTTAAATTTTTATGGAAAAAGAGGATACATTAATGGTAACATGATGGATAGGTACTCCATTATCTTGTCGGTCTAGTGTTCAGTGTTCTGAAACCTTAATCAAATAAATCTTTCCTTTCTAAAGTATATCTTAGCTGACAAGCACAAAATTGCTGGAATTTAATAATCAAGGGGTTTTTTTTGCAAAGGATGCCTCTATTTACTTTGCACCTTGCAAGCAAACAGAGCACAAAATAACTTTGTTCCTTTCCTGCTACAGCTCTGTGTTCCAAACCAGTCCATCTTCTAGGCTGGTAAGGCACAGAATCTGGCAGCTGCCGTTAATTATTCAATTATTCCTACATTTATCATTTTCTTACTCAGTTTTCAATATATGATGAATTATAAACAGTTCCAAAGGCAGGTGCCCTTTCTCTAGGCTGGTAATTCTGTCTTTTGAATTAGTATTAATTAACGGAAGAGGAGGAAGATATTACATGGCTATTGACAATTCCAAATTAGGTTCAGCTGTTCTTCTGTAAGTTCAGCATTAGCATTTAAAATATACAGAATTTAGAAAAAATACTCATTTGCATTTCATCTTCAATGTAACATGAAAAAGTACTGCTTGTTCTCCAGACTGGTACATTCTTCCATAAGCACAGAAAAACAACACAACACATACAGAAATTCTGAATAACTTAAGAGCCCACTCTAATGACTAACAGCATCTTGCAGGAGGCAAGAATGCAGAGTTTTGCCTTGTTCTCCCAGAGGAAAAAAAAAAGGTAGATCTCTAGGAATTAACATGTGGTTTTATTTCTTAGAACTAATGGATCTTTTAAGTGCCATATAATAGCTGTTACTAATTGGAAATTTGTTGCAATTTTTTTGTAACACAGGGTAATAAGAGACTCTGCGGCTGCCCCATCCTTGGAGGTGTTTAAGGCCAGGCTGGATGGGGCTCTGAGCAATCTGGTCTAGTGGAAGTGTCCCTGTCCATGGCAGGGGGGTTGGCAGTCCCTTCCAACCCAAACCATTCTGTGTTTCTGTGTTACTGTTGCGGTAGTGTAGTGCTTTCTTATATTCTTACACTGAGCTGCTTGTCTGCCTTCTGGCTTCTCTATTTCCACTAGAAAAGGCAAAAGAAGTTTCCAGATAGTGAATACCTTTTCAATATTTTTGAAACCCATTGTAGCCTCTCAGGGTAAGGCTCACATCCAGTAACAGCTGAAGGAGGTTGAAAGAAGCTGCACTCCAACCTCAGCTTCACAGCTGCAATTGTTTGAACAGCAGATGGATATGAAGGAAAACCAACAACTATGTAATTGAGTTAGAAATATATTAATCCATGCAGCAAAAATTAGGTGCAATTTGCCAACTTGTAAGGAGATAACATACCTGCTTCAGGCACCTACATACAAGCAGTTGTTGCGTGCAAATAGGATGCCTGGAAGCCAAACACCAAATCACATCACTGTTTATATGCATTAAGATGGTTCATTTATTTTCATATTATTATTCAAAAGCTTTAATTACCTTTTACTGTAGACAAAAAAATTATTAACATCCTGCAGTTCCTCTTATAAATCACAGCCTGATGTAGAAAAGATGAGAGTCACCTTAAGATGAAGTGTGAAGTGTTAAGCACAGAGAGAACATTTGTTTTCCTCCCTTCTAACTACGCTTGAACTTCAAGTTGTGAAGCTGAACAGGAACATAGAAACACTGCTTATAGCCTTCCTTTAAAAAATACTTTATGGGATTATGGAAAAAAAGTGGATATGTATCTGCCCACTGACAGCTACATGAACAAGCTTCTGTTAAATAGCAGCTTCACAACACTAATTTCAGCATTTTCATCTGACAAAAATTTTCATTTAAATCTGTGCAAGAAGTGATGATTTTTACTGCACACTGTGATTTGAGTGCTAAGTTAGGTGGGTTGTTTCCTCTGGGCTGAACTGCTGCTGATGGAGCTGAGGATCTTTGCAATCCTGAAAAATGTGTGTGTGTGTGTGTGTGTGTATATACACATATATACACAGGGAGTGGTGGGTGATTAAACGAGGGCCCTTCTGTTAAGTTGCTAAGTTCCCCGTAGAAGTAGTAAGTTAGGTTAACTGCTGTTAAGCATTACTCCTCTGCTAGATTGTTATGGTTAAGCTATAAATTAAACTGTAATTTAAACCGGGTATAAGTTAAGTGTTTTTTCCTATTTTAAATTTCTAGGCTTAAGACATAAGTTGAGTTAAAGTACTGTTGAGTGTTGTTAAGCTTTTAGGCCCTGTTCCTTTTCATCCTTGCCCGCACTTGTCTTTTGTCACACATAGACACACACACTCCCACACACACCCCTAGATAGTTCTCAGTTTATTTTTTATTTGATTGCCTGGATTTTGTTTGGTTTTGTTGTTGCTTGCTTTCCCTTGTTGTGCCTTAGCTGTCCTGTAAGTAGTAGAGTGAATCTTGACAATGAACTTGTCATGGTTGCTTAATATTAAATCTGACTTTTGCTGATACTTTTGCTAGTATTTGGTATTTGCTGGCAAATTTTTTCAAGCAATCTCAAACACTTTCATTTGTAACACCACTACTTGGAGGTCTTTGGTGCTCCTGTGTACAGAATGTGAGGGTTAGCATGGGCCATTTCTGCTCCCAGGCAGTGCTGGGGTCTCAATCCTGGAAAAATTTTCTATTGCAACTTTTGTTTTAATCACATTGTCTTTTTTAAGGTGCCAGGATCTTCCTGACCTACCTCTAGATAACATGCATCAGGTTGGGGTTTTTTCAGGGGCCATTTGGAGAAGCTTGTTTTTCCCCAGCTCAGCCTGGCTTCTTGTATATACAGTATAGATGGAGTCTTAATGTAGGATATTCTGCAATGCCTGAGGTTAGCCAGTGGGAATGCTCCCTTCATTACTTATCTTTGTTGTTTGGACAGTGGGAAAGCTGTAGATTTGTGACATAAGAAGCATTGTGCCTCCAAAGCCACTTTAGTCCATGGTGTGCATGGAAGCTAGGAAGAGTGTGGCTGAAACATTGTGGCTGCCCCCACATATCTCGATGGCATCGGGGTACATTGAGTGCCAGTGTAAACAAAGCCATATACCTTTGTGGGTCAGACGTGCCAGGCCATCAGATCCACACAGCCCAATGGATCCAATTGTCCTTTTCGTCTACCCAGCTACAGGCAGGGCCCCTCTAATCCTGGGCATGGTATGCATTTGGCTCTTCCTGTAAGTATGACCTGGAGGACCCTTCAAGAGGATTGGTCAGATCATCATTCCTGTACCACCTGGAGTCTTGTCCACACAAGACCAGAACAGCATTTACCCTACATGAGCTTCTTAGAGTAGTCGTCCCTCTTTTCAATTCACATACCCAGGTGGCTAAGGAAGAGGTGGGCTTTGCATCCCATTTCCTCCTGCCTTCTCCATGCTCATGAAGGGAAAACCTTAGATTGCCTCACGGAGTGTACCCTCTCTCCTTGGCTAGGGGATGCCTGCTCCTAATAGCAGAGAGTTGGTCCTGGCAAGACATGGAAAATTCCTTCCTTGAGTTCTTCTCTCAGTTTCAGGTGGCCCTGTTCAAGTTTCATTTCCAAGCTCTGGATGTGCTCAGCCAGTTTTGTTTCCACAGACAAGATGTGGGCCTGTAACAGGGAGGTGACAATGACCTCATAGATCCTTAATTTGCTGACCAATGCACCCACCTTGTCCTCTCCCTCCCTCCACTGCAGTGTTGCTAGGTAACAGGAATATATCTTTGGTGCAGAGTTCAGCCACTCCTGTGACATATGCTAGGGTCCAAACACTGTTTGGACTCTTAGGGAATCTCTCCCCCTCTGAAAAGATGATCTCCAGCACTGCTAATTCCCTTAGGTATCAGATACATTGGTCCATCATGTACCACCATCCTTGGTACACCTGGAGGTCCTTCTAAGGATCGTGTCTATCCTTTACACTTGCCAGCAGTCACCACCAGAGCCTGAGTTTCCTGTGTTTTCCTCATGCCCTGGCCATTGACCACATCCTGGGACAGAGATCCCAGTTGCCTGGCCTCACTGCTGTCCAGAATGGTGTCATTGGCTGCGGTGTCCCAGATACAGAGCAGCCAGGACAGGACGGACTCCTTCGCATGGCAGGTGAACTCTCTCCGCAGGTCATGCAGCTCACCCAGGGATAGAGACCGAGGGAAGATCTCTGGCTCTGTCTCTTCTGCTGGGTGTGAAGGTCCTGCCACCTCCTCATTAGTCACTACGTGGCCTGATTTGGTCTTGGATTCCTTTTTCTGAATGGGGGCCAACTGCTGCTGGCTTAGGCTGTCCTTCTGGCCCAGACATGGTTTGTGTGGACATGGTTCCTGTTGATATTCAAGCACAACCTCTACCTCTTCCATCTTCTCTGGGTCTTGGACACCAAAATGTGAGCCATGCCCCGGCCCCTGCAGAGCCTCAGAGAGTGCTGTACTCCACACACTTTGATGGGTCTGTTGGGAAGTGTTTCTGGCAAATGGTCATGAGCCTTTTTAGCCCCTGTATGTATTCCCTTTGAGTTTCTTATGGAGCACATGGGCCACATGCTTGGAGATCTCTTCCCGCCCTGTCCATGCATGGATGCCAACCATGGTGACACTGATAGGCCAGGGAGTGTTTCCAATGGCCACCTGGAGACAGGCATTGTTTGCATTCACATATTCTCTTTGCAACATGAATTTAATAATATCTGTTATTGATTCTTTGATGTCTGCAGGAAGTGTCCTTTTGCAGAGTTTCCTGAAGAGTGGCCTCAGGTAGGACTCTGTTGCTGAGTGGTGCTGTTCAGCTTCCCCTGCACTCCCCATTTCACATAGTCCTCTCTGGCATTCAACTCCTTGGCTCAAACTCCCAGAAAAAGTTCAGGAACTTTGTTATCATTTCCATATCATAGTGATCATCACCCCATCCTAAGGATTCTCCCAAAGCTTCTAGTTCTTCAGTTGTAGTATTCTCCTCATGGACTTTCAGGTTATTCTGGGAGTCAACACCTCCTCCTTCTTGGCCACCTACAATTTCATTCAGATACTGCTGATCAATCTTATCCAAAGCAGCCTTCAGATTATTTCTCAGGCCCTTGTTCACTTCAGGTGCAAGTATTTCTATCTTCCTCAGAGACTGAAACGCATCGTAATCTATTTCTCCAAACAGATGGGCTCACCCCTCTCTTGTATCCTCCTGATAACCTCCTATCTGGAAAGAGTCATTAGTAACTTGTCCTCTGCTACTTCAAGTTCCAACACTGGATTTAATGCAGCCAGTGGTTTCTCCTCCTCTTCCTGCTGCTGTACCTTGTATCCACATCTCTGGAAGTAGGCCTCCTCTTCCTTTTTAGCTAACTCACTTTGTTTGCAATACTTTTTATTTCCCCTCAGGAGCTCCTTCTCCTCTAGCTGCTGGCGCTTTCTGCTGATCTCCTGCTTCAGGATGTCCATGGCAGTCCCAGAGGTATCAGCCCAGAACAGGACAGGTGAACAAAACTCAAAATATACTCCAAATTAAATTCATTGCTTCCGATGTTATCATGCCATAAACATAGTATATTAACAAAGCAATTTTGATTCCTCCCCTGGTCTTAAAAAGAGCATCATGACGGGTAAATAGTTCCCCATATATGGAAATATGTATAGGGTAAAGTACAACACCCACATGAGTACATCAAGCATCACGCATCAAGCACCACAAATGCTTTAGAACAAAATTGTAATTCCAATTTCTCTCTCAGGCCACACATCAGGACCCAAAAGATGTGCTGGTTTGAAAGTAAACCAGTGGAAGAAATGAACCCTACTCAATTATCTTCAGAGAGATTTCAGGTTGGAGTCACAATTAATTAGAAAGATTACAATAAATGCAATGATACACAGAAAACTGGCTTAAACCCACAAAATCAGAGTACAGCCTGGCACCTTGTGGGTCAGGGTGGTGGTCACCATCCTATCAAGTGGTGGTTGCAGTCCCATTGAAGTGATGTTTGTGGTCAAAAGGGGTGGTCCTGTGGAAGCTCTGGACCTCCTCTGGGTCCATCCAGTGGTGGCTGTGGTAACGTCCAAAGTCCTGTTATATCTGCTCAGGTTCAGGGGCAATGCTCAGTACCTCCCTCTGGGAGCGGAGTTTCACTAAAGAACGATGTCATACTGTGAGTCACGGGGTATTTGGAAGTCCTTGATGGTCCAAGTCCTTGCAGCTGCCTATTCTGCTGGTGCCATTGAGTCCAAGATGGCCCATTAGCAGAGATAACCCTTCAGGATGGGTGGGACCTGCTGGTGCTTCCCAGGAGGGGAGTTATCACAGCTGAGTCTTCAGTCTGGAGGAAAAGAAACACTACCCTGTCTCATGAGATTTCTTCCTTATCTCATTTAACACCCAGCCTGTAGCCTGAGGTGTCGGGTGTGGCCTGGGCAGCTACTGTGAATGACCCATCATTACAGTTTGTCAGAAACAGCACTACAGCCCGGGAGACAGCGTTTTGTGTGAATATTAGCAATTCAGTCCAAGTGAAACTCGTGCTGTGAGCTCTGGCATACACTGGATCCTGGGTATACACTGTCTTCTGCCACAAAACACTCCCTTGCTTTCCTTGCAGCTCCACCAAGGCACAGGGCAACCACTCCACAGCTCATGCCACAGCTGCTCTATTTCCAGTTGAGTTCCTGTGGTGTTGCCAGTACATCTGATTTTATTCACATTCTCATGTCAGCTGATATATCTCTTAACCCTGTTCATGGATCTTATAATTACATGTTGCTGTACATTTTAGAAAAACAAATTAAGTTTTATGAAAAAATGGTCTGTATGGGCTAAAACCTAAACTTCAGTTTAAATCCTTTCATTTCACTGCCAAGTCTGTAGCTGCATGTGGTTGGCATTTTGTTTGTTATGAGGCTGGATTAGTTGGTGTTGGTGACATCTGCCTTGGCTTTACAGAGACGTCAGTGAATGATGTACAAAGGTAATTACCAATTCATGTTTCCAATATTAATTATTGGCAGAGATTCAGTTCTCATCTGCAGTTTGATGTCAGATGCCAGAAGCATCACACACAGTGTGTGATGCACCTGTTGGTGAGTTATACTTCTTCAGTATGTTCTTTAAAAAGTGAGAAAGCCCAGTCCTAGGGCATCCGGGAGGTCGTGTCCTCAGGCAGGGGCACTAACCTCCAGAGACAGCACACCTCTGCCTGGAGCCTTGCTGTACTGGTTTGCTTTACCTATTCAGGACTTTTTGCAAGAAAATGGTGCATTTGCTAATTTGGCAGAGGGCAGGTGTCCCCAGCCGGCAGAGACCTCACCTGGCACTTTGCCTCCTGTGCCATCAGGTGGCACTCCAGGCTCACGCTGCGCTTTCCTCCCTCCACCGCTGTCTCCAGAGGGCACCGCCAAGGAACAAAAGAATCAGGGTCTGGTTTTACTCCATTTCGAAGAGGAAATGCAGTTAGAAAAACACCCTCTTATGAAAAATAGATAACCATTTGTGAAGCCGATTCCCTGCCAGATACAAGCGAAGTTAAACAAATGCCAAGCAAAGGCATCCTTGTGGAGTGTGCCTGCAATCCAAGACTATGAAAAGGGAGGAAAAATATCTATTTTTCTGTGTGATAAAAAAACCTGCACAATTATAAATGAACAGCATATGAAACTTATGAAAAGTGCAGCCTAGCTAATTTGCAGCTCAGCAGGTTTTGAGAATGTTCCTAAGATCTTATAAAATAAGCCTATCAGCATCAATCTGCATTGTCTGGTTCTGTAGTAAAGTGGGTAGTGACAAAACACAGTCCCGATAGTGCTGCTGGTGGAAACCCTGTTTTTTTCCTGCATCTTCATGTCTCAGGTTAAAAAAAAAAAATTACAGTTTATCAGAGCTTAAACCTTTTTATTAACTCTCTGTTATCTGCACAACAAGAAACAGAGAAAATCTGTGGCAGAGTTTAATAAAAACTTAGGTAGAAGCCATGCTGATTTAAGGGAAATTCTAACTGCAGCTCTTCCTTGAGATACCCATAGACTATAGTCAACACAAGAATTTGGGAACGTAGAAAACTTGTGGCAAGGTCACACACCAGGTAAAGGGCAATAAGAGAAGCTCTGCAATACTGATTTTTCATCTTTTATAAATCAAATTGATAGATGACAGCAGGTTGCTAGAGACATTTTGTTCTATTTTTTGTAGATGGCAGGATTTTTGTGCAATAATAGCAAGTTTGGCAACAGAAAGGGCCCTGTAAATGTTGCTGTTAACCACGGGAGACAGCAGTGCCTGACAGCAGGAGCTGTGTCATGCTAAATTAGAAAGGGCTTGAACCAAGCCCACAGAGCCCATAACATCCCAGGCATCAGTGTGTGTCGATCTCAGCATGGCCTGTCTTTATCTGAAATAATTTTGTCACTTTAAAGAGCAAGGCATTTCAACAAAGCATCTCCTCTGTAGTTTCTCTCCTGTTCCTCCCTCCCTATTCATCCCTGGTGACAGCAGAGATGTTTCCACGACAACGAGCCATGCTGTTGCCTCAGGTGACAAACTATAACTTCAATAAACAATCACTGAAAACAGCTTCAAACAATTAATTAGGTAATGGAAATGTTATTTTAATAGAGCTTAGATGCTTTGGAAGTAGTCTACAGACCAAGTTCTGATCAAGAATTTGTCTAGAATCAAAGCCAAAGCTGCCATTTGAAGGTCAGGATGGAGATCACTGTCTGAATACTCTAAGAACCATCTTTTAAAAAAAATCCTTGAAGATCAAAACTTATTCAATCCAGAAATGCAATGCAAAACAATTCAGGGGGTTTTGTTCGTTCATTTGTTTGGGGTTTTGTTTGTTTGTTTGGTTGGTTGGTTGGTTGGTTTGTTTTTGTTTTTTTTTTATTTTGTTCAAAGCACATACTGGCAGGAATTTACCAACTTGCTCACTGAAGGCAGTCCATGGCTGACATGCTCCCCATATGTGTGCCCTTGCACCAGTGTGACAGACAGATGATGAGCCCAGCAATTGGTTTTGCAATAAATGGATTTTTCAGTTTTCCCTTTACAGAAGATGCTTTCCTACAGTTATAAATGGATGATTCATAAATCTCTCCTAATACTGCTTCTAGTAACAGTTCAATTGATCTTCAATCGTTGTTTAAAAAGTGAATCTCCATGGAGTGCTTCAGTCCTATAGCCTGAAGTTTCTCTAGCCCAGGGCAGCTCTTCTGTCTAAGCTTAGACGTACACAGTCTTTAAGTGAGTATATGCCTGTGCCTTATATCACAGTCCTCATTAGCATGGGCACTCTTTGGGGCTGGTAGTTGCCCTGGCAGAATTTCTTTTTTGCTTTATTTATGATATTAAATTTCTCCAGAATAGTGCATCTCTGAAGCAAGAGCAAGAAAGACAAGGGGTGCCACCTTTCCTGCCCCATCAAGTTTGTGGGCTGTGCAAAGACCTCTCTTTGCAGTGCCAGATGTGCTTCTACTCCCCTCAGAGGCTGCTTATGGGTTGTGCTTATGGGTTAATTCCTACCTTTCTGCACAAAATATTTTCAGTCTGTGGATGAGGGACTCTGCACCACTCCTACTGCGTGTTCCTCTAAGGCAGCTCCCTTTGGAGGGATTAACAACAGTCCTTGGAGCTCCCTTTGCAGGACAATGGGGTTCATCCCTGTGTGTCATCACACAGCTGGGCTCAGGCCATTGAGAACAATGTGCACTAATGGAACAGAATGTGCACAAAATACTGGCAAGAAAGTTTTTGAGACAGAAAGTGGTGAATTGTCTAAACTAATTTTTGCAGACACCCTGTTGTTTTTGTTATAACTTTGTCAGGTCAAGGATGAAATCCAGGTTTGCTGCAGGCATGGTAAGGAAACCTTGAAACAGCTGTTGTATGGGGTGTCCACATAAAGCAGAGAGAGGCCTGACTCCAGCTGCACAAATCCTTGGAAGAAAAGAACCAGGGGAAACATATATCTGAGGACTGATAACCAGGAAGGGAAAAGATTGGGATTCTAAGCTGTACAAATCAGGGTATACATCTGTATCACAGCAACTCTTGTGAAGTGATCACAAGCCCATGCTTATTTCACTCGGAAATTTCATTGTGGGACTCCTTTATTTCCACTTGGGAAGTTTTGAAGGTCTTGCTTTGGTCCTATGGGCATAAGATCAATATATAAAACCTCAGAGTTTCTCTGCAAAAAGATGGCTTTTCTCCACTTCTTTTCCTGCAGGAGAGCAAAGGATGTGGGTGTGGGCCATGACAGCACCCTCTCATTTGTGCAGGGAAGGGAGAAGGTTCACCCAGGTGCCTTTGGCAGGTGGATGTACATGGGGCAGTTTTGTCCCTCCTGGGAAACCGCTGCACGGGCTTTGTGTCTCGTGCATGACAGCTGCCTCTTTGTGGTGGATTTTATAATTGAAGGTTTAAACAGCTAAACTGCTTTCTTAATGCATTTGTGGTTGCTAAGATACAACCTCTTCAATTCTGTAGATCTTCCACTTGAAATATAGCACACTGGCAAATGGGGCTTTCCCCTCTGACAGCCCAGGAGAGGGGGAGCTGACAGGGCACTTACCCTTGTGCCAGTGAGAAACTGCTCCTGTGGCCACCTGAGGGGGCTGGGCCTGGTCCAGTGCTGGGAATAACTGGTGGGCTTTACTGACTTCTGGCCATTGTATGTGGCTGAGGGAGAAGGCAGAAGGGGGAATGGAGGGAGTCGTAGGATGTGGTAGAAGGAAAAGCACAGAGGGAACAGGCAGCACAACCGGCTAGGAGAGTGTGTGGGATAAGATTGGGGACTGACTCTGTAGAGGAAGCAAGGGAAATCTTTCTGTCCTCTTATTTAGATAGCCTCAGGCTTCAATTGTCCTTCTCAAGCAAGAATCATCTTCTTTGCTCTTTGATAATGAAGAGTGGATCTCAAGAGAGTCTGGTTTTGGGACAGGTTTGACAAGACCTTGGGGATAAATTGTGCAGCGAGAGATTTCTTGCAGTTCTAGAAAGTGATTAGGAGATACAGATTTAAAAGTAGCACTAGACTTTTCAAAATTCACTAGCAACATTATAATAGCAGCTCAAAATAGCCAAATATTTTAAAAGGAAGCCTTACAAAATATGTGGAGGAAGGTGGTATAAAATAGTGCCGCTTATCTCTCATTTCATGCTAAAATGAGTCTTTACCTGGGAGGGTTTCAGAGAATATTTTGAACATGTTGACAGAACTCAATTGATGCAGCAAAGTCTCTCTGGGTTTGCAGATCAATAGCTGTGAGGAACAGAGAGTGCAGCTGTTCATCCTGGAAAGGTGTTAGCAGAGATGTCAGAGGATGATAATTGAACCAGCAATGTTTCAAGGAAATGTTTTCCTCCCCACCTCTTCCACAAGGCAGTCCAAGATGTGCATAAATTTTCTGTGAGCATCACCTTCTATATTGCAAATAGACCACAATGATAGGATCTTTCCTATCTGTGGCAAACTTCTGCTTTTTTCTGCACCTTCCCACTAAAGTGAGGAGAAGCCTGGTCCAGAGCACCATGCAGGGCTGCTGGAGGTGTTCAAGCCTCACCAAAGGGAAATGAAACCAAGAACCTGCCAGAGCTGGGGTGTTAGCAGAAATTATTGACAGTGGGGTATCACTCNTATATTTGTATATCTATACCTGTATAGAATCTATACCTGATTCTATACAGGTATAGAATGGAGGAATATCAACCTATTTTCTCCCAATCTGACACCCAAATCCCAATTTCAGTTACTTTTTTTTTCTTTTTTTTTATAATGTACAGTGATTTCCCCCCACAGAATTGTTTCTCCTGTTTGAAAAATGATGATGAAGCCAAAGCAGGTGGTGATGGGGTTTCTGGAGTTCTCTGAGCTAAGTACTCTTCTCCTTGAAGGACAGTCATAGTGCCATATTCACATACCTACTGCCAGCTGAAGAATTTGGTCCTGTATTTAAAGTTGATCTGCTTGGATCAGGCTATTGCATGGGACATGCATGTTAGTAGTATGATTAGTACTAGTTTTAAAACAAGGAGTGGCTGTCCAGGAAACCAGCCTGCATACTTTGATCGAGTCACTGCTGTAGGTTTTATTTGTTTGAGCAGCCACGTTATAAAAACAATGTATAGCACCGTCATGATACTTGAAATAACTGCTTAATGGAATTGTTGGTTTAAGGATCTTGTCCTACTCATTGGCTACCTCAACTGACAAATGGAAAGACAAATAATCAGCTGTACCCTGCCCAGCTGATCCATACTCATGGCAGCTTTCAGAGCTAAGGGAACTGAGGGGTTTATGCAGTCAAGTGCTCCATGTAAATTACTTTGTATCATGGCCCAGATTTAGGATCTACAACTGCCTGAAGAGTTGTGTTCACTTTCACATCAGTAAAACTTTGATCCTCATTCAGCTTGAGAGAGAAGGAAAATAAAATTTCACTGCTAAGAAATGCTTTTTCTTCGTACACTCTGAGAGCAAACCTTTTCAGAGCTGGCCTGTACAGAATTTTCAGAAACCATTTAATGGTTTCACAAAGCCTAAGAAACTATAAAATTAGGCCCATTCCAGTAATCCTGGTTCTGCTACATGAGCAAGGTAAGTGACTTTATGTTCTAATTTTAGACTCAATACAATTTGCTGACAAGACTGCAAATGGAAAAAAATTCCTATTGGGAGCAGGAGCAAATTGATAATAATGTTACTGAAAATTGGATATAAAGGCAAACAATCCTTCTACTTGCCCTTTCATCAGGGGCAACAAAAGGCTCCAACCAAAAACTCCAAAAGACTTAAAGCAGGCCAACATCCTGGCTGCAAACAGCAGAAGCAGGTGGCTCATGCCAGTATCTCCCCCAAGCCACAAAGGGTTAAATTGCTGTATGTAGCTGCTAAGTATGAGTGTGAAAATTTCAAAAGCATTCAAGTGAGCCATCTGGCTCCTGCTCCTACTGGGTATTTGGGGATGAAAAGGGAAACTGGAAAGGTAAATAGTGTATTGCTTGATGTGTTGATTTTCAGCTGAGATTTCTCTCTTCAGTGCCTAGTCATATTTGTCCATCTGAATGAGTGGGATTGACTGTGGCTTCCCAAAAAGGGGTGAAAAAAATTAGCACTTAAGCTCTGGGAGACCTGTGCAAAGCCACACTCTGCCTCATGTAACAGCTGAGGCAAATTTATTCTCGTATGCATCAAGAAAAAGGCCTCAGCCTCTCAGTGTCTAACTTGTGTGTAGGGATGGCAGGAGGCTTCTCACCCTGGGCACAAGCAAGATCAGCTGCCTTGGACTGAGATTCCAGAGAGCTGCCCCAGATCTGGGGCAAGCATTAAGATCATCATGGAGAGTCAGGCATCAGCTCGGACTGGAAAGGGAATGGTTTCCTGCTTTAAGTGTGTGTGCCAAGCCAGCATTTTTTTGGTTTTTATTATTATATTTTATTTTCCCCTGTGGAAGAGATCAAGTGGTGGGGGAAAACAGGATGCTGCTCTGCTGGCAGCACTTTGGTTTGTCACCTGGGCCAGTATCTGTCTCATCTGGGAGGCCAGCCTGGCCACATCCCTGATGCGCGTCCATGGTTGGAAGGTCTCAAACCTGGCCTGTGATGACACTGTTGGAAAATATACCAAGTAATTTTTTTTTTAAATTTTATAATTTTAGCCTGTTTTCACAGAATCACAGAATGAACTAGGTTGGAAAAGACCTTCGATATCATTGAGTCCTACCTGTGTTTGCCTTTGCGCCAGGGGAAGGGGATTCGAATTTCTTTCCAGGGCACTGTTCCACCAGGTGAAAGCCTGATGAGGTTAACATCTTAACAGACTGGGAGTAGCCCAAAAGATACGCAAAAAGATAATGACCATCAACAGACATCTACCTCAGAGCTGCCCCCTGGCATGGTCCAGAAAAAACTGATAAGGAAATCAGGGAGCCTAATTAACATCAGGACCTAATTAACATCAGAGGTGAAGAAATCCAGATCCAGTAGGAAACCAAATACTAAGAACTACATAACTTGGAGCCAATGAATATGGAACCAATGAATCTCCATGGGTCTTGACTGTATAAAGTCTGTGAAATATCTCGTAAAATTCATGTGTCAGGGAATGGTTTTCTCTGCATACCTGAGCTATGTGTGAATGAAATTATTCCTGTTGCACATCCTGGCCAGAACAACATCCGGGCCAGAAATAAAGCAATGCCTTGATTCTCTAACACTAAAAATGTTGTTAGAGGGCTTTTGTTTTTCCCGCAGTTTCAGTGACAACACCAATTTCTTTTTGCCATTTTTTTTACCTGTGACTTTGTGTGTCAATTCACACTGCACACCTCTGATTCCATCTGCAGGCAATGGAGACTCAAGCTTCCTCAAGTCCAGGTTGGGCTATGAGCAAAAGAAAAAGGTGGTCCCAGATCTGAACCTAAAGCATGTCTCCAGCTCTGCTACAGTTGCCCACACTCTTCATCACACAACACCCTAATCCCACTCATGGATGTATTCCCTCCTCCACCTGCCACAACACTTGAAGTTCCCACAGTAGTTTGCCCTTCAAGTCCTGATCCCTGTGACTCTTCCTCCTCTGTAAAAATGAGCTGTAACAACTCTTTCTTGCCTAGCTGAAAAATAAGCTGTACCTTGAACTCATCTATTTATGCCTTTTTTGGTTGTAGTTTTATTGAAAAAGCTGGTATTAACATATTTATATTTTTATTCAACAACAGTTAGCTAATTTGTGCAACACAAAAAATGCAGCCATGAACAACAGCTTTCAAAACAATCAGATTTACCAACTTTACCATCACTTACTCTACACCACTGAAAGCTCAAACTAAAAAGAGAAAGAAAGTTGGAAACGTTCACAATGACGATGTTAACTTTCCATACATTCAAGAAACCAGGAAACCGATCTGTAACAGTGATGTCAAAGACAGGAACGGAATACTGGTCTTTGAAAGGTTTCTATTTATTTCCTCTAGAATTACTTCATGGTATTTTGGTTGGGTATTTAATTAGTTTTATAAAGCTCCAAAGATATATTTGTTTATTTAATTTTAACATGTTCTTTTTGGTACCCAAAGCTGTAACAGAGTAAGGTACTTCAAATTAAAACCAAAAAATGGTTGCATTAAGATCTGCTTTATAATAAGTTATCTATAGAATCTTACTTGAGAATGTTAAAAGCTAAATATATGTTTTACAGTATCTCTAGCTGTAAATGCCAATATGAGCTAATAGCATTTTTTTTTCTTTTTGAGCTGCAAAGATTAATGGAGGGGGCCAAAAGTCAAAGAAATTGTGACACCCTTGAAGCAGTAGTTTGGCATTAACAAGTTCTCTATACAATTTACCACACTCTTAAACCTTTTTACAAGGAAAAAGAAAAGGAAAAGGCAATTTTGTTAAATTTTGTTAGAATAAATATGTACATATACTGTCCATGCCTGCTACAGCATACAGTATTTTATAAACAAACATTCTTTGTTCCCTTTAAAATCACCTACACGCTTCATACCATATGTGTTTAGTGTGGTTGGAAACTGGTGCACATGTTTTTGCTTCTACACACAAAATATACAGCATTGATCTAGAAAACTCCAAACAGAAAGATTTCAGGTGTGGTGTTGAGATGTCATATAAAAGCTCCAGAGTTAGTTTTTTTATTTTCTTGTAAAGATTTTCACCCACCCTTCCCCCAAACCAAAATACAAAAGCATGCAGATCCCTTCATCAGTACATTCTCCACTTACCAAGATATCAGTGCATAATGGCTTAAAGATTTTTTTTTCTGAGGAGTTTTAATATGGGCAGATTAGCAGGTCATGTGAGTTGTGCTCTTTTATTCATGGTTAGAGTAGCAACCCTTTGGGATATTGAATTTTCTGCCAGAGCTATTAAGAGTGCAGCAGAACTTTCTTTTCCTGGATTAAGAGGACTTCCTACCCACTGTTCCTGTACCATTCCTGCATGCCCTACTTTGTGTCTACTTTCCTTTTCCATTTATGTCTCTCATCATTACAGAACAGAGATAGATCTAACAGCATTTCTGTGGAGGGAGGTTTTGTTAGGTTTGGATTTTTCAAATTTTCATGTTTCTGCAGGACTAACTTTGTCTCCCAGAAGTGGCCTCATTTAAAAGCGTTAAAATTCACTGATCAGCGCTGCCTCTCGCAGTACCATTCTTTTCCCAGTTACAGACACCAGGCATTGCCTCTATCCCCCAAAGGCCAGGATTAACATAACCATTCTGCAAACAACAAACAAGGAACTTTATCAAGTGTCTAGCAGGGCTGTAACTTTGCTCCCACTCAAGTTGGTTGCTGCCTTCAAGGAGAGCACTTCTAGCCAAGGTTTCCGGAATTCCAACCCCAAATGGTAGCATGGGTTTGTGTGTGAATTGCTAGGCTGTGTCTGACCAGCTAGTCCCTCCAGAGTTGCAATGCCAAGTTTTGTAATAGTCTTCACACAATGAAGATCACTACTTATTGTTTTAAACAGAGCAAAGAGAACCATGGAGAATAAACTTCTTAAAATAAGCTGGCTAAGTAACTATACCAGCCTGTCACTTAGTCACTTGGGAAGGTGAAGCACAAAGTAATGTGATAAATAAATAAATAAATAAGAGAGTATTGTAGAGAAGGGAATGGGATGGGTGAGGTGGGGCAGCTTTTCACCAGCAGGGATTCTGGTTCCAGCTCTAACTCTCATGAGGTCCCTCCAATGCGCCACATGCTCTAAAGGGATGTGGCTATTCATTCTTTCAAACAGGTTCGGCCTAACTGAAAGACAGGAAAACAGCACTAGAAAAAAAAAGTCAAGAGATTGAGGCAAAAAGCTCTAACAATGTGGTAAATGCTGTGCACTGCAAAAGCAGGAAGGGCACCAGAACACCGCAGTTCTGCAAACCACAGAGACCCTCGAAAGGATGGACAGGAGTTGAGGAGCCTCAGCCCTCCTCAGGAACACTCCTAAACTGAATAAATATCCCTGTTTGTTTAAAGGAACCAATACAGACCACAGTACTGGATTTGCACTCGTGCCTTTTACTCATACAGTTGCAGTGATGGAAAATAATTGGCTTGCCACCAATAATGATACAGGCTGAGGGATGAAAGGATGCAACCTACAAATCCCACCACAGAAGCCACAATTTTTGTGAAGATCACATCCTTCTACAACTCTCAAGAGGCTGGTTTGTAAATATAGAGGGATATTGATAAATCTAGTGCATTTCTGAGTTCACTTTATCCTGAAATATGTACAGATTGTTTGTCGCTGCTATAGCAATGATGTTCTCGGTTGGGTGCCACGCTGTGTGCAAGATCTTCTTAGTAAAGTCCAAACTGTCAACACTGATGTCATCTTTCCTCCGTTTGCCTCCAACGCAGACTCTCCGGGGTTTAAGAATGGCTCGTGGTTTGCTGCTCTCCCGGGAAGCCTCCAAGGTAACATCCCGCTTGGTGTTGCGGTCAAACATTCGAAAAAAGTTGTTATATGCACCTGTCATTATCACACTGCAGAGACACAGAGAGAGAGCAACAACAAAGGCAGTTAAACAGCAGCTTGTGCAAAGCCCACCAACACGCCTGGATCAGGACACCTGGGTTTGACCTCAGGGTTAGCTGCCTTCTGGTTTCAGATGGCAGAGTAAGGGAAAAAAAAGGGGTTTTCCCAGTACTCCCCAGAATGAAGAGTTTTCTTCTACCAGTGCCTTCCCCTCCCATATTATTCAATGAAAATTACAGTTACCTCAAATAATGTCCGCTCCCTGACATCATAAGAATCACATCATAATATAATAAAAGCAACATGTTTCAATAAATTATTTTTAAATTATTAAATAATTTTAAATCATTAAAATTTGTATCTACAATGCTTCTTAGAAATAAACACACTGGTGTCAGGATTCTGGCAGCTCTTATATGAAGTTTGAACAAAACAGCAAGTCAGGATATATTTCTGGGTCTGGGAGAAAGGGACAGAAAACATACCTCGATCTGTATAAAAATTACCTCATTAATCAGCTTGCAGTTTGAAATAATAGATTGCCAGTTGCTTCATTCCCCTAGTCCCTAGAGGAGGATATTTTGTCACTAATTTTAATGAATTCAGGATTTCATCCATGGCCCTCAGGTTATTGGATTAGCATAATCATGGGTTTCAGAGTCTTGTTTGAAAGCTCATCCCCTGTGAACTTTTTCCATATGTGAAACCAGGGCCGTTCTCTACTCTCCTATCTCAGCCCCAAACAGAGTGGTTTTGTTCTGAATTTCCATTCTGTAAGAGGGTATCCACCCCAAATGGTCAGCTCTCCACTGAAAAAGCTGTACAGTTTTAAGACTCAGGCAAACAGTAACTATTTGCCTTTCTAATAGAGCCCAAAAAAACATATTTGACGTGCGTGGCATTAATAAACAAACCTCCATCTCAAATGACAGCTGCTTTCACACTTTGCTGTTGGGGGGGGGGGCGGAATCTGTGTTGAGCAGCAGACTGGCCAGGGAAACATGGAGCATATGGGAGAGAATGGGAGAACTGACAGGCACGAGCCATTCTCTCCACCGTACAGACACCCACTAGCTGATTAGATTAGATGCTCCTGGATTCAGGAGTGCCTTACAGTGTGTGCACAGCCTCCAGCCAGAGCTGCCTTGATCTCATCTGGGGCCATTAGGAGCGACTGTAATACAAATGAATGATAGACTGGAAAAGCAGAAATGTGAGCTGTGCCCCTCATTGCTGTGGCCACAGCTGGGGACTGGGAGCACTGCAGGCTCCAGCGCTGCTGCAGGGTACCTGGAGTGGGTGCACTGGCTTTGTACACGGGGAATCACCCAGCTCCACCCTGCTCCCATGTCTGCTGATGGCATACTGATGGCAGCTGATCGCACTCTGAGCTCTGTGCAGCTCCTGGAGTGCCACAGGGAAGTGCTGCAAAGCAGACAGCACGGAGACCAGCACACACTGCCCTCGGCAGCTCGCCTGCAGCCTCCATCTCATGGAGAGGAGCAGCTCCCTGGAGGTCTGCAGGGAGCTTGCTGCTGGGGGGATGCACAGGAGACCTTGTCCACACCCAGCCCCATCCAGCCCCGGCAGGGAGCTCCTTGCTGCTCTCCAGCAGCAGCACCCACCCCTGGTTGCCTGCAGAGAAGTTTCCCTTTCCTTCTGCACCCGCAAAAGGCCTGGCACAATCCTGCCTAGCAAGGCACAAGTTAACAACCTCACAAGCTAAAAAACAGGAGTCCGTGTGACAGCTTGATAAAATGTATCCCAGAAGCTGCAGAAAGCCTATTGATCAAGATTAGTGCCCATTTCAGAAATTGAATCAACAGCAGTAAATCAAATGTTTCATTCCTTCCAAATCACCATGTCTTGTCATTACAGCTCCTGCTGTAATGGTTATTCTCAACATGAAAAAGTCGAAGTAATTTCATATCTCAGCACTAACATACACAATTTGTGATGCAAACAATCCATCTGTATATTTTCCCTCAGGCAAAATTTTGAAACAGGTTCATAACGCTGGGGCACCCCTGTGCCACAGGCTGCAGAGCTGTGGCCCCGAGGGGAAAGAGGAGGATCCCTCCTGATGGCAGTGGGAACTGGCAGAGAAGCAGTTTTCATGCTGGCAGAGTACCAGTGCACCAAATGCAGAGAGACGTGTTTGTTAACGGTCTTATTTTAGAAGGCTTTGCTTGCAGTAAAACTGCCTTTACAGTCCATTTGCTTTTTAATTTCTTGAAATCTTGCATATTTTAAAAAGTCTGCTTTCTTCTGTTGGATTTACTGCAGCTATTTTTTTAACATATGTAGATGACTACTTTTCATGCCGGCTGTATTTTTCTGCAGTTTAATGGCTCAGTAAAAAGCAGCATTATGTAAATGATAAAGTGTCCATTCTTGTTCAAGGTCACAAACACAGATGGATTATAACCTTACCTGCTGCTTAAAGTAATAAAAGAGAGTCAAAACTAGATGTAAGCCTGTAATTATTTTCCTGTTCAGGAAAATACAACGTACAGTGATGGAGTCTATGTGATAAGGAGATTTTTTTAAAATAGTAGAATATAAATTGTAGGTTAAAGTAAGAAGAGTCTGTTCTATATTCCCAGACACTGCTCTGCACAGCAGTGTTATGACAAGGGCTTGCACAAAACCCTTGCAGGAGAGGCTGGTTCAAGAAATCAAAGCCCCTCATTCAAAACAGCCCACACTACTTCATAGGTGTGTAAGGCAGCAGCCCAGAAAAGTTCTGTCTAACCACCTTTAATTTTCCTTAGAAGGCAGGTTTACAAGTTGTGCTATGCAAGGTCAGAGGTACCATCATCTTCACCATGCAGAGGTATTTAGGATGCAGAACACGCTCCAGTGCACTCTGAGGAGCAGTACACTGACAGCTCAGGCTGGAGCAAAGCTGCAGCCCGACTGCACCAGCTTGAAACACCACAGCTACTCGCAGCATGCTTACAAAAAAACCCCAAATAAAACAACACCACACCTCATATCCTCCCAAACAAACCCTCCAAACCAAACAGACAGAAAAGCAGGGAAAGACCCCAGTGGCTGCAGCATGACTACCACTACTTACATTTCACCCTCTGCAGCCCAGCCAGTGCTCTGGAAGGAGAGACAACACCCCACACCTGCAGGGCCCTGAATGCCCTTGCCCAGCCCCACGTTAACCCTCCTGTGCTGCTCCAGGCAGGGAACACTTTCCTCTCAGCACGGGGCTCTCTGCAGAGCACCTGGAGTGTTCTCTGCTCCCTCTGCTCGATCTGCTCCAAGCAAGGTCCTGGCAATTCTTCAGGTATGTGTGTTTGGAGTGACAGCACAAAATGTTACTGATTCCTCCTGCCTGCACTGACACTGGGCATTCTTGCTTACCAATTATGTGATCTGAGGCATCTCAGTCCTCATGTGGAGTCACTGGGGCCCAGTGTTACCCCTCCTTTTTTTTTTTTTTTCACCAAGAACAACAAATGTATTTTTTACAGAAGGTAGAAGGGGAAAGAGAAAACTTTAGTGCAAGAGCAATCCCTACTTTTATTGACTTTTCTTTTCACTCCCTCCCTAGTCACTGTTCTGTTCTCTTTTTCTTCCCCTCCAATTCTGATTCTGCCTTTACCATATTTTCCAGATAGGTTTCCTTTTCCCTCTCTGTTCATTCTCCTCTCTTCTTTCATTTCCATCTATCCTGCTCTACAGCTTTAAAATAAAAACCTGCCTTATCTGCTTCTCTCTTTCTTTTCCCACCCCTTTCAAGTATTTGTTTTACTTCTGTAAGTCTTATTGCTCTGCTCACCCTTTCTTGGTTACCTCCCCCTACCCTCCAGTCTGGAAGACAACTTGCTTGGCTCTCCAGGTGTTTTGGTTTGCATCCCTGCCTTCTTTTGGCTGAAGGCTGGGGAAACAGCAAATCCCGAAGAATCAAAGCTCATTTGGTCAGGAGAGGTAGTTTCCAAATTGGCAGAACATTAACTGTACACCTCCCATTCAGTTCAGGCTTCTTCACCCTGCACCACGTTGATCTGGTAGCCAGCAATAATTCAGGTAGGGTTGTTTTTTCTAAAAGTAAATTTTCAATCTGTAAAATTGTCTGAAATAAAGGATTTGAGAGAAAAAAGTTCTTCCTGTTTGCATTGTAACAGTAATACTCATAAGGAGCAGATGTTTACCTATGGAAAATGATTTTATTAAATATGACACCAGCATTGTACCACTGATGTCTAATTTAGGGCCAGAGTTTTAAAGTCTACAGAAGCAGCCTCTCAACTACTGGTGGCTTCAGGATCCTTAATTATTTTAATACTCTTAAGCATCTGAGTCTCAATATTTTGGTTTTGGTAGTGACTTTGTTAAATGAAATCCTTCAGTATGGGAGTTTCCCCGCTAAAAAGTTCTGCTTTTCTTGGGTGGTCAACAAATTCTCTACTTCACCAACTTCAAAGACATTTGAATAGGATTTTCACCATTTCACTAACCTGCTGTGAGATATTCCACAATATTTTTTAGGCAATGAGATTTTATCAAACATGTCAGTCACTAAGAATTAGCATATCTCTGTATTTCTCAGATTTGTTATTCCCATACTTCAAGCTAACCTCCTAAATTTTATCCATGTTGCAGCCATCCTTGCACACAACAGCCTTTATCAAAATTGCTCCATTCAGCTACACTCCTGAATGTCAGGGATTGCCCTGAAGATTTGGGCTATCAGCTGGAATTAAGGCTTGCTTAAAAACCAAACCATTACTTGCTCCACATTGCTTTGTGTTGTTTTTCTTGTTTAGGGTTTTTTGTTTGTGGTTTTTTTTTTTTTAACTCTTTGATAATTTTTGGGCTAGTTCTGGCCCAAATTAGTCTTCCTGGATGCAGAGAAGTTTTTATTCACCTGTAGATTTCTACTGTCTGCAGAAATTCAGCTCATTTCATAGTTCCTCTCTTTCACTGTTGCTCACAAGACTATGGAAGCCATGGGATAGTGTGACAGGACTAAGAGCAGGGCTTGGCAGGGCTTCAAGGACCCGAACACACCCTGCTTAAGGGATGACAGAAAAATTAAACCAGCCCAGCCCCTCAGTGCAGGTGAGGCAGCAGAATATCATTCCCTGGGGCAAGAGGCAGGGCTTGGACTTTGCAGGTGTGAAGGGAGGAGACTCAGAGAGCAGTTTCCACCAGAGCCTGCCCCCACACTTGCAAATCTCAGCAAAGATGTCCCTCAGGCACCCAGCATTGAAAAGGACCTTTTCTTTGATCCGAAACTGTCTCCCAATTATATTTTGAGCCCCTAAATTTTCAGTATTTCACTCCCATGTGTACTAGTGCAGAAGAGAACATCTGCAGCCTCATAGGATTAATGTGTAAGGTCCACCAGATCAGGTTTTATGACAAGCTGACCCAATGAAAGAAAGGGTTGATTCCAGAAAAACTCTTAAGCAACATTTTTCATAGGAATAAAAGGGGAGATTTATTATAGCAAAGGGAAAGGAGGAATCATTGCTGCAAGCAATGAGGAGCTCCTGAAATACTGGGAAACCTTCCTGTATGCTCTGCTGTGTAAAGGCACTGACTCCTTCCATTTAAAAGAATTTATTTAAACCTGGGGAGGAGGCTGCTAGAAAAACTTGAGACATGGGATTCAGGGTTGTGGCCCCCTGGTACAGCTGTCTGGCATAAGACTGGGAATGAGAACAAGGGATCCCCAAGTACTTCCAAGCTAATATTTGACATGCCAAGCTTTGAGAACAAAATGATGTCTTCTAGCTCTCCAGCATGGAGTGTGCTGCCAGACAGGAATAGACTCTTAACATCTCATCCAATGGGATCTGCCAATTCCTCTCGACTAGAGTGAAGGCTGATGGATATTCAGGGGGATGAATGACAGTTCAGTAGGAAGGGACTGACTGAACAGTTGTATGTGACTTCACTCATCTGCTTGTAGCATATCACTTATCATGATGGTACTTAGAAGTCTCCCTGGCAGGGGTCCTATACACCCATTAATTTGAAATCTTAAAAGAAAAACAAACTGGCTAACTAAGGTATTCACTTGCTATCATGTAGAATTAGGTTTTGTTTGGTTTTTTTCCTGGCTTCTTTACCTCACAAAAAGCTACAAAAGTGCTTACTTTTTAAGATAAAATTGAAAGCTGTTGACAGTGGGAAGAAAACAGTGTCCTCCAGGTCATTTTTAAAAGACTTGACTTTGGATGTGAATGGAAGAGCTAAATTAAATTGCTGTCTAAGTAGAGCTCACCTATGCTACATAGTCATGTAATGATGTATATACAATAAAGATAGCATGATTTCTGTGTAATATACTCAACTACAGATAATACATGCTCATCTGGATGAATTAGTGTAAGACCCCTGCTTGGCTCCCTCCCTTGACCACTGTTGCCAAAGTACATAGTGATTAATGTGCCCTTCAGCAAATGAGATCGGCTCTGTCTGATTGTGTTAGTTCCTATTCATTGGAGTAACTGAGCATCAATCACGTTCTAATCAGAGCTCACGTATGTTGATTATTTTTGTGAACAGCCTCACCATCAGGTTCTATCAGAGCCTAGATTAACTTCTTAGTAATGGCAAAACTTAATAAAATGTATTTTCACCTAAATAATAAACACACTTTCATTTTTAACCGAACAATCCTGTCGCTACAAATTGTCATTATAGCTTTGAAATCTGCAAAAGATAAAAACAATACATTTAGAACTGCAGTTATTACTGTTATGTAGATGGATTAATAATCTAAGTACTGCATAATCTCTTTGGAGTACAATTGTCAATATGCAATTTTTACCTTTAGTAATAGTTCTTTTTTAAAAACTGCATACCAAGAGACTCAAATTAAGCTACCTTATTGTTCAAATGAACTGATTTTTTAGAGGTACTGGTACCTAAGTTTTATTTAAATTATGATCTTCCAATAAAAAATATTCTGGTAATATATAGCAATACTTGTCATATTCATAAAGCAAGGTGCTCAGAGGAGTGAATCAAAAGATGAGCATCAATTCTTATACATTTGACTCCTGAAAAGAAGTAACTAAATTAAAGAGAGCCCTTTTCTTTTGTGAAATGTTTCCAGCTCCTCTACTTGAGAGTTTCTTACAATCAAGAGCAGCACATTTTGTTTAGTGACGGGTTTGGTAATTGTGCATGACTAATAATGCCTCAGTGTCTGGGCAGTACAATAAATGAAGCCCTCACAATCTAATGTTCCCACTTAATAATTACTCCCTGCATTGATCTTTCTGATCTGTCAAGTAGGAATGAAAATATTACACTCACTTTAAACCCTGATATTGAACAAGAATTCCATTACTAACAGGCAACTATCCAGAGAGTGGTCTTACCACTTAATGAGGACAGCAGCACTTCATCAGGCCAGAGGAGAGAGACTCTAGGCCTGGGAGTATGTTTCTGCCCATCCTGTAAAATGCACTAGGAATTCCCATCAAAGATAAGGAAAACAGTTTGAAAATACCTGAAAAGTCCTGGATTTTTTTCAAAGTTTCCCAATATCTACATTATTTGAATGCACTGTTGTTCTGTACCAGACTTAGGCAGGAATCAGCACTGTCTGTTTTCCAATAAGTGCTTTAAATTTTGTATTTCTAGTAGGGCCAAACTCAAGCTGTGACCACACTGAGAAACCCATCTGCTAAAACAGCCATTCATGCATTGGCTTGGGAGTTTCAGAGAAAAGCCCCAAAACCTGGATCTTCCACTAAACTTTCTGTGAGTCATTCCCAATCTTTGACCATAACAAAGCCACAACAGCCAGTGTCCAAGTTGTAATGACAGCAGTCTGGGAAGTATTTTGCCCAGTGTGGTCCATCTATGTAATTTTAAATGACCAGCAGTTAGTGTCACAGGGGATACTCAATGCTGAGTTAATTCTTGTCAAAAAATACATCACTCTGGCATGCAGGCAATAGAGATAATGGAATATATATGTATTTTCATTTGCATAATGAATGATACAAGGTTAAAGTTTCATTTTTTAGCAAAGACAGAATCTTTCCATTGGGCAGGTAGAGGAAGGAAAGTAGTCCAAAGAGAAGGTGCCTCTTACCCAGTATACAACATAATACTTGATCTGCATTTGTGGAACACAGAATTAGAAGAGACTTTGTTCTGCCCTTCCAAGTTCAGACTCGTAATTTTAACCAATGTTGCATATAACTGCTTTCACAAATTTCCTGAGCACCACCAGCAGAATAGCTGGGTTTCTTGTATCTCCACCACTCAGTATGGGAAGACAGCTTGTTACTGTTTGGACAGGTATGATCTACCTCTAATTTCTGGGTTATAACTACCTGTTGATTCTCAACACCTGCTTACTGTTGTGTCATTATCACTCACATTTATCTTAGCCAGATTCTCTTCCTCCCTTCATATATCTCCTTGGCATACTTACTACAAGCAAGTAAAATCTTGGCTTCTCTTTTGCTAAGCTGATCAAAACCAAAGTCTTGGCCTCTCTTCTTCAGAGCTATCCATCTGCTCAATTAGTGTATCCACCTTGGAGATGAGGGACAGGAAATGTGTAAACGCAGTTCAAAGGTCTTTGAATACAAGCCCAACATAATGTCACCACTACTCCTTTCTCTGCTGGATAGCCCTGTCTTGCCCATTCAAGGATCATATTTGTCTCTCACAGATGTCTCAGACTGCCTGTTTCACAGTCCTTGCCCACTCCAGGGTGGGTAGGCCTGCTTCAATACAATGAGACAGACTGTTTTCCCAAATGAGGCTGAGCTGAAGGAGCAGTTCTAGGCTCAGTGCCAAACTTCTGCCTCTTGGCTCCTAACTCTGCTGAACCAGGAGTCACTGCATGTCACTCAATATTGGCTCCTGTGCTCTCTTTCACATGCATTTTATAGACTGCTAATCCCTTCCAAAGTCACCTAGCATACGAATGTCCCTGGGAGTTGTTTCCAACTGATAAGATGAAGATTTGTGCTCTTTTTTAAACCAAAATCCTCACCTTGCATTATACTCTTGGATTTTATCCATTTTTGTTAACCCAGTCCTCTTGGCTGCTCAGCTATTCCTGTACCATATTCCTACCCCACAAAGCACTGCCACCACTTACCAGCACTAGGGTGTTAAACCTACTCCATCCTTACACTCTCTGACTTGAGCCAGTATTTCTCATTTTTTTTGCCCACTGTTGAACATTAAAATGTTCAACAAGATATAATGCCCAAGATAAAACAAGAACCTCTCCATCAGTGCATAGGGAAAGGGACTGGTCTGATGGAGAGAGGTATCAGAATTGCAATTGGGCAGCAGTTTGTAGAGAATCAGTGGGTGCCTGTGATGGTCCTTCCTCACACCCATTTCCAGTAAGTGAACTGAATTTCTGAGGTAGCTCATGTGCAAACACAGGATCATGTAAACTTCCTTAGTGTGTTGGTGGAATTTTGTGAGTTGGCATCATTCTTTTTAGCTTTTGCAGCCTATTTATGATTTGGGTGAAAATGGACATAATTTGAAGGGTTTTTCCCCCTAAGGCACGAGCCAAGGTTATTAAGGCATACATCATGTCTAAGGCAGTCACAAACATCCAAACATCTATTAACCCAAACACTGGCATGTGATTCCATACATTGATGTGGAAAATAATCATTTGTAACTACTTTGGGTTTGCTCCCCATCATACAGGAGGTCTTTTGCTAAATGAGGACAGTGATGGACAGAAGGGTGGATTGATTACCTGTCTGATCCATTCCATGCACATTCAAACTTGTCAAAGATGCAGTCGTTTTCATAGAGGGAACATAACTTGCTTCTAAGGTAATCATGGACCTGTTTTAAAGAAAAAAACTGTTATTCTTGAAACCAAAGAAAATACAAAACTGCACGACCAGCCCTTCACTTTTTGCATTATCTCCCACGTTTACTTTCAAAATACGCTGGATAGTGGTAGCTCTGCAGAAGATACTGTGTTTAAACTCCAAAGAAGCTAACTGTACTTTTCCAGAGCCCAATTAACCAGGTGCTACAGAATTACTGTTGCAGGAAGGCACAAAACACGCTTCCCTCAGCAGGCTGCAGACCACCCCTCTTCAACATATTTGTTTCCTGCTTGGATGATTTTCTCAGTGCTAGCCTAATTCCCAGAGACATTTCACCAGCTGATACCCTAGATGGGCTAATTAATGTGCAAGAAGTCTAATTTAAATAGTAACAAAAATGCGACATTCCAAGATAAGTGGACTCTCAGGTATGGCAGAAAGAACTTGTCTCTATTAAAAGAATCTTTATGGTATTACATTTATTATTGTAAGGTATTTTAGAAGCCAAATACAGCACAAGGTTGTAGTTTCACAGGCTGCAAATAAGAACATTAATTTAGCCTAAGGATTTCTCCTATTTGGCTGAGACTTAAAAACAATATTGCAAACTTTCACTTACTAACTAGAAAAGTGACGGTACCCAGCAGAAGACCTCTCTCCTCTAGGCCACACATCTCTGCAAGGCCATACTTCTGACCAAGGATTATCATAAAGAGATCTCATACAAACTGTTTCAGTCTTTTGTTTAATTTGATTAGTTTTTCTTCTGGATCATTTGGTTTATTCCATAAGGAAATAATAAGGTAGAACATCCCTGCCTAGATAAATTTACTAATGCACTTCCACTCCTGATATTTTCTTCTAGCTATTGCTGAAACTGTAAAACAAAGATGTGTAGGTGACCTCCTGGAGAAACACACCAATCCAATGGCCCAGGGGTAAATTTAGCTCTGCCATCCTGAGGTTACAGGTTACAAGTCCAGTGAAATTGTTCCTGCTCATGGATGCTCAGCATCCTCCTCTGGACTGAGGGCACAAACATTTCTTCTAGTAAAATAGCTTCTATCTAGACCAGATGAGGGACAACGACCTTTCACTCAGATTTTCTTTAAACTTACCCATTTTTGATAGTAAAATTGTACAGTATCCAAAGAATATTTGTAATGTAAGATTATTAAGGATTATAAATTTTAGTTATGGATCAATTTTCAATATTAAATGAACACTGAACTGTTCATTATCAGATAATGTCTTATACAGCAACTAACTGGCAAATGGCAGATAGAACATTCCATAATTAAATGCATTTACCATTACTGTGAGCAATAGGTCAGAACACTTTTACTATTGATGCAGTTTCCTACACTCTCTGTAATTAAATCCTTTCCTTTTCTCTTTGCTTAAAACCTTTTTATGTTAGCAGAGTAATTTGTTACAAAACTGGAATTCTTTCCTTTGTCATTTTGTAAGCTCCCAATACTTGGAAGAAATAGAAAGGTTGGGTAAGGCAGAAGGAAGTAGATCACGTATGCCTCCCTGGCTGTCATTTCTAGATCTTTCTCTTGTTACCACTTCCAGCAGCCATCTGTCATGACCACTGTCATGCACACACCCTTTTCAAAGTGTGTCCAAGTCCACAGCTTGGAGCTGTGCCTTTCTATCAGCTTTGTCAAAAAGGATTTTGCAATTCCTCTCTCACATGTCTTACCTTGTCAAGACTGTCAGACTCACCCTACTGCCTTGGAGAACCACCTTGTTCTTTATGTGGACCTTTTGATTACCACATTTGAGCACATTCAGACCCTCAGAGAGACTATGAAAAACTAATTGTAAGAAACACTTAATTTTCACTATTTGCATATTCATCTGCCTCTACCAACTGAGGGCAGAATCAGATTTGCCTTGTCTGTTACATTTTGTTCTTACCACATATCAATAGTACTTGAAAGCAAACCAAATTCATTCCTCACTAGTTACCAAGGACATTTTCTTCACTGCAATATCTGACCCTTATGGAATTATCTAGCAATTCTGTGCTCTGGATAACAACACAGCTACGCAGGGACCTGTTTTATTGGGACTGAATAGACACAACCAGGAATTTCACTGGTAAGTGACACACTGGTCCAAATCCCTGTGCTACAGACCCTGCCTAAAACGGATCAAGCTATTACCAGCCATGAATGTGTTCACCTTGCTGCTCCTAAGGCTTCTGCTGGGGTAATTCACCTGGCAGCATCAGAAGAGTAACCTGTTAGGCAGGGCTGCCTTGCAACATTCAAGCTCTGGCCCTTCCACTGCACTGCTCTTTTAGTGCTGCCCAGTGACCATACTCTGCCCTTTTTTCTTTTGTATGAAACAAACAGGAGAAAAAACGTGTTCAGCAGGGCTGCAGCAGCTGCTCTATGCAAGAGCATTCTTTGAGCCACAGCACTGATATGAAAAAGAGCCTGTATGAGGAATTCATTTTTGTGTGTCGGGTTTTTAATATTAAAACTGTAAGCTGATAATGAAGCAGTACAGTTATGGACTCTGCTCTTTATTACAACTCTGTGAAATCTCCTATTGTGACCCTCCCTATTGCAGCTAGGCAATATCTAAGTACCTACCATGCAGTGGGTGAAATGAAACATTCAATCTTTTAATGAACAACTTTTAATCTTTTAATGATGTATTGTCATCATAATTATGTGGATACATAACTGAAAACGTTAGGTTTATGTGTTGCCTTACAGTGATCTAACCCAAAAAAACCTTTTGAGAAATTGCCAAGTTTATATATTAGATTTAGGTTTGTGAAAGAGAGAGATAGCTCTAAGACAAATTATTTAAGAGAGTAATTTAAACTACTTTTTCTTATGACAGAATTCTCTACTCTCTGCAGCTTAACAACATGAAAGGTTTTCAGAGCAGCTGGATCACATAAATCCTATGGAATCCTGTGCTATTGGCTTCCCAAGGCTCCTAGTTCCAGACTCTCCTTTAGTCTACTGCAATGCCCAGCAACACATCTGTATATTCTTCACAAGGATAAACATTTGAAAATGAAAGGCAATCCAAAGATTTAAGAACACTGTTATATTTTGCTATGTTTTTTATATTCTGTAAGGGTTTTGTTGATGTGGGTCTTGGGTTTTTTTCCTATAAACTTCTGACTGCATTTATCAATACTCATTTTTCCCCATCTCAGCATGAAGAAATATAACTTTTTAGTTGGCCCTACTGTTGGGTGCCAGACTGATTTAAAAGTGGCCATCTTGTTTCACAGCTGCCTAACTGAGGAAATAAAAGCAGGTGTCAAAATCAAGACAAACAGGTTGGCTTGACCAGCTATTCCTCCCCAGAGACAAGGCTGCCTACTAATTTAACATAGGTATAAAGAATATTTACCCAAGTTCCCAAAACCCGAGATTCTATTCCATTATATAAAACAGTCTCACCCTTACCTTCCCACTCCATTTTCACAGCATAGCAACATTTCTAACACATTCAGCATTTAAAGCACTGCCATTTTAAGAGCAAACCCAGTTCTGTAGTCTGAAAGGTAAACAGGCTCAGACTTTCCAATATTATCACATTGAGCAGTGAACACTATCCACCAAAATGTAATGGATGCATTGAAAGACACTGGGGCCCACTCTGTCTACTAAATGCTACCTAAAAAATACTGGAAAATTTTGTTTGTTTTGACAAGAAATGCTACCAAATTCTCATCATGGTTTTTTAAAACCAATCTTAATTATAATTACTGTGAACTACTGTGTCCCACCTGCTATTATTTAGACGCAGAAAACAAGGGACTTATTCAGCACTGTCACATGATTGTCTCTCAGTAAACAGCACAAGCTGGATGAATGGCATTTTTCCTACTTTGCATACACTTTTTCAGGTAGCTTAACAGGTTTTTTTCTTACTGCATTTTCATAACAAGCAGTTTCTGTGTCACAGACATATTTTCCTTCATAAAGCCAGAGTCAGAAAATGTAAGCTCATCCCTCTATTGCCAAACATAACAGATGTCAGAGTACAAACTTAGCGCTGGCTGGAGCCACTGGCATTTTGTCTGGATAATATCTCAATGAATTCGGGCAACCAGATGTGTCTGTCTGGCATTTGTGAGCTGCTGTGTCAGTGGTGATGCCAGGGTTTAACACAGAGCACTTCTAGAACTAGGCACAAGGGAGAAACACACAGATCAAGCTGTAAAAAGTAGTTCTGAAATGACAAAGGTGTAAACTCTAAGCAGTCCCACCAGGAGCAGAGTGCGAAGTGAAACACAAAATCTTTTCCTCAGTTCTTTTTAAATGTTAGATGTGAAATACATCATTTGAAAGAAGATGCCAACGTGAAGAGATGATTTCTCGTGTTAGAATAATAATTTCTTTCAGGAACCCAATCCACAGGGAGTGCTACCTTGACTCCCCAGGCTTTACACTTCCTTACTAATGCTGCAATTGCCCTTTTCCTGCTTTAAGGAGGCCACTGTGAGGGCTTTAACCACCTTCATTAAATTCTCTTCACTTACTGCTTCTCAGATGTTTATTATGAGATATATACATTATTATGTATGTTATGAGAAGTTTACAGAAACATCCAGTTTTTGAACACTGAGATCCTTTTATAATGTTGCATTTTAAGACATAGGAGATTCCTACCTGGTATGTTTCTACAGGCTTTGTTTCCATGTTCAGATCCCAAACTTTGACAGTGAGGTAATCTCTTGTAAGCATGTATCTACCACTGTGACTGAATTTGACATCTGACACCGAAGAGATAATTTCTGAAAAAAATGATCTGTTACTGGGGTCTTCTGGTTCTTCATAAACTGTTCAAAGAAAAAGAAGCAAGAGACAGAAATCAGAATTGTATAAAAAAATGCTCTGTTGTACAATCTGAAGTGCGCTTTTCCTGTGAACAGGTAATTCAATCTACCAAGGAACACGATATAGAATTAATTGTATATCCAGCACTTAATTTATTCTTTTAACTTGATATAAAAGTACAAACTGTAACTTTAAACATTACAATAATTAATGTTATAGCTATGGACTCAAAGCATGACTTTGGGAAATTATGCAAATACACTCGTTAATTAATTACAGATACCTACAGCAAGGCATTTCATGCCTTCATCCTTTCCAGGGTCTGCATACCCCATTTCCCGACATAACCAAAATCCAGGTGTCCCTGTCACATGAGAGGTGTGTACATGTGGTGTCACAACAGTGCTGGCATCCCTGGGAGAGGTGGTTACTCAAAGCCTGCCCCGCTTGCCAGAACCAGCTTGCCTGGCTGCGGGCTACTCATTGGTCATGTCTGAAGGCATCCAAGACTGAGAATTTTAAAAAGCAACTGCAAATTGCAATTACCTCTTCCTGAGAGGTGAGCATAAAATAGACAGGGGTTTACCATGTGGATGCATGAACTACGTAGTTGGTGTGCAATTGGTGACAGCCCTGGAAAGCACTGAACTCCCTGAATGTGATGGTCAGCAGTTCAGTGATCTGACAAGGCAGCAGGTCATGAAATATTGCTTACACGATGTTCATACGTGAGAATGCAGCTCTTGTGGCTATGAGAGTGGCCATCCCTCTTCAGCTGTACATAAGAATGATGGATGACTCTACCCATACCTCAGGGGTGCCTAGAGCAATTCTGTTGTCTTTCTGTAGATATCTGTGGCCCTGTGATCCAGCTGACCGCTATGGTGAACTTCACTACAAAGTCAGGCTTTCAGGGTCTTTTAACTTTCACAAAATCGTAGGGGTTTGGGACCTATGCCTAGAATATTCTTCAAAAATTGGCAGTTTAGTGAATTTCATTTTCAAGTTTCAAAAGCAGGTGAAGAAAAGCCATGTGATGAAACATGAAAGTCTGCTGAAAGTAGAAAAACTTTTTACTGTCAGTCAAAATGAAGTTTTTTTGTACAGTCCACCGGAACATTTCTCTCTCAATTATTTTATCCACGACTATGATTCAGACTGTTGGAAGCAACAAGGTTAGTTTCCATTAGGTGAAATAATGTTCTGCTGAAAGTTAAGGGTGAGTACGTGGGTGAAGTATGTGGGGTAATGCAAAAAATTATGGGCAATTTTCTTTGGGGGTGGGCAGTGGAATGCAGCCAGGCATGCACATGAGAATAAGGTCTATATTTAAACATGCACCATACATCTGAATGGTAATGAACTACTTCAAAAAGAGCAAAAAACTTTTCAGATAGACTGTAAATTAACAACTTTAAATAGCTCTTTAAAATTTTGCCTAGACATTCTGCAAAGCAGGCATTTTGTAATTATCCTGTCAGATTTTCAAGAGAAGTCTGATGAGCACAAAGCAATTATCATTTCTCATACCTCTTCCCTTTAATCTGTCCAAACTACAGACTTGGCTGGCAGGAATTTCATCCTCCTAATTATGATGTGAAGCTGCTATTAAAACCAGGAAAGAAAAAAACAAAACCCACTCTTACTGAACTACACCTTCATTTATAGCTTAGATATATTTTCTTGGCTCTGTGTGGCTCATCCAACTCCCAGTGATTAGAAGAGGAGTGATATTTGTACCTGAATATTCCGCATTTCGTTAATTAATGAGATTAAACCATTTCATTCTTTATCTGCCCCATTTATTGCTTTTCTATGCTTACTGTATTAAGTATTAGGAAGACTTAGATTAATTAACTGTGGAACTAACAGAGGCATGAAAGTCTTGTATCACTACAGAAAGAAAGATAGCAGTAGAAATTTTAGTAGCAGCAATTCTTTGGAGATAGTTCCTCTAGTCAGCATAACCAACACAGGAAAATTGTTAGAGGAAATCAAGGAGCAGCTCCCAGTGAAAAGAAGAGAAAGCTTAGCAACTACCAGCATCTGCCAGGGCAACCAGAAGAAGGCATTAGCCTCAGGAAATGAAGGTGAGAGTGAGTGTTCTTGGGGCTTGGCTGTTTCTGGTTTAGCATCAACACAAGGTTATGCACATACTGCAAAAAAGCACAATCTTCCTTCAGTTTGCCTAATACAAGTGGAGTAATTGGAGACAGAACAGCAGTGAAGTGATAGCCTTGTGACTTGGACTTGAGTTCAGGCAAGCAATTCAAATTCAGCCCTGACCTCTCCAAACTAATAGGAAAAAGCCACAGTCAAGCCCATGGTTTCCAAACCACATTTTCTGTTTATTACTGTTAAGTCTTATCTTTGGAGGCTGCTCTTGTGCCCTGGAGCAATCAGTACCTGAAACACAAGATTTCAAATCTAGCTTACTTCTCTGTATCTAGATCTTGTTAGATCTGAACTTCACTGACATTTGATTACGAATTTTATTATATTCTTTAATTAATTTCATCATTAATTTCTTAATAACAAACACTTGCCATAAAAAAAGGTATTTAGCTTTCATTACTATTGTTCTTGATAATGGCCACAGTGCTAATTACATGAAAGACACAAAGTTATCTGTCTAGCCACCTAACGAACATAAAAATCATAAATGATGTGATGTGCTGAGTTCTTATGTGACACTTGCTCAGACTTAAATGTGACAGGACTCTGGCATAGAGAAATATCATGGGATTACAGAGGAAAGCAGAGCATATCTCTGAGTACAGCCAGTGTTTAAAGAGGAGCCTGCCAGGAAGACACTGTTCCTGCCCCTTATGCCACCAGCAGATATATGGGTAAACTGGGAAGTCTGCTTAGGGAAATGAAAATGCTCAATTCCTTTCTGCACAGCTCACAAGTTGAAAACCACAGTAGCTTCTTACAGAAGTCCAGACTTTGCAGAGAAGGATGGGTTCATTGAAGGATACTTGCCAGAGCACTGTTTTCCTGAATCCTGAAGAAAATCTGCAGCATAAAAATATGCTGCTTCTTTCTTAAAAGGAAGTACCATCTGCTGAAAAACAAACTCTTACCCCTCATAAAAAATATTCTTGTTTCCTTGTGAATTTCTCTGATCTAATGCAGAGTGTAGATTTTCCATTTCCAGTAGATAGGAAAGGCACCTCTAATATGGAGATATCTAAAGTTAAATAAATAAAATGGCCAGGAACAGCAAGGGTAGGTGGAAAGGTCCACCTCACAGCTTCTCTCCTGGACACTGGCCAAAAGAAAGCAGATGCCTCGGGCAGTAGCCAAAAGAATTGTGGTGCACTAACACCTTGTGGCTCCCATCTGCACTCTGAGGGTCACAGGTGCTGCCACCTCAACTTCCCATTAATATGGGCCTGATTCCACACACCTGAAACTGCTATTTGTTGGGAAAGATACATCCAATAAAGAAAAACAAATTCTATACAAGTAACTGGGCAGAGCTTTAATCATTGCAGGGTGTAAATTCTGGCATATGTGAACTTTAAGAAATATTAAAAATAATGCTAAAATTGTCTTACATGGTGGGTGCAGTGTCACAATCTGATATAGTATACAAAATCCTGTATTCCTCCTGAAATTATCACAAGAAAGAAAACTTGAAGATGAACAGAAATCTGCTCCACAGAAATCTGCTCCACAGATTTTGTAAGAAATTCCATCAGTCCAGGATAAAATTATAAACAGCTTTAAAAGCTCATTCCCTCTAGCAGAAAAAAAGCACTGTTTTCTTTCTACTTATGAACAAATAATAACTTTTTAAAGCGCTTTTTTTTTTTTTTTTTAAGAGGATACTGTTTATAGTTTGTATCCTGTTCTGGAAATTTCTGATTTGATAGCACTTCTTGTTACTTAGATTTAAATAATTGGAAATCCTGCACCATGAAACAGATCTCTCCCTCCCTCCAAAGACAGCTAATGGGTAGAGAAAATCATCCAGTTCCTGTTCAAGGGTCACAGCTGCAAAGGGATGAAAACAGCTTTGGCAACAGTGGAAACAGAGGCAGTGTGGTTACTGAGAGGGAGAGGGCCGTGGAGACCAGGGCTAACAGAGTTGGTGGAACATGACAGGGAAAACAATTTTTCATTTTTATTCTATAAGCAAGTAAACATTCTGCAGCTAGACTGAATTAAGAACTTATTATAGATAAAGCTCTGGGTTACGCTGGTGAATTTGAACAGCAGGTGAATCTCAACTAGACCTGGAAATACCAGTGGTGGATCAGGTAATCCCTCACTGGGCTTTAATTTCATAAATACACAAAATGGATTCAGTCCCAGGCCAAATGATTTATCATTTGAACTAAGTCCCTATTTAATTCCAGATCCCAAATGAAAATGGCTGCAATACCTGATTAGAACATATTGGAAAACAGTACGTCGAAATGTATGGGATTTCACTGGTCTTGACAGACTAGCCACAGGAACAAAAGGAGCAAGAACCAATATGCTTTCCTAACAGATGATAAATAAAAAATTTTAACCAAAATAACAAATTATTTAACAGTATTCTAATATTTTTAGATGGCAAATAAGCACTATTCCCAGGTCAATTGTGATTTGCTCTATTACATATATTTCATCACTTAACACAAAAAAACTGAAGTAAATTTCATTTGAACTTCTATGAAAATACTAATGCACATGACACGTGTACTAATGTTCAACACAGAAAGCTTTTTTTTTTTTTTTTGGTGCCGTTTAATTCAAGAAATGCTACATCTTGAGCTAAGCATAGTTCTGGGCTTATCTCTAATATGGTAGAGATCTCAAGAAGACATAAAAATGGACAATAAAAATGACCAGAAGTACCAAATTACTTCCATGCAAGGAATGGCTAAATAGACTGGGATTTCTCAACCTAGGAAAGACTGAGGGGGTTGTAATTAAGAGTGGCATGGAAAGGATGAATAAGGAATGACAGTCCACTTTGTACATTGTCTCTTCCAATCCACAAGTAGGGGTCACCATGTGGAACTAAGCAGGGAGAAGATGGTTCTTCATATTATATCTAATTGAGCTACTAAAGACTTTCCTGAAAGATATTGTGAATGGTAAAAAATACACACAGGTTCAAGAGTAACTGCACAGCTTCAAGGAAAGAAGAAACATCCATTTCAGTGTTGTTGAATGCAGGAAGTTCACTTCCACTAAGGTCCCTGAACCTCAAGTTTCCAGCTGCAAATTGCAGAGAGTAAAGATTACACACTTGGTCTGTTCTTGCATTTTCTGTTGATGTTGCTACTGCCAATATCAGAGCCAGAACATTGGACTAGAAGGACCTCTGGTCTGCCCAGGTCTGCCCAGGTTTTTATGAACTGTTTAAAATCTAGTTTAGGGTTTAATACAAAAGAGTCCCTGAGTTCATTCTAAGTGAATCAAGCCCAATTGCAAGCTCCCATTGAAATTCATGGTCTCTTTATACCTTTTAGCTTCATTATTCATGACAATAATTTGATTTACCATTATTATTTACTCTATCTTTCACTATCTCTGAATGTTTTATTGTTTTGTATTAAGCCAATCCACTCATACATTCATCTCCCTTGGAAATTCTCTTTCAATAACAGAATATTCTACTAATGTGACAATCTTGCCTTCTTGGTCTACACTGATTAATATGGTTATACATGAGAGGGAGTTTTTGAATCTGCTTTCAAAAGCAATCTAAAATACAATTATTTTGTGAGACACATATGTTTAACATTTTACATTACCATAGCCTGTAGCTGTTTATCCTGCTTTAAACTAAAAAGAACTGTTTTCTATTTCAATTTTCTACTCGCTTTTATGTAATTCAGAGGGCACCTCTTTGTGCCCTGGTCACTTACACATCTCATTTTCCTTCTTTTACTCAAAACAAATTTCTGACCCTTCCTCCACACCACAACTCTGAAATTTCACCTACCATACAGCATTCCTTTATCCAATGACCCAGTATTAAAACTAGGCTTCTCATCAATACCTCTAGAGAGCACGGCTTTTAAAAGTGGAACCTCAAATCAATATTTAAGAATCTGTTTTACCATCTGCACTGAGTTGCTGCAGCTTGTCACAAACCACAAGGGAGGGTGCATTAGTGCTGAAAGGCAAAGCCAGATCAATAGCTAAAGATCAGTGGGTGGGAGCTTCACTACAGAGTTGCTTAGATTAATATAACTTTGCCAGTGAGTTTGTTAATAAAGAGGAATGGTGCTAAAGAGAGAAAAGGAATTGAAAAAACACAAAGCCAATCTAGAAGATCAAGCCTCTTTAAAGCTCAGTCTCACAAAGACTTATGTGCATGCTTAATGCCACGTGTTGTGAGCAACCCCAAGGAGTTAATGGGACATAAAACTACTACTGCTCTACAGCCAAACTGATGTGTAAGTCTTTCTGATCTTGATATATAAGATTAGTGATAAGTGGGTTTTTTTTCCCCCCAGTGAAATAAGATCTTGAAAGCTGGTTTCATGAGACATTAAAAAGCAGTATTTGCTGCTATTAAAAAAAAATTAAGCAAACAAGAGGGGAATTTTAATAGACTGAATAATTAAATCAATCTTACAGCAATTATTTGCTTTATCTCTGTGTGGTTGGGGGAGACGGGGTTAATGAAACACCTCTTCAATCATAAATCATTTACCATTGCTTCAGGCTTTTCTCTTTCCTCCTAGTATTTGATAGCTAGAAGTATATAAATCAGGTTTTTTATTCCTCAGATTTAATTTTAATATATCTTGCACAACTGGAGGAAACACTATATAGACATAATTGCATTTCTGTAGAAACATTTTTGAATTTTCATTAGCCATGTTTTAAATGTCTTTATTATACATTCATCCAACTGAGCAGAATGGAAGCTTTGGAGCCCATGCTAAAGGCAGTCTGTTACCAAATTTCAGTGGGATTCCTGCACAAGGAAGGATCCATTCCAGGATCTAGTTTAGCATGCATGAAATTGTAGTAACAGACCTTTAGTGACAGCCATAATTACAAAATTATCAGGATATGGGCGCATTTTTCATTGGGGATATAAAATCAGCAATGCATATATGCCTTTGTAGTGCATGCTTAGAATAAATCCAGAATTGGGATAAGGAGAACGAGCCTTCCTGAAGCATGGGGTCAAATAATTTCAAAAGCTCAGATAAGTTTCACTCCTGTCACATGAAAACTTGCAGATTTTGCCTGAAGAGGACATCATTTTGACAGGGGTCTCTCTATACACAAAGGGAGAGTAATGACTGTCTCTCTCTCAGATGACATGAGACCTGACATGAGAGCAGATGCAGAAATAAAAAGCATATTTTAGATGCAAAGCTCACACAGAAGAAAAACAAGTTGTCTCTTTTTCAGTCAGACAATAAGCATCATTCATTTGGAAAGGTCAATATTAATTAGTAAATCCAGCAGGGATAGTCTGTCACAGGCTTTTTTGTGCATCTGGTTGTTCTCTGTTGCAAATGAAAGATAATCCATATTCAGTCAGAGGTCTGAAAGGTGTCTTGTCTCTGAAATTCCAACCTGCTTTAAACAACTGGTAAATATAATTAATTTGATTTTTAAAATTCAACACGTTTAAGTAGATTATCCTTGATTTGTGTCTTGGCTGCTTCCGTGATTCTGAATTCTTTAAAATCAAAGGTAATCTCAAAAAAGCCCAGCAGATAACCCAATTGAGATACAAGCCTGACTGACAGGACAGTGGCATTTATCCTTGGGGAAAGGCTGGCATTTCTTTCAGGCCTGGATTTCAAATAAAAACGTGGAAAAGGACTCTCCATGGAAAAACCACCATCTCATCTTTGGGTGGCATCTCTGAGTCACAAACCAAACCTGGAATTCACTCTGCACTGCTCCAAAAAACATTTTATACTTTTCAGATCCTGATTGTCCAACCCATGGGGTTGGGATGCAGCAGCTGAGAGGCTTTGCTCCGTTCAGGGACAGTCCAGGGAAGATGGGATTGTCCATGGCTGTTGGGATTGCCTGTCACCTACAAATCCTGCCTTGCTCAAAGGGAGGAGGGCTCTAAATGGTTCCTGCTACAGACCCAGAGGACACAAACTTGAGCTTCTGTCTGGAGGGCAGAAAGCACCAACTCATGGTCACAGAGGCTAATGCTATATAACCCCAAAATTGGTGTTTGTAAGATCACTGTGGCACACAGAGCAATGAACTTGAAACTGCAGCTCCTCTTTCCTTGAAGTATTTTGCTGTAAACTTTGCACATGGGTAATGGATAATTAGAAATAGGGGTTTAGTCTACAAACACATATTAAGAAATGAATACTAAAAAACCCTTAAAGCAACATAGAGAATTTAAATAAATTACTACAGCTTCTGAAGTATGCAACGACTTTGAGACATTAAGGCTATTACATGAAATATCAATAGGAGCTATACTCTGGAGTGGCTTAAATTTCCATATTGCATAACTACAGTTAAATATACTAAATATACTACACTAAATATAACAGTTTATATTTACCATTTAATAACGGTTTTAATAATTCTGATGAGCTACTGAAAAAGCACTTTATTTTTCCTTTTCTTCACATGCTCAAGCTCAGTTTTCTTTAGCTGACTGCTTTATTGTATGATTTGTTAAAACAGCCATATGTACCCATCTAGCCTACCAGCTGTTTGGAAGAATGATATTAACTCCATGCACATTTATGAGGATCTCTGAACATAATATTAGCAATAAAAAATAAAAACCAAATTAGCAACTATTTGTTAATTGAACAAATGCTGTTGTAAGTATATTTTTACTCAGGATGATCTACTGCAACAGTATCCCTATGCTTGTCTTCCTTGACACCTAAACCCTTTGCATAAAAATGTATGGAATTTGAGGTGGGGGTTAATTTTTTTATTTCTTCAACGTTCCCAGCTGACTGCTCTAACAATGATACTTTTGCTGCTTACACAGGTCTCCATATACTGCTTTTTTTCTACACTGGACTGCCATGCCTGTTGCCTGATGACATCTCAAAGGCAATCTTTGGGTGCTTTGGCAAGTAAATTATTTAGGTGAAAGGTTCCATAATATTTAAATTAATTCCCTATTTGTTGCTGCTCGAGTCTGACTTTCATAAATGTTTTTATTCTCTACCTATAATACTGCGGACTGCAAGAACACCTTCCTCAGGCCCACTCCTCTAATATTCTAAACAAGCAGGGACGTTCATCTCTTTGGCACCTCCTCTCCAGAACATTTTTGATGGCATCCTTTCCCACTGCTTGCAAAGTCTGATAATAACATGGAACAGCATTATGTATGTACCTGCTCTGTGGTTACAGAGTGGTCTTTCCCTGATAAATGTTTGCAATGGCTACATAAGATTTTCTTGTGATCCTCACTCAGCACTGCACAATCTGTTACAGAGCTGTTATAAGAAGCAGTTTCAGGTACTCTGTTAGAGACACAACACATTTTATCACACCTTATCAGTATCTCAATGACCATTTAAAATTCAGCTACTGACCAGGTATTTTTTCTATGCCTTATAAAGAGATTCAGTGGCCTGTGATAATTTTTCTAAGGGACAGACATTCCCACTACAACTCATCACACAAATTGGCAGCTTGCTATTAAATCTCAGCATAGGCATCAAGGATGAGTACATATGGAAGTAGTCTCATCTTGTCCATGTCAAAGCCATGAGGATTTATAAGGGAAACCTTGTAGTGCTGCTGTCACTAATGGTGAAAAGAGAGATTCTGCCACTAAGCTTAGAAAACCAGAAATCTTCAAGACATTATAATTTATTAACATCCTGTGATGGTTGACTTACACTACAGACATTAATATGTAATTTATTTTTACAGTATGGCACAGTAATTATTCATGGCACTCTCTAAACCTGTAAAAATGACAGGGCTCTTCCCCCAAGAGCTGCAATGGACTTTATAAGAGCTGCAGAGATTTGAATAAATAAGGGGAAAAGAAGTAAATGCAAAAGTTCACAACATATGGTCATTATCCAGGTGCTTATATTGTATCTTTTATCCCTAAAAATATGTACACCCACTACAATCTTGGATCAGCATCTGAAATACAGCATGCAGTGGTACTAGACTGTGCTGAGAAAGCAGGGATGTATGGCACAACAGGAGGGTTTACAGCGACTCCAGTTGTGATGTTTTGCTTGAAAAGTGAAGTCAGTTATGGGGAAAGACTGACAGACAAGGCAAGCTAGGAGAGCAGGGTACTGATCATGCATATGCACATGCACCAGTTGTAAATTTAGCAACTGTAAAGAGGAATCAGATGCACAGTCAAGGTACCAGAGAGACAATCATGCAAATAACTTGATTTTGCAGACTGGTTTTTGATATCTCCTTTTAGGCTGCAATGGGCTGTATATAATTCACTTTGCTTGTCTCTGAGAGCTATACTGAAACCACTCCAATCAGCAGGACGTGGGCCTATTCCTTTTAACACTTTGGAAGTTCTACCATTTCTGTATCAATTTTGTACTGTACACACTCAGATTCTCAATGAGCTTGACTTGACTTCAGTGCAGCAATGCTACATTAAATGGCTATTTTCTAACTCATAGATCTGGAAAATGGGGTTTAATCAATGACCATTAGACCTTGCACTCCCTTCTGGCATAAAATGCGTTCTTTCATCCAGCGTTGCTGTATTGTGGCTTTAATAAGTTCTGATTGGCATTTGGCATTGAGTTACAGGGGCATGGAGGCCTTATTAGCAGGAAGAAATGGAAGTATTACAGAACAAAACAATTAAGTGGGACAGGATAATTCACAGCATTGTGTCAGACTGTGTCATGCTTACATTTCACTTCATGGTATTGAATTCCCCCTACAAGTACAAGGAGACACAGCTAACAAAGGTAAAACACTTCTCTGCTTGGGAAATTGTCCTTGAAGGTTATTTTTTATAATTGGACACCACATCCTAAGAGGTTCTGAGCATGTGCATTTCTCCTTGCAGTCAAAAGGCCTAGTCATAGGCTTTTTACTAAATCCACAGTTTTAAAAAATAGCATATGTATGAAATCTGTGCACCACTTATGTCTCATTTAAATCTTTGCATCTTTAAAACTCTTTCCTCCCCTCTTGCCCCTACTAATAAGATCTTCCTATCTCAAACAGGTTCAAGCAGCCACTGAATGGTATAAAACCTCTTTTGTGCTGTGGTACTAAAAGAATGTCTCTTGAATTTCCTTCCAATATTTCAGCATGGCAAAAGAATCTGATGACCCAATTCTGTGAGATGAAGGTGTCCTGGAAGAGCCCTCGTCCTGAAGGTGACTAAAGCAGAGCCACCACAGTTAATTCATGAGGTTCTCAGCTTCTCAGCAGCCACCCACATGATGCCTTTGTCCTGGTATTGTCAGTCTCAGAAGATTAGGAACAAACAGGTGGTTTGCACAAGGCAAATGCCCAGGCTTGCCAGATTATTGGTGGGAAGAACCACAGTCTGTCTTCTCTAGACCATAAAGAGCTGATAGTAAGACAATAAAAACATGCATTGTTCTTCAACTTTTACTTTGAGAACAAAAACAGTCACATATTTTGAATTTTTATTTCCTTCTTCTTATGTACATTTCAGATATGAACTATCATGATTTGGTGGTTCATCTCAAAATTTCACAGGCTACATAAAACCATGTAGGACAGATGACAACATCTATACCAACACAATTTTTTTTTCTTCCCCTCCTCCCCACCCCACTCCCACTCCCCTGATTACTTATTGCATTTCCTGAGTTTGTTCAGACATAATGTTGAAAAAAATACATATAGGGAATGCAGGACTACATTTTTAGGAAGGATACTGAAATTTCCTAACCCAGAAAACAGATTGAAAATTTGAAGGCAGTCTGACAATCAAAATTTACTTGCTGCAGCATTCAGAACAGTACTTGTGTATTCAAACCAGTATGCTCATCTACTTAAATACCCCCTCATCCTCTTTGATTTGCTAGAAATCCTCTCTATTTCACTAGAGTTCTGGGTTCTTCACTGATCCCTGCAATAAGAACTGTAAGGGCAACCAGTCACAGACATGACTGTTAGCTATGACATGTTCATAGCCAATACTTGCACAGGTGAAAAAAAAATTCTTCCTTTTCCTGTTTCTTTCCAAATGTGCCTGCAAGAGAGAAACTAGTACACTGGGGTATGTACCCATCTACGTGCTGTCTGTGAATAGTAAGGCTTTAATGACACCTGGGGCTCCATGGAGCAAGGACTTACGCTTGGAATGTTTGTCACAGAGAGCCGAAGCCCTCATGTCGCAGAGTCTCAGGGATCCTTTGCTGCTGCTGTAGACAAAGAGATTGCAGTGGTGGGGATGGAACTCAGAGGCTGTAATCACTTCTGTCAGGTCCTCCATGTTGGCTGGCTTTATATCTACAATGTCTGAATGGAAGTTTCATCAAGGAAAATGCAGGTAAACCATAACCCTTACTTGAAGGAATCATGCAAATGTACACACATGTAACGCTTTTAAAGATATACTCATTTGTTTGGTAGTAGTGCAGTTCTCAATTTCTATACCTGGCCCACTTATACCAAACTCGAAGAGCAATGTAAAACTCAAAGTCTGCAGGGTTTTACTGCAGATGACATTAGCAGGTCACCATTTATCCATGCTGTGCAAAGGCATCAAAGAAACAGTGTTGCAGGGACACAGAATTCTCACTTCAATTCTTCACTGAAACTAATAGAGAGCAGGTAGCTGTATCTCCTGTACTTGCTATTGAAACCACTGCTCTATCCCAGATAATGCTGACTGAGAGGGAACAATGCACAGCTCAGATCTGCTCACTCCAGTCAGGCTCACTGGCTTTTACGATTATGCAACTAAAGCTAAAAAATACATGTAGCTTAAGGTAAAAGACTCAAAAAAAAAAAAAAGGTGCTTTTTTTTTGCAAAGGCACATGTGGCAAACACAGAAGTATTTATGCAAATTATTTTGGGTGAATATATACTAATACAATTTCCTTTAAAAAATTACACACAGTATTAGGTTTGTTACTTGAATATTTACAAAGTAGTATCTGAAGTCGCATTCTTAGGTTTTTTATGTAAATGACGTCAACTACCAAAATCAGTATGAATTTCTGTGACTGAGAATCGTACACCTGAATCATTTAAGTGAACATCATCTGGAACAAAAATACATCAAATATCTAGTTTCCCAAGCACAAACTTGTCAGCTGGATCACCAAAGATTACCCACATGAAGCGTAAGTCACATGGTGCCTCTCCAACACTGATATCTCCACTCATACACATCACCTGCCTTAAAACCCAGGACCCACACTGAGCCCGTGTTTGGAAGAGAAGGCCAGTCTGTGAAAGATTGCTTTCAGAGAAAACAATGAAAGTAAGAGTCTCATGAGGGGGCTGGAAGAAAGCAATAGATACACAAACATAAAATGAAAAACGGATATATATGTAAAGCAGTACATTTAAATAAGATTGAGCATTTTCACATGGCCCTCAGCAATCTACTAAAGATAAGCCATCCAAATGTTAACAAAGCCTTCAAACAAGAAGAGTAACATTACCCTATTTTACTGATGAGTTTGTGCAAGAAGCAATAAAGGATTTGCATAAGATCACTTGGGAAATGCATGACAGAACAAACCCAGATCCACTGAGTCCCAGTGCAGTGCCCTAAACACAAATCATCCCAGTGCCTGGATTCCCTGAACATAAAATTTGAATCAGCTGACGTTCAAAATTTAAACATCTCAGAGGATAAGATAAATGAGAAAATCTGTTTTATTGATGGTGAGAGAAATCATATATCATGGTACTAAGCCTCTTTCCGTTCCCAGTGTGACCACTTCCCACATGGAAGACCAATCAAAGACCTTTGATTGATTTCTGTGGGAATGGGATGCAGTCTATCACTGCCTTAACACTCCATACTTTGATCTTTCCCAAAAATATAGGTCTGGAACACTACAGTGAAATAGTACAGAAGATTCAGAGATAATTATCTTGATGAGTGTGCATACATGACACTGCTGTGGTTTTGGGTTTTTTTCTCTTTTTTCCCCCGTGTGATTTAGAAAGGAAAATATCAGCAAAACTATTAATATCTTGTGACATTTAATAACAACTGGGAATGAATTAATGTTGCATTTTAACTGCATTCCTACTTACTTGTACCATCACATTTGCATCTATCTCTAAGAATCCATCATGATTAATAAAAGTGCAATGAATGTTAAGATGAAGAAACATTGATTTACCTCTTTTATAAAGCACCACTAAATAATCCTGAAAATCAACAGAAAAAAAATAACCTTTATTCAGTTATGTGTATTTGGTGAACTTGTCTCAAGAAACACCTTTAAGTAAAAGCAATTGCTTTCAGGGATTGAATTGCTTTGTGGAGTTCAGAGAAATTATGGTTACTCAATAGCAGAATTTCACCTCTCAGCAGAGAGATGAATAATTGCTGAGTGATGAGAAAGATATAAAATATACATGGAGTATATGAAACAGTCATGGTAAGTATCATTTTTCTGGATGCTGAAGACACTATTGATGAATTTCCTTTCATTGTGTAAAAGGAATAAACCTATGCCGAATAATGAAATTAAATATTCCATCCTCCTGCCAGAAAAGCAGGAAATACTTGAAACATACTGCATTTGCAGATGTGATCTAAATCTCCACTGAGAAAGAACCTCATTTGCCTACTGAGGATCATAGCAAAAATGAAAATTCATCATTTCACTAGATTTAGAAAAATTAAAACAGTAACAATGTATTGAAGTAAACAACCAAGGGACTAGAGAGTTGCAGATGAGATTTACCCCAAATACATTTGTAATAATAGATGGAAAAACAGCCTTTGTTTTGACAGCTACAGAACCCAATATATCAAAAGAAGAATATGTCACACAAAAGAACATTTTCCTCCTCTCATGATTTTTGCCATCTATTTGAAAACAATCAAGTACATCTTGACATGTGATGTGTGGGAACTGTATTTAAACTAGCACGACATGGTAAGGGCAAGCATCTCCCATGAGACATTTCTCATTTCTATTTTTCCATCTTCCCTTTGTGCCTTGTCTTCCTTTTAAGCACAGAATTTCATGGCAGGAAAAAATAATAAAATTTTAAAGAACTGGACCAGACAGTGTGCTTCAGAAACAGGGCCTTTGGTGAACTTGAAAAGCATGAAACGGGGAATCTGGCAGAAACTGATTAAATTAAAATTCCACTGCTTAAGAGAAAACGAGGGTAATAGCAAAATCTGTAGTAGTCTCCTACACTACTGCCTTCCCCTGCAATCAGATCTTGTGGAGGGCTGTCTCAAGTGGGGCACTGTCCTTCTCCCCCACTGCACTCACCTCTGAAATACCAGCCACACCTGACTCTTATTGTACCACATGTGATCTGCTTCATTTTCAGAGTATGGAGAAAACACCTAGGACCAAAGGCATCTAAGACAGAAAGAACAGAGAGTTCAGCTCACCATTGGCAGTGTGCTTAGATATAATTCTGTTGTCCTAAAAAAGTCAGTATTTCTGTGCCTTAACAGGGCAGAAATTTCCCCTAAGAAAATGAAAAAGATGTCCATATTACTTTGACTCTCACACATGCTTGACAAGAACAAGGCATTTCGATCCCTGGCAGATACTTGCACTAAGGGAAGGTTGAACTTGCACCTTGCCAGTGATGGGCTAGAATACATTGGCAGTCTTTTAATTCATTAACATTAAAACAAGGAATAGAAAATATCTTCTTGCTTGCAAAAAATAGAACAGGTCCTCCCTCCTTAACTATTTGTTGTCTTATATACCAGACCTGTCCTCCACTGCTTGGCTCCATGAAACAGGATAAAGCTATGAAGAGGCCAGCAGACTTTATAGATGCTCTCCACAGCAAAATGGAAATAAAAGGTCAAGTACACTTGGCAACTACAATGGTGAGAGATTATGTTCTCACAGTTGGGTTAGCAGAGCTACAAGACTAGGAAAGGCAATTTTGGGAAAGGAAACAAAGCTACTCTAAGGCAATGTAACCTTAACTTTGGCTGAGCATCTATGTTGACTTCCCCAAACTATTCAAGAACAGAAGTATAACAGAGGAGAGAGAGTGAGCAGGGCAGGCCCTGGCTGCAAGGAGGCTTTAGCTGAGGAAGCGGAGAGGGGAAGAGAAGAAAAACTCTAAGAGAGGAGAGAGGAAAGAGCATAAGGAAAGGCATGATGAACAACCTGCAATGATATGCAGTGTGAGGAATGTGATCTGAGTACACAATTCAGTTATGTGGTATGTTTAGTTCTAATCCAGTACTGCGTGCTGCTGCTGTGCAGCTGATAGCAAAATGAGGCTAACAGGAGGAAGAAAATTTGTTCCATTGCCTCTGGGCCACTGATCTAACAGAAATATTCCCCTCTGAGAGAATTCACTCCAGAAAGTTCCTTTTATTGCAGGTTACAAAGTTGACCCTCACCTTGATCCAAAATTCATATTAATCAGACTTCTCCTCTTGATCAGCTAGAATATAAATGAGCATGCCTGCTTTATGCTCATGCCAAAACATGTATAATGAGAATGTGGAAAATACACTGGGTTCCTGCTGAGCAAAAAAGGTCCCAGAATAAGTTTCCTTGTATGATAATGGAAACATAGCAGCCTCCTCAAAACAGATTAAATTCCCTTTGAAGTGAACAGTATGCATAAAGAACTAGCTGCTTCGTCTTCCTGAAACCATCAAGGAATTCCATAAGAAGCTGAATTTTGTAGAGAACAAATTTGTAGCACACAAGCTATGGTATATAAAGGATTGAATCTTCTATCACTATTTTGGAATAATTTTTAAATGACTTGTGGGTTCATTGCAAGAAAGAAATAGTTTTTATGGTCAGAAGAAGGCTCGAGAAAAAAAATTACTTGTCCCCCTCCCCCCCTTATTCAACTCCAGTGGAGGAGAGGCTTTCGTTAGAAAGCCAGACACAATTTTCCATAATAACTTCACAAGAAAAACAAAACTCTCATCTTTCTTATTTCAATATATGCTGATATGACACTTCATTTTTATCCCTGCGTGGGACTTAGGTTTTTGCAAATTTAAGCACTTTCAGAAAATAACCTTCAGCATAACATATCTTACCAAACCTGGCTGTTCCCTGTGTTTTCCACAGAGGCTTGTTCAGGTTACTAATTTTGTGTGCATCTCACACCTACATTTCAGCCTAGCCCAAGAAAGATTCACTGACTAGTAGTTGAAATCAATAGCAATTCATGGAAGCTGCCAGGGCTTCAGTTTAGAGTAATTGATTACTCTGATCCTGCTGAGGCTCTACACTTTTAATATACGCATTGCTCTGAGTGGTTTCCCCTGCTAGTCATTTAGTGCACACTATTTTCATTACAAGGAGGGAACTGTGATGCCTACAAATCAAGCTCTACCAGTTTTACACTTCCTACATGATGGTTATAGCATTCCTACACCATGTGCCAGTTGAGAAAATGAATTCCAAATGGCTCCAGTTTTCTTCCAGGCTGGGTACATAAGGCCTCAGTGTGCTTGACAACATCATGATGTGATTACATCAATCTTATTATCAATGAAAGAAGCAAGCCCTAACTTTTAAATAACCATCAACTGACTCCTTTCTTCCCATTTCTTATAGATACACTGTATGTTTTCACTGTTGAATGACAATTCTACAATAGGCATCACCTGACAGTATGGACAGCATTGGATAGGGTCCAGCTTCTCAAGCTCTGTATTTCAGGCCTGCTGTCCAAGAGTCAAGGGGTCCTGAAATGAACTGTCAATAGGTTAATAGATGTGACCTTTTCTTCAAATTCCAGTGTTTTACCTTAGGCAAAGAGAGTATTTATATTCTAAGTACTCCTAATAGCCACAGTGTCAATGTTTTCCATTGCACGGCATTCGCCCAGTGCTCCACTAAAAGCATGTACTATACGGGTTTTATTAGAAGCCCAGAGAGTTGCAATTACATCTTCTGTATCATTTGACTCTTCTGGACCACAAAAGCATGAACTGCATAAGTATGTGCTCCTCCCAGTTGCCTTGAACCTAATACCTGTTAATGCAAGATATCGATCCATACTAAATTGTACAATGTCTGCCCAATTCTATTTTGAACTCCATGGTATTTACAACAATGATTCTTCAGACATCATACTGGGGTTGGGAACTTTGGCAACAGTCTAACACTGGTGGTGATTTGCTGAAAATACCAATTTAAATGACTTGATTTTGATTGGAAATAAAATGTCTTTATCAAAGGCTTTCTGACAGTGCCATTACAATAGTACAAAGGCTTCTGCAGTTTTCCTCATATCAGGATTATGAGATACAGAAAGAGTAAAAACCACTATGGGGCCTGTTAGCCCTATGTGGAAGGCCAAACCATTGCCAATTATGTTAGGTGCTGTGCAAACACAAAGTAAAGGGATTGCTCATGATACAAAGAACACGTACAAAGAGCATACAAAGAAGAGATTAAGTAATGTTAACACAGTTCTGTGGACTTCTGAGGTTTCTTAAGTCAAGGATTACAGGCTAAACTAGATGAGAAAGAGCTGTTAGTAGAAGAAGGAAAGTCATGGTCATACTTAAAAGGCTGCAGTAGCAATAAACTTTCCATCTATTCAGCTAGAACTAGACACAAAAGAGAATTTGGCTGTGTTAGCTAAACAAGAGGTTGAGATCTAGCTCATCCAGAGACAGGATGATATATTCAGTACATCCTCCTGTATTACTGGCAGTGCACTTTTATACAGTGTGGGTAATAAGGGGTCTGCATGCTGGAATGATGCTCCTTGGGCAGTGGCCTCACATTTATCCTCAGCACACCACTGTCAGTACAAGATGGGCCTCACAGTCTAGTATGTAACACTCCAGCCAGAGTCATGCCTAATTTTACTCTCTATTTCTGCCTTCTAACACCATGACACAACACATAAGGATCACAAAGGTGAACACTCAGGCCCTTTCTATGTGTTTAGGAAACAAGATATTACTGATTTGTCTGGCAGCTGATAGAAACCAGAGAGCCTCAGGATGATGGGACAATAGTTATTCAAGAACATAACCTAAATATCCAATTTCTGAGCCAAAGCTGAAACTTCTGGAATTTCTGTCTCAAGTTTCATTTGGAACTGCAGATATGTGGCAAGAAATTCAAAGTAGTATTATAAACATTTTCCATTCATTAGGTTTAGAGCAAAGTAGAGTCAGTATTAGTGCTAACGTTTTACAGAAAATGAAACCGAGGCAGGAAGTGGCAAAGGCTTGGCAAAGGTTAATTTAAGAGCCAGCAAGACTGGATTCTGACCTGGTGGTCTCTCTCCTCCCTACTGCAGCTGTCCAGTCATGGCAGTATTCACTCAGTTCTCTTCTTGATTAATTGGTTTTGAGAGGTTATTATTATTCTCATTATTACATTTGTCTTTTGCAGAGAATGCAAAAGACAAATGGTCTAAAGACTCATTCTGAATGAGACATTCTGATTTTTGCAACATCAGAATTACTTTGCACTCCTGTTTTCTTGGTAGGATAAAAAGAGACAGCAGCAAGAAAGCCCTGAATCTCCATTACACAAATATTACTTGAAAAAAGAATCAACAACCTTTATATGTACTTAGTAAAATTTTAGGAAATTGCTTTTACTGCCATAAATTCAGTAAACATCAGACTTTGCTGTATGCAAGTTGCAGAAAAACAACTCTACTATATAAGAGAAACTGCCTATGGAGTAGCTGCAACATTTGACTAAGTGTTGAAAGCAGAGAATTGTAGAGTAGCACTACTAGGAAAGAGACCATTTTAAATGGTGCAGATCACATTCAAACTTTATCATAGATAGGCCTGTTCATACACATTGCAATGAGTGATTTACTTAGAGAATAATGAATTTAGAAGTAGATATTGGAAAACTTTAATTTATTTAGGAACGAACTTTTTGGCTTGTTTTTTTGAACAGAACACCTGCATTTTCACCTGTAGACACAGTCACCTGCCTGCTTCAGTAACAACCATATGCAGATTCAAATTTTCAAGAGCAAAGACATCATTATCTGCATATACACAGCTGAAAAAAAGTTAAGTGAATGAATCAAGACAGGAAGACCTGCCTTCATAAATACACACCTGCAGTCAGTCACCTAAAGATTACAAAGTCATATTTAGTTCATATATTTGCATGTTAATTGATTATGATTTGTCTGAAACTACTGTGGCACGCTTAATATTACACTTGGAACACAAATACCAGAAGAGCCTCAGGTACATTTAAATTATTAATAGAAGAGCACTATTAAGTCCCTGAGCTGAGCTTCTCTTAGGAAGTGTTGTTCTACGTAGTATGGTTAAGTGGCATCATGTACTACATACTAGCAAAGGTTCCAAGAAAAGAGTGATTCAACATTAATAAGGCAAGGATAATTTATAAACAAAAGCAATATAATCTCATAGTTCACAAATCTTTCCTGAAATACATTAGGTGCTTAACAGAAAACTGAGAGGGATCTACTCTAGTTTACTGAATAGAGTCCCTGGTTGTACAGAGAAATATGACATATAAAATTCCCCAAACTCCATCTTAAAAATAGCCAGGGATTTTTTCCCACATAATTTGGAAATAAGAGAGGAAATGTCTTTTCTTTTCTTCTTCTTTTTTTTTTTTTTTTTTTGTAATGAATAACCTATGCTAATACATAATTCCTATCAAGAAATTTCTTCTTGGTAATTACTAAAATCCCATGCAGCTGAGGAAGATCTGTCTCAAATAAAAGCAGACACAGAAATTCCAGCTGGAGGGTATAGACTCTTTGGAGCATTTTGGTGGCACTTTTTCTTTCACAATATGCAATATTGTGAAATATTGCATTATATATAATTGTGAATATATAATATATTGTGAATATATTGTGAATATATAATATTCACAATATTCTTTGATATACGTTTCAGAAAACCCTAATACAGTAGTATTTGTACTGCACTAGGCTGGAGTAATTCCATATTTTTACTGATTTTTCAATTCAAGTCACAAATGATACATTTTTGCAAACTTTACCTAGCTAGAAGTGTCTTTCAGAGCTTAAAGCTCTCCCCTTCCCTGTGTGCATTTTATGGAAGCAGTGAAATAAAACTATCTTCAAAAATAGCCAGATATTTCTGAAAAATAGCTACATTAAAAACACTAATAAAATTTACATTCAAATCACCTACACTATGTCACATAAGATACCTGAATAAAATCATGTGGCAGGACTTATTATCTGGTTTCTTATTTCACCTGAAAGGATTTTCAAAAATGCCCATCAGCATGCAGTATGACAACAGTCAAAAATTACTTATTCTTAAAACTGATGCTGTAACTTTGTGTAAGTTAATATGGCCTTTATTTACAGAGCATTTCTATTCCAAAGGTACAAACTACTGCAATTTCACGTGCAGTCCTTACCAGTGTGTATTATGACAACACAAAATAAAGTAATGTGTGCATTAATGAGAGTGCCCCAGCTCTTTTAATAGTGAGAAAAGCTTCCAGGGTCTCAGGTTCTGACAGCTCACACAGGTACAGACTTCAAGCTTGACACAATACCTGAGATGGCCATGTGAGCATTTTTGTGACATCTGTCTTTGTATGAGTACTCTTGAAGCTAAAGATTTTTTTAGCTAATGAGCAAAGCAAGTTATATTTTCTTCTTTTTTTATGTTAATACTCTGAGAAAGATTGTGCTTTGCAAGGTTAATTTCAAGTCCAAACTCGCATGGGAATTAGAATAATTAGACTCATTTAAGAGAATTCTCCCCTCTGGCAGAGCTGATTAAATTATTTATACATTATCTTTTCATATAATTGTACCTAGAACTGTGTAAAAGGGGTTTTTGGTCTAACTTTCAATAAATCCATGATACACGTTTTTCAAGTTGGATACACTGACAACAGAGAATGGCTCATTTTCAAAATGCTTCAATGAGAAATTAATCCAGAGGGAAACAGAAGCATGCAATTTAAAAGCTTCCACAAAGACAACACACTGATTAAACCTCATCAGCTGAAGAAGTGAAATTAGTTAAGACAATAAATCTTGGACTGAATCCTGTTACCCATTTCCACAAGAATAACTTCATTGGCTGAAGTCACATTACACTAAAATATGAGTGCTACTTAGATGAGGATCAGTTTCATGATGTGACCCTTTATCTGTAATTTAATATTCTTTGACATAGTTCCCAAGTGCTTCTCTGCTAAGGATCTCAGATTCTGGATAACACCTGAAATTTGGTGAAAAAGGAAAACTGGTGGTTGATGCTAACATTTATTTCAGCTCTACTATATGCTCTTTCTCTCTTCCATACCAATAAACTTGAGAAAGGTTGAGGTGGTGATATTTTAAAGGGCATTCCTGATACAAAATAATAACTTGTTTGCTACCATCCCTATTACATTGGAAAGCAATTGGCTCTAAGGAGATCCCTGAAAAGACATCTTTGCACCTATTGCAAAATTTGAAGTATCTCCTAGAGTTACATTGCCTAGATTGCTCTACAAACACATGAATTCAGTGAAAACTCAGTTATGTTTTCTAATGCACTATTAAGGAATCCTGAAATGGTTTTTACGGGCTCAGAATTTCACAGTATTCTTTATCATTTGCTACAACTTCAGTCAATTTTCTTTTTCCTTTTTACAATTCACTATACATTTTCAAAAAGCAAGAGTATTCTAATGCCTCAGGCTATGTTTTTCCTTACCTCTGCAGAAACTAAATCACAGGTATGGGTGTCTATTTGGGGACAACTGTGTTAGAGAAGACAGAGGGCTAGATAAAGAAATCCATTAAAAGAATAACATAATCATACTTCAAATTGTGTATGGACAGGAGTGATAAGTAAGAAAATGATGTATTCTGATTAACAAATGAATATTTCTATTAAATAATAAATCTACAGTGAGCAATTATCCCAAAGCTATAGCTATGCTCAAATCACCTTAAATTAACTTCTTTAAAAGCAACTGCAGAAAAAGGAAGAGACTGGTCATTGCCAAGAATGCAAAGGCTTCATCTGTAATTAGTTTTTCACAGCCAGATACAACTCTTCCAATTTATTTATTTTGGAGGATGGCTAGATAGGGAATATTTCCATAATGCTATCCCATGCCCTGATGACACTGGTATCACACTCCAGCCATGCACTGTTTGCTTTCACTGCAATACACATTTCAGCTGTATGGCCAGGAGGATCTCACCCAGGGATTCAATGCTAAGATACTGCTTAACTAGCTCTGATATTGCTCCTTTGGCTATCAGTCATGCTCTGTCATCCAATTCTCTCTGACTGGCTGACAGTCAAATTGCTAAGATAGGAGTCAATTTACGGTAATCAGAAGAGTTAAAAGCAATTGTTTCTGACAGGGATCACAAAGTGTCCCCTGGCAAGAAGCAAAACCAAACAAAGTATTGAAAGACCATGTCTGCAGATTTAGTCATGGTTTTCAGAGCTCCCTAAATCTGAACTTACAGATACTTAAGAGATCTCCTAAAAGATGCTGAGACTTCTCCGGACTTCTTGAAAACAAATAATTTGCAGGGTCTTTATAGTGCTCACTCACACAGCCTTAGTGCTGTAATTACTATCTAGTATTTGAATTACACAGCTAGTTATAAAGACTGCAATTTCCACAAGCTGACATATAAACACACAACTTTTCTTACTCTGAAAACTTAAAAGCTGTACTCTATTAAGATATTCTAAATTATGATGACCACATTAGAAATAATATCGTATCTGAACTGGATGCAGTTTTACCTCAACAGAAGCAGAAGACAATTCAGTGAGTTTTTAAGAAGCTGTATCTACATTAGTGCCTACTAGACAAAGTCATTTAAGTGATCCTAGAAATGCAGTTCTCTCTTGGTACTTTGCACTGGGGACAAACAGAATTTTTCTTACAAATTAGTCTATTGAGAGTTCATGAAAGGCTCAATTTACTATTGGGATGCAGTTCAGAGAAGATGACAACTTACAGTAACATATGTTATTTACCTATTACCATTACCTATTTTCTAATTTCATCTCTAGACTGACACTAAAAACACTCCTTGTGTGATTTTAATAAAAGAATCCCTACAGCATTTTTCCTAACACGAAGCCAAAAACACACACCAAGGACTTATCTAGAGGCACCTGGACAAGCTCAAGAAGTGGGCCCAAGAGAATCTCATGAGGTTTAAGGGTACCAAGTACAAGGTGCTGCACCTGGGTCAGGGCAAGCCCTGGTATCAGCACAGGCTGGGGGATGAAGAGATCGAGAGCAGCCCTGCCCAGAAGGACTTGGGGGTGCTGATGGATGAGAGGCTGGATGTACTCACAGCCCAGAAACCAACTGTGTCCTGCACTGCAGCCAAAGCAGTGTGGGCAGCAGGTCAAGGGAGGTGATTCTTCCCCTCTACTCCATGCTGGTGAGACTCCACCTGGAGTGTTGTGTCCAGTTCTGGAGATGATCTGAATTCCTTATACTTTCTGCTTACTTAATTAAAAGAATATTTCCAGAAATAAGGGGCTATTTTCCATGATTTCAAGAATTCCCTTAAGTACCCTTAACACCATCATATCTATGCAGCACTTTGTTGTGGTCCCATCAGCAGCACTTTATGGAGTTTCATGTTGGAGTTTGGTCCTCAGTATATGATCTATGACCTGTTGCCCCTCATACATACCTTTGCTGACACAGAAATAATAAGCATTAGGAATAAAACCTATATAAGAACTACAGCACCTGCTGCTAATCTATTAATTACATTTTAGCAAAAGTTATTACTGAACCATACCAGTGTAAATGATTCTCAAGTTACCAGGCAATTTGGTATCTGTAGTTTCATAGGCAATTTCAAAATAATTTATTTTTAATAAGCTGAAAAGATATCAAACCCAAAAGTTAAAAGGCAAAGTCAATGGAATCTGCCATTTTGCAGAGCTTTGAGAATGAGATCACTTTAAAACAACCTGAAATAGATCCTGAATTGTTGCTAAATGGGTAACAATCCATTTCCCTCTACTATAGTAATTTTTATCATAAAAAACTTTTCCATTGCTTCAGATAACAGTAATATAAATGGAAAGTTCTTGGGGAAGACAAGGGTCTACAAGGCTTAAGGACTACAAGTCAGAAAATCTTTGGGTTTGCCACTGTCAACTCTTCGTAGAAGACTCTTTTACTAGACAGACAGCATTCTGTTCTGAAAAAGTGGAGTCTAGCAAGGGAATCCCATCAACCCAGAATCTAATCAGCTCATTGAAAAAGTTTTTCCCCCTCAGTTGTTCACATAGGAGTGTTTTAATGAAAAAGGCAAAGCAATCATTTCTCAAAAGTCAGAATCAGGGAGCTCTCCAAACCATGGGATCAGTGTACATGGCACCTCTGCAATCCTCCTCACAGACCTGATTTTAGCTTTGCAAGCATCTTCATTCTCCTTTACCAGAGAGAGAGAGAGACACACAATGCATGTGGGAGAGGGAGAGATTCTTGGAAGTAAAGAACAAAAGAAGAACACAAATTTGAGGAAAAGCTAGTCAAACGTTGCTAGTAGCAACTCAGCTGGAATATGACTCCATGGTACAACATTCACCTTTTAAATACCTGATAGAGATTGACACACTCCTCTTGACAGAATAGGAAGTGCTAACATGGATCAGACCGAGCTCTCAAAAGAGAAATATGGCCTGCCATCTCCCAGACAGAAGGTGTGTTCTGTAGGAAAACAGTGCAGTGGGTGGAGGTGGCAGCAGTTTTTCACACACTACAGACATGCTTTTGAGAGCACAGAAAATGCATCCTTGTGCACAGCTTGTGCACAGTCATCCTGGCTCAGGCTTTTTTATACAAACAGCCTTATCTTACTCAAGGGTATAAACTTCCTCCACAAACAAGACAATTCTGCAGATCTGCTTTCAGTTTGGCTTTCACATATTTAGCACTGAGGCAGGTACAGGGATTTTGTAAGGCTGGCTTTCTCCCCCAGCCTAGGCTGCTCCCAGAGCCCTGTATTTTCCCTATATATGCACTACATTCAGAGGCACAGTGGGCTGCCACAAGCTTGGTCTCCATCAATGTACCATGTTATTTTGGGTTTTTCTATTTTTTCCTGTTGTTTACTTCTTAAGTAAATTCATTTTCCCAAGATATGATGCCTAACAAACTGACTATCCAAGATATACCTCAAATACCAGAATACATTAGACTACAAGAAGGCCCTATGGTGATTTGCTAATTAGCTTAACCCTTTTGGGACACAGAAGAAGGAATTTTTTATTAAAACAGGATAACCCTGGACTATATTGATCTGACTGAGAAATGAGTATTTTAGTCAAGATGAGTCTCAAGATGAGCACATGCTGGAAACAGCGATGTTGTTTCCATAGCAATGCCATGACAGCCTCTAGAGTGAAATAGTGTGCTACCAGGAAATGAAGGGAGTTCAAGTGCTATGAGCTACATAGTTCTGTGAGCAATCCAAATACATTCTCATAAAGAATATTTAGTGCAGCTAGATAGTCCAAAGATTGCAGCTAATGGCAAGTAAGCCTTATCAGTATGCTCCTGGCAGTCCTTTTTTCTCATTCATTTCACCCAAGATGACTATCTAAAGGCTTAAACTATGGGCAATACTGCTAAACCATTTCAGACCAAACATTAACAAATACAGCAACCCTTACCTTACTTCTTTCCAGTGCAGAATATCATCCATAATTAAGGTCACTGGCTCTCGCTCTCCATAACACAACCAAACACTTTAAACCTTTTACTGAAGAAAATCCTAGCATGTGCAATTATTTACCAGGCTAACCTTCCCCCTTCCTTTTCTCTCACCTCCTCCTCTCCTTTGCCTCCTCCTGCCCAAACAATACTGAGCAGATCCACTTGCAAGTGGGAAGCAATGAAGTCTTGCTCATTAAAATTTACAAAAGCATAGCATAAACTCACTTGTCTGCTTTTCACACCAGTTAGTGCTTACACTAATACAAACCAGAAAAGCACTAGTTGTATTTTATCTGCCTAAGGCTTTACCTAAGGGAAATATTCTGGTCAAATTTTGCAATGCTGATTTAAAATATTTTCCTAAAGAATACAGAAAGATAATTACTTTAATATCTCCATTGCTCTGTATTTTCAAAGAAATGAAAAATTATCAGTCATTTGTAAAACTGCTAAAATGATGGTTATAACCAAACTGTTCTCAAATTAAATTCTACAGGGCAAAGTATTTTACTTGTAAAATATCTGAACACACTGCTGCTGATTCAGTCTTTCTACAGCATTTCTCATGCAGTTTGTAAAGATGTTCAGACATGAAGTAAATGTCCAGAAACTCTACCACTGTATTTGTTGTTTGTGTCATTGTCACAACCAGCCTCTTGGGTAAACAGATTGTAGGTCATTATATGTAGCAGTGCTGCCTCTGAGGGAAAATTGAAAGACAAATACTCATCCCTGCCAGATCCCTTATTATCAAAATCCACTTCAGACCAAAATGCTTTCTATTTATTGTTTTAAACATGCATTTCAAGGAATCAAGCCTTGAATGTAAAACAGCAAGATGCTTCATTTCCCTTTTGCATTCAGTAAAAAGATGTGAAACAAGCATTTTTAAAACAGCCTCAGCCTCCTCCTGCCTATCCCCCTAAATGTGTTACAGAAGGCACCAAGCCCAGCAACATTCATTTATAATTTAAACTGTTTGCTGGGCAGAATGCTTTCACCTTAATATGTCTAGTCTTAATTGCAACTGGCACACCCACTGATTTTACCAGAAACTCATCTACTTCCAGGAGATTTTTATGTAAGTTGTTTTTCTGTAGGACAGAAATGCAGTTTCAGAGACAGATGTTGTTATCCAGGGAAAAACACATCTCTGCAATTTTACAAGATGTACAGGGCTCTATATGGACAGAAAGATACCTGTCAGGAGACTGATGCAAGTTTAATTTTCTCATCCCCTTCTTTCAGCTATCATGGCCTCCCAGTTAACTCCCAATATGAGCAATATTCTGTAACTATCTCACCTTCTCTTGGAATACCTATGTCAAAATTTCTGTTTTTCAAAGAATTAGGTGAAATTAACCTGCCTGATGACCTGGTTTTGACAACTGAGTACAGACAGGTACAGCTTATATTGTCTGAAACAGTAATGGGTACAGCCTCTTTAATTCAGCCTGCTCTCCTGAATACATACAGGTATCCAGCCACAAAATACAACCTGCTGCCACCACGGGCACCTTAGCAGGAACCTTTTGCCCCTAGAATTTATTATCCCATTACCTATCACCTATCTCCTATCACTGCTTGAACTCTTGTCACACTCTTCACAGATTTTCATTCAAGTGTAAAAGAAGCAGCAATATCTGTATCCCAATCCAAGACAGAAATCCAAGTATCTCAAAGCCACTATCTCAGACACAGGAAAAGTTTCCTATCCTAAAACTCAAAAACACACTCTTAATTTCCCTCTCATTATTATTCTTAGAACACATTCATAGAAAATTAAGCGTGTCATTATAAACTTTATCATGTTTTAAGAGCTAAATCAATGAATCAATCAGAAACCTTCAAAGATATTTTATCAGTAAATACTCAACCACAGAAGTGGGCTAATGCTTGAAACAGAGTCCACACAGCTATTAATTTACTGCTGATATTTCTGTCAGTAAGCTCTTAGTGTGGCAAATGACACTAAAAATTCATGTTGTCCTCATGAACTATAATAACAACTATTTACTTGGTTTTTGAAACTCTTCAGGAACATTTGTCTTGGCAATCCATAGATTATTAAATAGCTTTAATACAGTAAAAGGAATTGCCAAAGGCAAAGCTTTATGTTGCATAAGCATTCTGGAATGTGATCTTGTGATCATACACAGGCATACAGAGATTACTGTGCTTGGTCTGACCCACTGCTCTGCCTTAGAAGAGGAGGACACACAGCAGAGAACACACAGCAGGGTCACATGTAAAAGTGTCCAGGACAGAGAGAAGTCTGGAGGGTGAAGCTGCTGTTAGGAGGACACCATCAGAGCCACACTGCTGCTCCAAATACTGGCAAATAATTATGATCTGTCTTACTAAAGAATGGAAGCACTGTTGCCTGCATATCAAGGCAGACATAGCTGGACTTTGAAGTACCACATACAAATTCCTAATAAACAGTCATATTAAAGAGGGTCCCTATTAAGCTTGTTTAATCTACACAGGTGAGGGACAGAAAAACAGTATGAGTTTGGAAACAAATTGAGGAGACATTCAGATATACAATCCCCAGGGTAAAGGCACCTGTCACTTGACCCTGCAAAGGTAATTCTTTAAGGACATTAAGTGTTGTTTGATTTAAAGATCGTTGTTTCCTGTGACCTTAGCAAAGTACAGGTTAAATTTCAAAGATGACCTGGCTCACAAAGGAAGAAATACAATCACCAGAGACAGGGAGAACACCCTACCACATTGGTGCCTTCTCTGAGGAAACCTACCCCAACAGGACAACTTCACTTTGACATCTAATAGTCTCTCATATAAACCCACAGAGACATATTCTTCTAGCTCTTTTTGATACACTCAAAAAGAAATCGCCAAAGGAATACAACATTCTGACCTGGCCCCATAACCTATTTCTCTTCTTACCAGTCTTTTTATGTTCTGCAAAACACAGAGAATAATTTTTCTTGGCTACATTCTCTTTTGCTCCCCCCTCCAAGACACCCTGTTGTAGTGCAAGGGGCAGCCTCACAGATGGCCAGAATGACTCCACAACGGAGCTTTCAGGATAACACCAGCACTTGAAACATCAATGCCTGCATTAATCACAGACACAACTCACACAAAGCACTGAGCCTCACCCCCAAACTGTGCACATCTTGGGCATTAGGGTTGTGGGGAGCAGGATGATGGAGAATGGGGGGCAGGGGCAGGGTAAGGACTGACCTTGCAGCAAAACAACGTGCAGTATCTCACATGAAATATCTTCACGATATAACAGTACAGAGTATTCTAGTCAGGTGGATAGTTACTATTCAGCTGGCATCTGTTTCCTATTTAAATGTCTTTAACCAACACCATTATTTTCCCATATAAAATTCCCTGATTTTTGCAATCTCTTTAGCTGTCTCTTATAATATCTCAGCATTTTCTGTTACAAATACTGCAAGAATTCTGGTAAGTAAAGGTATATTTTAAAACCTGCAGAAAAATATTGTAAAATAGTCCTCTTAAGCCCTACTAATAACATGAACACCGAGCAAGGAATCACAATAAAGGATACTGAAGCTCCTATCTGTGATAGCTAAATGCCAGAGGTTAATCCTGAGATCATCCGCTGACATGTATGTCTCACAGTCACTGTTGACAGATATTGAGTTGACATGATAGGTGTGACCATTAGCAAAGATTCTCCTGGGAGTGACTTCTACCATCAAATCCATGGGTTTCAATACAGGCACCTGCCAAAAAAAAAACAAAACACAAACCAGAAAGAGTAAGACTTGAAATACTGTTTTGCCAGGATGATGAAAATTCCAATAGAGAGAAAGCACTCAAAGACTGCAATATTATAAAACTTCTTGACAGTGTACACAAGCTGAACTTTCTCATGGATTAACTGCTGGGCAAGGCCTTCCTTGCCAAGGAGGAAGGGAGAGACAAGAGAGGCAGGCAGAGCGATGGAAAGCCTGGACTGTGGGAAGGGAGGGACTGTCAGCTGCCCCAGAACTGGTCAGTCCCACTGCACGAGCTACTGTCCCACCTGTGCAGGAGGCTCTGGCAAGCAGTGAAGAACTCGTATTTTGCTTTTGCTAAAGGGTTTGCCATTAGTTGTAAATCAATTAACTGTATTTGTTTTGCTACTTGATGTTTCTCTTTCAAAAAACTCACACGGTGAAAAGGCTGTAATCTCAGAGAAACATAATAAATAAAGGCTTGCAAAACAAAGCCAACATGACATACTGTATGTACACATGTACCCCTGAAAAGCCAATATCACAGATTATCACTTTTCAATGTGCCCTCATTATTTCCCTGTGTGTCACTTGAAAGTCATGCTTCAATAAGTAGACACTTATTTAGTCCCTATCAATAAAGCATTAAACACTGTAAAGCTGTGGTCCATGACTGGGACTATTCAATGTTGTTGAACATGCACCAGAAACAATCTATTATACATCAATCCACAAGGTTGTTTAAAGAGGAACACAGAGAAATTAAACATTTGAGTTCTGCTTTCTACTAAAGGAACAGCACAAAACTCAACCTTTGAACTACAGAATCACAGAATATGTCAAGTTGGAAGGGACCCACAAGGATCACAGAGTTCAATTCCCACCCTGAACAGCACCAACCCCACGAATCACACCATATGCCTGAGAGAAGTGTCCAAACACTTGAACTCTGCCAGGCTTGGTAGACCTGTGTCAGTGCCCAAGCACCCCCTGGGTGAAGAGCCTTTTTCTAATATCCAACCTAAACCGCCCTGACACAACTTCAGGCCATTCCCTGGGGTCCTGTCACTGTCACCCCAGAGAAGAGATCAGGGCCTGTCCCTCCTCTTCCCCTCAAGAGGATACTGAATTCTCAGAGAATTCTTAGACTATAAGCAATCTGGAATAGTTTTGTTTGCCTAATCATACAGAATGGATAAATATTCCATTAATGTAGTCATATTTACACTTTGGAAGCTTTTTTCCCCAACAGACAATTGGCTTGTTTTGTTTTCACTAATAAAGACATACTAGTGTTTATACAACATAGCCTTCCAGATCTAACCTTTAGCTACTTCCTTTGCCAAAACACCTGGAATGAATTCAGCCAAAAAAGTCTGAGAGCGAAAATCTACATTTACATGTGGATGATGAGTCTCCTCTCCCAGAAGCAAGTGACAGGAGAAAACGAAATGGCTTTAAGTTGCACTGGGAAGGTTATTATATTATAATTGGATTATATTGGTTATTATATTATAATTGGATATTAGGAAAGATTTGTTCACCAAAATTTTTGTCAAGCACTGGAAGGTGCTGCCCAGGGAAGTGGTTGAGTCAGCATACCTGGAGGTATTTAGAAGATGTGTAGAAGTAGCACCTGGGGACATGGTTTACTGAATATGGCAGTGCTGGGTTCATGGTTGGACTTGATGATCTTAACAGTCTTTTCCAAACTGAATAATTCTGTGATCACATATGCTTATATGAGTTCCATGACTGCATCTTTTCAGCAATGCAGAATCTCAGGTTTACCAAAGCACAGACAACTGCTAATCCCACTCTTAAAATAATTCTTTTATAAAAGCAAAAAAAGATGAAACTGAAATTCGGTGTACTGTCTTTAATTCAGTTGCTCTGAATGTGGCAAGGACCCTGTTCAAAATTAATTACAAGTTAAATGCTTCCAGCACAAGAGGTTAAAAAACCTTTAATGAAAGCACATTAAGTCACAATAAGAGAACTTTATCAGGAAAAATAAAACCAACATGAACTCTCAAAAATAATTATTTTGGTCAGTATATCTTAAAGCATTTGTGACTTGCAAATACGTGGCAGATTCAATACAGTTATCAGTCAGCTAAACCTTCAGTTGGAATAATCATATAAATACTCAGCATTAGGTACATGTTTAAATCTTTTACTGACTTAGCACTACCTTTTTCATACAGAAACAACTGAATTTTGGGCATGGACAGAAGCTTACCTGCAGTGATGTTACTGTAGAAAGATCTTTAAGCTTTCCTTCTTCATCTTTTAAGTTGTACCCCTCTGGTCTCTTATCTCTTTCAGTAATTTTCCACAATTTGATTGTTTTATCTTTAAAAGAAAAGACAAGCAACTGTCAGCATAGGAATTCTGAATGCAGTTACTCACCTTTCACAATATATTCCTTAAAGAAGGTTTTACACCTTGGTTTAGACAAGTCCTGTGCTGAAATAGTCTGGGTCACTTCATTCTGCACATCTAGAAAATGTTGCCAACAGACAAAATACTCATAAAACACATCCCAGACCTTCACACCGAGTCAGGGGTTCCTGGCAGCTGACAGACTGTGGAGCATGTAGAGCACATGCTGCTCATGTATCCAACCTGGCAGCTTGCAGGTGGAACAAACCCAAACTACTCCATGCTCACTGCTGAAGCTCAGTTTATCAATTTGCCTCGGCAAGGAAATAATCTCAATATTAAAACCAGTTTGGCATTAATGCCAGTTTGCTAGATTACTTGTAAACAGCAGAAGAACAGCATGGAGTACACAGCCAGACCAACGAGCCCTTCCTGGCCCACTGTGAGAATGGGCAGTGGTGCATTGGTGTAACATCAGGAGCTCCTGCAAATTAAGGCTGTGTAAAAAAGGAGGTGTTTCTCCCTTCTAATGTAAAGCAGCTGAGAAATAACTGAGGAAAAAGAAAAAACCCAACCAAACTAAGAGAAATGTGTTGTAATGGCAAGAGAGAGAAGTAAGGAGAAAATGTATTAATCTTGCAAGGAATGGAATAAAATCTAGACTCTTCCTTTCTCATGATGGGTGAAGCACATGATGAGAGAGTAATGATGTCTCTAAGTTAGCAAAGAGCCTCTGAAACCAACAAACATGTTTTAAACATTTCACACTGCATTTGTCTTTGGGGTTTTTTTGGACAAGCTGAAGCTCCAGATTTCCTAATGCTGATTGTCCACTCCCACTGTGGTTGTGCTCCTAACCTGCCAACCCTAACGCTTCCTAGACTGAAAAAATCAATGCCAACTCTTCTGCAAAAAATCTGTCTCTGAGATTCTAATAGTTGTTTTGCTCATCTGCTTGTGCAGCAGCCAAAGTCTTTTCAAAGCTGCCCTTCAGCTGCCAGCACAGATTTATTAATCTCAGTTCCTGAATGATTTCTGATTTCATTGCACTTTCTTCCTTTACCTTTCTTTCCCCAAGTACATAGCAGAGCATAATAATTTCCCCAGTGTGGCTGATCCAAATACTACTACAAATCACTGTAAAGACAGGATATACAAAAAAACATGAATTGATTTCCATTTCTGTAGCAACTTTTAACTTTGAACTTCCTTTGTTTCAAAATCAATCCCTCCATTACTAGTTTTTACTATTATGTATCTCTTAATCATATTTAAATGCTAATATACAAGCAAAAAAAAATCACAATACAATTACAGTCAATCTACAGAACAAGAGGTTTGTTCAAACTGCAACTAAAAAGCTCCTTTTGAATATTCAATAAATTTCATTTGTATTGTATATCATGTTAATTAATGACTAAAAATACACATAGGTCATGTCACGCCCTTGGATATTTTATTACATGTAAATATTACATGTAAATAATGCATTCCTGCTGATCTTGTAAAAAAACTATAAATACAGCAATTGTAAAATGGATTATAAGAAAAAACACAAACAATTTTCCATTGTTAGGTTTGATTGCTATTAATGAATCTACCTCTTTCCTGAGTGAAAACTGTTGTATTAGCAGGTAAGGTTATCATGTATTGGTTTTCTTCTTCTTTATCCACCTCTGGACTTTAAATACTCCTTAGAAGTTTTAAGTATGCTTATATTTTGAAAAATATAGAAAAATTAGAAGCATCTCTGTGAGGTTAAGCATTCAGTCTCAAGGGTGTTGTGAAGTTAAAATTAATTAATGTCTGGTAAGCAGTCTGAAATCCTCAGATGAAAGAATTTGTATAAATTCTGATCTACCTTATGTAGCTCACACTGAAAGTGGCCCAAATATATTCTGGTACAGAAGATACCAATGAATCATAATAAGTTGTTATTATTATACTACAAAATCAGTTCATTTTACAGTGCAAACTACAAATTTGCTAACTGCAATCACTGTAAATCCACAGTGGGATTTGAAAGCCTTGGTGATTTCCTTCTGTCTCCATCAATTAAGATGCCACAATCAAATCTTAGCTGGTAATGTGAACTGGAAAGGAACCAAGATGGCCTCTGAGAGAGGTGACCTGTGCAGAAACAACTTCAGACAAAAGTCCTCCTTAGAATGACAGAAACAGATTTGGGCAGGTGCAGACCTGCCAAGTCTCATACACTGAGGGTTAGATTTAGACTGACTCTCCCCTCATGCTCCTGAACAGCAGGATGTTCCTTCCAGCACATTCAGTGGGCACTGCCCACCTGAGCACGTGGAAAGGATGCTGTTTCACAGTTCTGATTTTTCTGCAAAAAACCATGCATTGGATCCTAAATTATCAGAGAGCAAAATATCAAAAATTGCGTTAAAATAGCAGGCTCAGAATTTAGTAAACAAAAAACAGTACTCAAGATATTTCTACAATCTGTGCAATACGAGCATGGGTGACAGCTAGTGCCTTCAAGTTAGGAAACATGTTATTATCCCTTTTTATAGGCATGGAATTGATATACATTGTCAAAGGCTTCTCCCAGGTAATCTGTGAGACAGCGAATAATCCAACATGGGCTGTCTGTACCCTGAAGTTAAAACCACCTTTAAGAATATGCCAGGAGGTGAATCTTGAGACTCCAGCCCCGCTGTGCCAGGAAGCTAGGAATCCTCCTTGGCACACACAAATGTTTTGCAATTCAAAGCCAAAATCCAAAGCTTGTGCCAGTGGAACCATTTCTGTTCTCCTCACCATTAAGAGGTCTGCTGAGATGCTCCAAAACTGAGGGGGAGAAACAGAGGCCAAAGAATTTTTCCAGGTCCTAGGTTTGCTCACTGTTGGTGGAAGCTGGATTAACCACATCAGCACTAGGACTGATTATTTCTTCCTTTCTTCCCTCTCATGACAGTATGAACCAGAAACTCATGTAATGGTCTATTATCTATAACTGAAAAAGCTGAAAATCTGAGGACTTGTCTGTATTCCTCTGGGTTTCTAAAATCTTTAAAATGAAAAGGGAGAGATTTACTTTCAATAATCTGCATTTGTATCACACACTTGGAAGAAGCCATTCTTAGTTATCTGAAGAAGGTGAGGGATATTTTAACCAAGGGAGAAGAGTAGAAATAAACTCCCAGACTTCATAAGGTGGCTAATCATTAAATTAGCATAAATCACCTCTCTGTAACAGGTATTTTCATTTCGAGTAAGTAACAGTGCCCCCAAAAAGTCAAAGGCAACTTCAGGTAAAACAAACTACAAAATACTAAAAAAATTACCATCTACTTTGAATTAACGTAAACATTATTTAATGCTATATATTTTAATGCAAAGCAATCACTTTATGATTGTGTCAGTTCCCAAAGATGAGATTACCCTATTTTTAATCAGCAATGCCCAATTACACTCAAACTTCAAGAACAAAAAAAATTCTTTTCTGATTACCATTAGATCTAAAATTTAAAACCAGGTATTTTGTGTCATGCACCATCTGCAATAATAAAGTTTGTGGGTGTCTAAATGCTTCCTACATGACACCTGTGCATGTTAGGTTACATTCAGTTTTTCTCCCTTATTTCATATTTGAATATCCCCCCTTGGTAATAATACTGCCTTCTTTCATCAATAAGCTTTAGAAATATGAGTCAGTACCAACATCCTATTCCTCCTGTCTTCCCCAGATTTGTGTACCTCTTTAAAACTTAAATAAACTATTCTGATGATAATGAATGAAAAGAAAAATAAATTAATGTCTCTCACCTACTGTCATCTACACATCTACAAATAATAAAAATTATGACAAATACAGCTGAAAAAATTCCAAATTTCCCATTAAACACAAGCTGCTGAGTAAGGTGATGCCTTTGTCACAAGATCTATTTCAGGTTAGCACTGCATATTAATAGAAAAATGGATAGCTCTTTAAGTGTCTATGAATAATCAATTGGAAAAACCTCATGATTCTATGAATAAAATATACAAACAACAAATATCAGAGGCAGTATGACAGTCTTGGTAAACTCTGAAAGAGGAAATTACTAAAACAGTAGATTAAAATGAGCAAATATATACGTCAGCACTAAAACACATAGAGCAAATACTGCAAATTCTGATATGTCCTGAATACTCTCATCAAGCTCACCATTTGTTGATAGAAGTGAGTGAGCTGCATTTTGCTGTGGTAACCACTTGATCTTGTTTATTTTTTCTTCTATCTCCAAGCTCTTCAAATAATCAAATTCAGGTTCATGGCTCTGGAAAGTGCTGTAAACATTGTACTCCCCCTGATTGTAAGGCTCATTTTTACTCTATGGAGAATAAGAACAACAGAAATGTTGTTTATGACACCAATATATCTTCATCTCTTAAGAAAGGTGTATAAGCAGCCTTATAAATATAAAAATATTGGAAATTTAATTTAATTTCTCATTTAAAACATGATATTGACACATTTGTTTCAGCAAGAATTAAATTTCCTGTGAGTATTGAAACACTTAATATTAGAATTTTTGAAGAAATGTCAGCTATTCAGGAAAGACTTCTACACAAGACAGTGCAAATGAATGGAATTGACAAGTGGAACATAAAGGTAAGTGAAGGTATTGTTTTAAATGGAATGGGGTTCTGTTGTGGTTTGAGTGTTCCATCATCAGGCAAAAGATATTAAAACAAGGCAGAAGTAAAACAAAAATAACCTTCTTTTTTCTTATATTGGAATTTTGGAGCTTTGAAGCATTTTTGTTTGGGACAGCAAACTTACAATTTAAAAATCCTTACACTTTTTCACTTGCTCTCTAAACAGGTGACACTCTGTTTTACTGAATCTTGACATTGTAAACAAGTTTGTTAATTCAATTCAAATAAAGTATTAAAAATTAGGCCAGGTTTTATCAGGCTATTAAGGACCACATTGGTAACCCACATACCTCAGGTTCCCTTTGGAATATAACAACTCGACCCCCCTTGTCACCAGTAGCCAGCAGTTCTCCAGTGTGGTTGAACTCAACTGTAGAAATAATATCAGCTGGAGAAAGAAAGAGAAAAAAGGCAGATTTTAGATAGCTGCTACAACACAAAGTCACTAGAAATATCAGGCACTCCACAAAAAATGCAACAAAAGAAGGAATACAGATGAATTCACTAATGCAAACAGGCTGCATGCCATTACAATCTAATTAAACAAGTGCAAACGTTAAAGAGGCAAATTTGTGTTTCCAGCACATCTGCAGCCTGGGGGAGGAGAAGCTCTCTGGAGAGGTTATGCTTCAAGAAGAGCCATCTTGGGTGGCTATAAAGCATTTTTCAGAACTGGCAAAGAGCAAAACTGGCCTCCTGCTACATGCTCTAGCAAGAACCAATATAACATCAGTTCTCTTGCATGTATTATTTATTCTACAAGCTTTCTGGCAGTTTTAACATAACCTCCTAGCAGTAGTTTTCTCAAATATGTATTGGAGTCAAGAGTGCAAAAGTAAAGTATGTGTAGCCTGTCCTACCACTGAGGAATGAAGGCAAAACCAGAACTGTTCACTGTGCATTGCTGGTGAGAGCCCATTCTAATCACTGTTTTCAGAAAATCATTTCAGCACCATAAAAGTGTGTCATCAGAAGACAAAAAGAACCTCAGTCTCTCTTTTCCTGATTTTCAACAACTGCCTTCCCTAAGCAATTTCATCAGTTTAAACAAGAAACCTCATCAAAACCTGAGGCCAGTCTTGAGCACAAATTACTACACATCAGGATGAGAGGGAGAAAGAGGCTGTAGGAGCTGAAGAACTGGTTCTTCTGTTTGAATGACAGTACATGCTAGAATCATAATCCACAGTTAATCCTACACTATTAGCATCATTTGAATTAAAATGCCTAGTGCAATAGTAAATTAAGAAACCATCATATATACAATCACAGGCAAGTGCAGGGTATTACTCAGAGATTGCATGTATGAATCCTCTATAATGATCAGTATTCACTCATCAGAAACATGGGCCAGATTTTAGAAGCATCAGTAGTTAGGAGCTCCCCTTTAGGCATAAAAAGCTGCAGTTCCCAAACACGCTCATCATCCATCAGTTTATAGTGAGAACAATGAAATGACAGTGGGCTAAGCTCTTTTGAGAACCTAGCCCCAAATGAGTTCATAGAAATTCAAAGGAATTGAAATAACAAGTGGATGTACCATTTACTTGATACATTTTATGAATTGAAAACATCTGTTCCTATTATTCTTTTAATAAACTAGCAGTTTGGTGTTAGAAAGCTTCTGTTGCCAGTAGCTCTCATCAGCAACACAGACATCCAAAAGCCAGATTCTTACTCAAACATTATAAACTATTTACCATCTAAAAAAGGAAAACTTTGCTCCAATCATAGTAAAGAAAAATGTCTTTTCATTTTTTAAACAAATCTTCACCATCACTTTTTTCTAAATCAAACCAACAATCCTCCATTTTTTTTCCACCACTACTCCAACATATAAAGGAGGAGAGGGGAACCATAAATGGATGTGCAGACTTTGAGAAAAATGGCACACGAAGACTTAAAGTATTTTGGGTCTGGACCCAAAGCTTCTCAAAAGCAATGACATTTGATTTTTATGTGGACTTCCACAGAGTGCATATTTCATAGGTCATAACTACAAAAGCCCAAAACTTACTGAAGTATAGGAAAAGGACAGAAACTCTGGTTATATTTCATGATACTCGGGGGTTTGCAATGGGTTGAATTTGATGCCCAAAATTAAAAAGGGGTTTTTTTTTTTAATCTAAAAATCTAATCAACTTTCCTGGCATGTAAAGTTCATTCAGACTGCTTTCAATGGAAGAACTCTTCTTGGCTATTTTCTCCTTACCCTGCAAAATTCACACTGATAGTAGGGGTGGTCACCTGCTTATAAAATGATAGCTGCATGATTTTACCCATTCAAAGCTGTATCTCACCCCAATCACACAGGCACAACTGCAGAATCCTCATACTGATACTCCTTTTAAACTGTGCCTTATTTTCAGTGTGCAAAGGGCAAGAAGGGAGGAACGTAGCATTAAAATATGTGCATATGTATGCGTAAGTCATGTACATGAGACTTTCTCAACAGGTCACACAAAAATAAGATAAAGTAACTGCAAAAGGAATGAATGGCATTGGATATATGTGTGAATACACTTGCTATTGGCCTGGGATAATTCCACAACATCACAAAATATTCTTCTCCACAGTGACAGGGGTCATAAAATATATTGCACTTTACAGAGGGCATCTGTCATTGCCCAGTAAAGTCCACAGCAGCATTTGCACATAATAACTGAACCAGGATTGTAATAAAAAGCTCTGCATTTTCTTATTGTATTTCATTTGTCATTAAAATATCATGCACAGTTAAGTGATTATTGTTCAAAGAAAAGGACTGTGGGTAGTGCGCAACAATGTTGTTCTGAGGCAACATTCTCATCCCCTCCCAAGATGTACCTTCCATATACATCCCTCCTTTCTGTTAGAAAAACTAATCCTGAGCTGGAAACTACCTACCATTTTAAAATTAACTTGTTCTGAAAAAGAGCAGATCCAATATTATGACCTTATAGGCCATGTAGCTTGTTGGTAAAAATTATCCTTGAATTGGAAAATCAGTTTTATTGATCCTGTAATAACAGCTGAAAACAACAGCTATCTGTCCCCTGTGCAGACACCACCTCCCCACCACCCCACCCAAACATATCCAGCATTATCTGTTCAGCAGGTGAACATCAGACATTCTGCTTTATTACAAAGGGTTAGCCAGACTGGCTCTTTCTAAAACAGACGAGGTAAGGAACAGAACCAAGCAACAAAGCTCTCCATACTCTTCTGCAGGACATTCCCCCATGTATTTATTAATGCTGTAGTGACATCAGCCACTACTGTCCCAATCCTACAGATTCTCCCACTGCAGAGAGCACACAGAGCAATTAATTCCCAGATTTCAGTCCCTCCAGGATATATAAACGCACCACAATAGAAAAGCTGATGAATTTGCATGTACAGTAAGCCCTTGGCAAGGGATGGCAGAGATGAAAGACTCCTTCCAGCCTTCTCCTACACTACACCTTCCATATCTCTGCTGGCAGTGCCAAGCTTTGCACTGATGATTAGGATTATCAGAGACAGAGATAATTTGCCTATTAAGAATAATTACGGGTAACCTCAATGCCAAATGCTTACAATCAAACTGTAAATCCCATCTTTTATAGAACATTAATCTTCCTCCTCCGATCTTAAATTTTTCCTTTTGTCTATGCAGAAATGTATATAAACTTGGACTTAAAAGTCAAGATATTCAATATTTTCCCTCAATATATAGATGCTTACTGAGAAAAGCAGACCCAAAACTTTCAAAAGATGAAAATACTCCAGGAGCATAAACACCCTGTTATTTGTTCCACATCCAGCCACAGCAAATTGTCACAGTATGTAAAATGCATTACAGACTTGAATCATGAAACTTATTTTACATATTCACAGAAAGATGCCACATTACTCTACACAGAAAGATATGACACTACTTTACAGCTTAAATTGACAAGAAGTTTTCCTGATCCAGCCTGTAAAGTATTTAATTTACTGACTCCTAGTCACCCCTGCCCTTTCATACCTCACTAATTCCTCTGCAGATTCACAATTTACACTCCTTAAATGTTCTTAATGGCTATGCTGTTAATGGCTGCTGCCTAGCTAGATATATTCAGGTTTTGTGATAGAGCTAAGTCCATTAAGGTAAATCAAGCTGGTTGTACTGCTCTTTCCACAGCTCCATGAGTATTGTTCCAGCACGGACACAGGCAGATGAACCCTCCAGCAGCCCTCCCTCAGTTCAGGGATCAAACAAGGTTGGTACATGTAACCCCAGTTAATTTTGGCCTTTATTTCACACCATTAGATACTTTTCTATGTTCACCTTCTAGCCTCTCACAGCTTTATGCAAAGGAATAAGCTACTAAAAACCATACAGAACACCAACAGGTCCAAATACCTCTACAATAAATTGGAAAAGCATTATCTATATATTCAATCTTCCTATCATTTTGGGGCACTCAAGCATAATAGCATGCAATTTTCCACCTCTTATGCACTCAGTGAAGCTAACTCTGAATATACTTACACATCCTCATACAGTCTTTTGGTCAGAAACTTCAAGCACCTCTAAGAAAAGCTCAACTGTAATTTCCATGTGTTATTTTTACTAAAAGTTTCTACCTTTCTGGAACCTTTCATCTGAAGACTGTGGTATATATATATATATTTTTTTTTTTCTTCAGAAGATCAGGAAAGCAAAGAAAATTTTGTAATTATTTTGTCCAGCACACAAAAGCAGCTTTTTGAACAGCACAGCAAGTTTCGAGGGCAATCATCATGCAACAGTACAGGGAAAAGAAGATCAGAGAATATAATCTTCAACTGAATTCCAGTGTAATCCTAATAGAGAATTAAAGGCTTTGGAATGGGCCAGAATAGTAGGAATTAACAACAGTACCCTTCTCTAAGAAAAAAGCTGTGAAATCCTACCAGCCAGAACAGGTCAGAACTCCTCATTAGTATCACACCCACCACAGTCAGCATGGCAACATGGCCAGCCTGAGCTGAGTGAATCAACATCTGGGGCAGGTTTTTGTTGTGTGTGTTCCCAGTGGCTAGCAGGCAATCTTGTAGTCTATGTTATTTCAACCAAGTTCTGACCTGACCTAACCTTGGTTTGTGAAATCCAATAAGATCACAGCACAATCTGGCATGGCTGCAAGCAATGTTCAGTCATACTGATACAGAAGTCCCTGAGGAGAATAAACTGGAAGAAACAACAAAGAAGCTTGCAACAAAGAGAACCATAAAACAAAAGGACAAATGGCAAATAAAAGAGAAGTATTACAGTATCTCGAATGAAGGAAAGGCCAATACAAAGAGCTGTGCTGTCAGAATTTAGTCTAGACTAAGAAAGAAAAAAAGTAGGGAAAGAAGAAAATAAATGGAAAGAAAAAGCTTGCTATCTTTTTAAATGCTGAAGTTTCAAACATTTGCTGAAACAGCTAGAAAATACAGTATGCAAAACCTCAAATGTATGAAGGCCTTCTTTTCTGAAATTCTTCTTCTTTTCTGGCAGAGAGATCCTCGACAACTGAAAAATTTCCTGCTTGAAGTAGCAGTCTCTGTAAAGTGCATTCACTTTGGGCCACAGTAGTATTATTCACCATCTTGGATCCAGGGATTGTAGGACATCAGAAGCATCCTCAAAGTTCAATGCAAGTACAACGCAAACTCTCTCACATCACACCATCCACCTTTGCTGGGTCAGACACTTAACACCCATAACCAACATGCCAGAAAGCAATCTCCACTCTCGGGCAGACAAGACACAGCATCACAGACTCACAATCATCAGGGCTGGAAGAGACCTTTAAGATCAACAAATCTAACCATCAATCCAGCACTACCATTGTAACCCCTAAACCACATCACCCAGATACAGGTTACCTGACCGACACATTGCCTGATCACCTCTCCAAGTCACCAAAACAACACAGGTTACGTTGTGGCTACCCACAAGCTGGGTGGCCAGATGAGGAAAATAAGGAAAAGGAGAGCACAAGGATGCATGAGATGACAAGAGAAGGAGAGAGCATGCAAATGTTAAAAAGAGCATGAGGGAGGGTGCAAAAGAGTACACCTGAGAAACTACATGGACATATGAGACCTTAAGAAAGCATGAAAGAGTACAAGGAAATGCTACTGCAGAAAAGAAGTAATTTGAAAAGAAGGATCTCTCTGCCCCTTCACCCCTAGGATTATTTGTCATCCTGGTGAATCTTTAATTTTGCTTTTTTTCCTCATTTATTGTGGCTTTAAAGTCTGATGAGTTTGTGCTGAAAAATTGCAAATGTTTGCTCCATGTTAAATAGATGTAGGGACAAGGCAAAACACAACAGGAAACTGATTTTGGCCAAGGCAAACTTTGAACACAGATGCTGCTAACAGTGGAAAACCTTGAGGGACCACTGAAACAAGGTGATCCACTCACTTCAGGTAGTTATTTTGTTAACTGTCACCTTGCCTAGCTTCTTTGCTAACACAGGCAAAAACATCAAAGGCAAAACTAAACACCCCCATTTAATCTTGTCATGCAAGAACAAGGTTTATCAGGCTAAATATCAACTTTTTTCCTGAGCACAACCTCTTCCTGACATGAAATCCAAACCCACACATTTGAGTGCTGAACAGGTCTTGAAAGGCTCCTTGAAACATGAGCACTTTAGCTAGGGATGATAGTAAATAAAAGTTAAAAACCCCCAAAGAACGGAAGCAACAAATTTTTCTTACTTCAAATCCTGGCGAGCACTGTGCTAATCTTTCACTTTTCTTCATCTTTAATCTCCAACTTTTGGATTTTAGAAATCCTACACATACACACCTTGGTGGCCTCCATCAGTCTTAGGTGACCATGAGACCAGTGTGAGACTGCTGAGTTTCACAAGTTCATGCATCCCTATCCTCAGGGTCCAAGGAAAACACCTTCCCAGGCAGAACATCTGAACATATGTTCAATGGTCACTCAAAGAGAAAATTCACTTGGAACAGAATCTTAAAAAAACAAACCCAAAGTCTTTAGCCCTCTATGAGTACTTAGGACCACTGTGATTTACTGTGATTTCTTTCTAGCCTGGAGATTTAATGGAGTTGGGTTTTTCCTCCACTATTTTTGTATGTGTTTATTTTAAGAGCCTAGAAAATTTTTTCAACAGCTTTTTAATCACATGCTAATTTCTAGCTGTACTTCTCAAATTAGAAAAATCAACTATTAGAGCACAGTCAGTCTTGAAAAGAACTGCTTACAGGACAAATATGTAAAATAGATTATCTGGGTTCAGTGTTCTGTGCTGAAACAACTTTATGCTGAATACAGTATCTCAGGATACTGAGATTCAGTGTTTCATAAGCTGCCCCTCCCACATATGTATTCCTCATTCAAATGCTCAAAGCCCTTATTTCAGAGGTTCTGGCACCCATCTCCCAACTGCAGAGTAGAAGGCCTCCAGGAAGAGAGGCCCAAGAGACTTGACCTTCTGCCCACTAAAGTATATGCAAAGTTTCCCACCACTTAAGTAGTAAATAAGGTCAAGGAACATTTGTCTGATGTAGTGTAGCTGAAAATTAGGACATATTTCTCAAAAATTTGGCCACAGTTTCCATGCACTTCAGTGTCCTCATGTTCAAGGTGACCCGCTTAGACCAGCAAGGTTGCAAAGGCAGAATGGCTAATTAACATTATTATTATGTATTATCCTTTAACATTATTAATGTTACCCTTGCTGAAGTCACCAGTTGCACTGCTTTGTGCCTTCTCAATCTGAAACACACAGTGGACTGATAAAAAGCTTCCCATGATTCCTTTTAACTCCAATTTAGGGCCCCCAGTAGTGGCAGGCACTGCATCCCTGAGCAGCCTGCAGCCCCCCCCGAGCACTAACAGGCAAGGCAGGGGCTGCTCCAGCCCCGCTTCCAGCAGGTACCTCAGCCCCTGGGGATGGCCAAAGAGGGGAACACTGATCCCTCCATCCTGTTCATCCTAACAAGACCTAAAAAAAAGGCCAGAAAGCCTTTAGCTCTCAGTAAATCAAAGCCATTTGGTAACTCTGCTTCTATTTGTTCTTACAAGCAACGCTTAAAACTAAGAAAACACTGCAGATCAATATCTATTTTAGCATAAAGATATGCACAGAAAGCTTCTAAATTTCACATTCCCTCAAATCTTCACAGCTTACATTGTGTAACACATGCTAGTCATTTACTCTTCTGAGATTTTGGGGGTGGGGAGGGGGTAGCAAAAAAAGGAAAAACAAAATTGCAGCCAGATCTTTCTTTCTTTCTTTCTTTGCTGACAGATGAGACCCTCATCTAAGCAAAGGAATCAGTAACAGGCTTGAAACACTCTGCTTGATAAACATGCGCATATTTAGAAAATGTGCCAGTCCACGCCTCTTACCAACCCACGCTGAAGGACAAAAGAGAAAAAATTGCCATGGGCATCACATCATGCATTTACAATTTCCAGAGAAGGGTTTAAACTGGTACCCGCAGAAGGAAGCCTGCCTGAGCTGGAGCTGCTGCTCAGCTCCGTGTTACTTCCCACTGAGGAGCTGCACAGCCTGGCTGCCAGCTACAGACAGATTAGAAATGCTGCTGCCAAGTGTTAAAAATGCTAGGCAACCAGGTTTTATGGAGAGCACAGAAAGACCTTGAACCTCGCCCTTCTTTTCAGAGCAAAGATAAGCCAAAAATGGAAAGCACACGTATTATTAATATACACAAATTCTACTTTTATTGTCAGAAGTGATTACGCTTGTGCATAAGAATTGCAATTATCTACAATAAGAAAATATTTTGTTAAAAGCCTATTCTAAAACAAGGACAAAAAAATCACATCCATATTTAGAATTTTAAAGGAGAATAATTAATTTAAAATATATCAAAGACTAATTAAAAAATAAACCAAAATTTAAAATACAATTCTCAATAAGCAGATTCCATATGAATGTTATATCCATATATTAGATTAAAACTTCAACAGAATTTCACTGCCAGTTGGTTCTGAACTTTTCTTTCCCCCCTCCTTAACTGAGCAATTAAATTCCAGAAGCAAAGCTCTCAGTAATTCTGTCACAGCAGTTCTCATTTTCAAAGCACTTTCTGGGCATTAAACTCCACAGCAACCCAAGGAAGTCAGCAAAGAAATGTCAGCATTCCCATTTTACACAAAAGAAAAAAATATGAAACAGATCCTCCAGGGTTCTTATCCAAGATCAGAGAACCAATTTTGATTATACACATACTAAGGAACAGATAATCCATGCTGTGGCTTAGCAAAACATTTCTATTTAATAAAGCCCTTAATCACTTGTCTAGAGACTTAAACGTTCCTATATTCAGCTCAAATGAGTATGCATGTTGCTAAATGAATATACTGATGGAGTCCCAACAAACAAAGCCTCACAACAGCATGCACCCAGGGAGAAAAAGCCCAGTGAGCAGGCTTTTGGGTGAAGCAAGGGACATATAATCTTAAAAATCATGAAGGGCTGGAGCTAGAAGCTGGACTAGAGCCAGAGCCTTTAAGCACAGAGTGATGACAAGGCAGGCAGAGACACAACAGCCCTATCTGTGCTAGCAAATGGAGAGTTCCAGGATGTTCCTGGGTTTTGCAGTGCTATGATTCACAATGTTAAATTGATAAAGAGAGGACCTTGAGAGGCTTTTGGCTGAAATGAATTGCTCTCCCCCAAACACCACTCAGGCAGGGCTCAGAGGCCACAAGGCAGGGCCACTTCTCACCAGGCAGCACACACATGGCCACCATGGTTTGGAAGCTGCAGAATGCCACCCTCGTGGGCATGGGCCTCTCTGTGCCAGCTGGTGCCAGGGCTCCCAAATATCCAGTTTGCCCAGGCAGATGTACTTAGTGAGTGAGTGCAGCTCACACAGGAATCAGTGTGGCACACACACAGTAACATTCACACTCTGCTTTGCCAGATTATATCAGGGTTTCCTAGTCAAACTGGCAGAGGTTGGGGTTTCCCAGCATACAGAGGGCTCTGGAGCCTGTAGAACTAGCACAGGAAAAACCAACTGTGTTTGCTTTCTCACTCATAACCCAAGAGGGTGGATGGCAGTGTTTAAATCTTCTCATCAGAGACTCTGACTACAGCATCCAAATAAACCATATTCAAATACCACGAGCAACAGACAGCTCTAACTCACACATCACTAGACATCTCCTCTGTGACTCCCAGCAGTGGACCAGCAAGCTAAGGTCACACACAGGGCTTGCTGCCTGTCATGGGAGCTCCATGCCAAGCCATGTAGATACTCATCTAACATTAGCATCTGTTTGCTTGGCAGGCTCCAAAGGCAATTCAGCTGACAACTCTGAATTTGCCTCTGGGTCTGTCACAAGATCATATAACTCTGGGACTTCTGGGAATGCTAATACTTCTTTGATGAAGATCATGCATATCATAATATATTAGCTTCATTCTAAGCATCTCTTGAAATCAGTGTTTGTGACCTCTCAGGATTATTCAGGTTGTGTGGCTTGTTTAAGAGTGTAAACTAATGCCAAGTTTAAAGATCGTGCAAGTAGCCCTTGTTTGCATCAAGATCTCTTCAGCAAGTTTACACGATGATCCCAAGAAGATAAAAATCAGATTTTTCAGTGTTAATATGGGTTGCTGTTACTGATAGAAGACCAAAGTCTGCTCCCAAGCTTGTCTAAAATGAACAGGATAACTGTACCAGTTTTACTATCACCCTACTGCTTTCAGGTTTGACATGCATGTGAAAATGATACTAAAAAGAGGCTTACACAACTTTACATTGGTCTAAGAGCTCGTTTCATAAGATTCAGTTCATAAAAGGCCAAAGTCTTTACTTTTTACACATATATATATATAAATACACACACATGTATGCATCAAACTGAATAAATCTGAGGAAAGATGGGATTGCTTATATGCTTAAAATTAAAAGCATGCTAAATCACCCTATTATGTCAGAAAATAGATGAACTCTTGGCCCTGAAACATTGAATTCCAGACAGCTGCAGTGTGAAAACCCGATGTTAAATTTGCCCTCAAGTTTAAATGCATTGTATTTCTATAATTACTAATTTTAAAAAATTACTTAAAGAGCAGAAGACACTAAAAATCAATGCACCTTTCCCCAGTCTGTGTCTGATAAAGAAACTTCAAACACTGTTAACAGCCTCAGGAAATAAACATCCATGTTTTGGGATATTCCTAACAGACATCAATTACATAACAGGACTAAAGCAGCAAACATTACAAATGCTATGGACAATGTCTAAAACAGGAACCACTTGCTGGTCAGGCAGTTTCTGGTTTTTAATTTTATTTCTGAATGTAGCAGCGTGCAGGGAACCCAGTCATTATGTAAAACAGCCCTAAAAGCTCTTTCCAGTCCAATAATGCAATATTGCAAGTGGGAAATCAGACCATTCCCACGGTGTTTACAGCTATGGAACAGAGACTTCAAAGCTTCAAACCTATGTTTCAACACTAAGCAAAATCAGTCCTTCTTCATCAAAAGGTTAAATGCAAAATGCAGTTTCTTCATCCTACTGCTAAAACTGAAAAGTCAAAACCAAAATTATCTGGAAAAATAAACATCACTAATCAGGTTTCTGTCTCCTGTTCAAAAACAGACCTAGAGGAATTTCCTTAGGAGGCTCCCCAAATCAGGGGGGCTTCAAAGCAGACAGCGGTGGCTCACAAATCTGCAGGCACCTTCCCCAAGGCCATGCCTCCTGAAGCCATACTGCTTGAGAATGCTGATTTGCAGCCCACACAGATAACATTTAGACACCCAAGCCCTTGATAAAAGCACAAGGCTTCCAAACACCCCTAATATCCTCAAAGCTGTGCCTGGCAATCATGGTTGGTTGTTAAAACGCAGTCCACAGTAATTATTGCTGTGCTCTCAAGGCAGAGCAGCCTTTGCTGCAATACAGCAGTTCTGAGACATGAGGCCAACTGAAGCCTCAAGTCTATTTTAATCCCTCTATAATTATAAATTATGGATACGTAGTTGAGATGCTTCTGAATTGCTTGCATGAGGGTGTATTTTTGCACTGCAGAGGAACATTGCAGAGGAATATCTGAGCTTGAACTGACTGAACTGGCATCAGAGCCAAGGTAACAACAGCATGATGGTGTGCCCGAGACATCACTGCTGTCAGGACTCACTGCCGTGCTCAGAGCTAACAACAAAACACACCTTTTCACCATCCTCCATTAAGCAATGTTGACACATCCATTAAATACAGAATGAAGAGAAAAGGTGTTGACAGGTTTCTTCAAGGCAAAACAGAGGAGAAACACACTGGTTAGTTGTTCAAAGGACCGTGATAAGGGAAAAGTATTATTCAGAACCACAGAGTAGATGCTGGTAAATTTGCCAAAGACTGGTTGAGTGGAGAGAGACATTATTTTACCCATGCCTGCACCAACTCACTGCTGACATCAGGCCTCATGCTGCAGTGAAGAGGACAGATGCAGACCCTGACACCATTTCCTAACCCTGGAAGAAGTTGGCTCTCTACAGCAATGCTTTTATTTTACATTGTTATCCCTTAGTGATGCAACATTTTTAAGTAATAAAATCTCCTCTTTTTACTTCAGTACATCATTGTACTAATCTAGGAATACCACCTCAGATCAAATACCTGGTGTTTCTAGTCTAATAGCACTTGCATAGTTAGCAACTAATTCTTTGGAGAAAGAGGTTTGCCTCTACGCATGCTCTGCACTAACTGGAAAGTCCACTGTAAAGCAGTACCATATTGAGTAGATTGTGGGGATTAAGTGCATTTTCCATCACGAACAATAAGGAGGATTTCTGTAATCGGCCTTGCAGAGGGATCTAGATAGATTGGAGCATTGTTCTATGATGAATGGGATGGAATTTCTAAAGTCAAAATGTCAGATTCTGTACGAAGGACAGAGTAACAGCAGGCACAGTAATAAATGGGGAGAGGAGCAGCTGGAGAGCAGCCCTGCAGGAAGGGTCTGGGGGTGCTGGCCAACAGCATCTCAGTGTGAGCCAGCAGTGGCCCTGGCAGCCCCGAGGGCAAACCCCACCCTGGGGTGCATCAAACACAGCCCAGCCAGCCGGCCAGAACAGGTCACTCACTGTCCTGCTGTGCTCAGAGCTGGGGTGGCCTCACCTGGAGTGCTGTGTGCTGTGCTGGGCCCCACAATGCCAGAAGGATGTTCAGGTCTCTGAATGCATCCAGAGGAGAGTAACAAAGCTGGTGAAAGGGCTGGAAGGAATGTCCTGTGAGGAGTGGCTGAGGACTCTGGACTCGTCTAGTGTGGAGAAAAGGAGGCTGAGGGGTGACCTCGTTGCTGTTCGCAGCTGTGGAGAGAGAGGTGCTGATCTCCTCTCCCTGGTATCCTGTGACAGGACATGTGGAAATGCATCAAAGCTGCATCTGGGCAGGCTCTGACTGGACAACAGGGAAAACTTCTTGATTGAGAATGTGGGCAAATATCAGAACAGGCTTCCCAGAGAGGTGGTAGAATAGCCTGTCAGTGTTTAAGAGGCAATGCCCTTAACAACATTATCTAACTTTTGGTCATCCTGAATCAGTCAGGCAGTTGGACTACACTGCAGATCCCTTCCAACTTAAGAAGCGTACTCTATGTTAATTATTTCATTGTAGTCTTCTCCAGATCACAGCTGTCATGTATTTTTTTCCCCCAAACACTAAAAAGAACCTAGAGATGAAGAAAGAGATGTATCACATTATCATTCTCAGATAAAAAACAAAGATGGAAGAGAGAAAATTATTTCCTCGTGATGCTGTCATTCAGAAGGGATCAAGTCAATCTCTTAAATCTTGGTCTGATGCCTCAGAATATACAACAAATTATTGTCTGTTAGCTGTTCATGAGAGTGTTCTTGAACCTCCTCAATCTTCAATCAAAGTGTGGATTTACATTATGAGAGTGAACTTCAACTGAAATCAACTGGAAATTGTTTAAATAATGCATCACGCCAAATTTTGAATGTGCTTCCTGAATATTCAGAAAAGGTGTTCATTGCATGCAAGGGAAAAATATAAATTTTACCTTAAAAAAAAAAATCATGGGTCCTGCCTTAGAGTCTTATGACGAGAACTAGCTATTATTTCATTCCTACATGCTTAGAATGGAGGCCTGAAAATTCTATACATCTGTCTCTCTTCTTAAATCCTATAAACTCCCAGATTACTCAAGGCAAAAAGACATGAGGAAGAAAGACATGAGGAAATACAGGGCCACTACTTTAGGCTGAATTAACATACCAGAGGGAAGTACTTACCATAGTTCTAAAAGTGCAATCCAACACTCCCTAAGAGGACTCAGAACCTGACCTGTGCCCAAGAACACTCACACAGGGAAGCTGAAACAGGCAGCAAAGCTTCTTTTTCCAGTAATTTTGCACATAATTTTGAGGTACTTTCAATAAAAGAGACCCTTTTATCTGCCACTTCCATCGACTGCTGATTGTATACCCTGGGAAACTGCAATAAACATCCAACCATCAAGCAGTCACTAAAATATTCCTTTTTCAGAAACTAGACAAATGACAATCATTATCATAAAGGCCCTATTATGAGAAAAGAAATTTATTGTTGTACTAATGTTTCTCCTGACGATGTGAGATAAATACCTTATCAAAAGATGTCAGAGTACTACCTGGCCTGCTGGCGCTAAAAGCTTACTGATAGCTTCAGAAAGTCAGAATCAAACCATACAAAAATCTGTACTTTTCCAGTAAAGGAAAGCAGGACACTATGAAGCACACAGAAAAATTTCCAACTCTGCATTTTATTTTTTTTAGTAACTGACATGATTTACTAGCCAGCTGGTACAATAATGAAGGAAAGAGGCCAGCAAAACTATACAAAGCTAAGAGAAACTCGTAGCCTTGTACTAATTAGAAACAATGTGCAGCCTGATGACACTTTATAGACTTCAATTAGCATACTCTGCAGGAAGGAGCTTTCAAACATCTGTATGATGATTATTCTCCACTGGGATGTCATTTACAGTGCAAAGTATTAAAAACAGGGCCAAAAAATCAATTACAAACTTCGTAAATGAGCATATTCTTTATCTAAGGGATTTGAACTTGTATGTGGAAATTTGCTTTAAAAGGAGAGACAGAATCTGATTTGACAATGAAAAACAGGCAGCAGCACCCCCCCATCTGATTTGCACAAAATTAAACTTAAAGATCATTAAGATAATAATCTGTATATAAAGTGCTAGAACAATATATTATTTGAAGTCGAGCCTAACAAAGCAATGACTAACCCAATGCCAGATTCAAAGAGAGAGGTAAACATCCAGAAACACAGTCCATTAACCAAGATTACTTGGATGATTAAAGATATGTACACACTTGACAGGAAGACACAAACACACAAAAGTCATAGGGAGAGCAGAAAGCAACCAATACCCAGTGAAAATTTCAACTGGACCAGTGCTATTTCAACTGGTCCCTATTTAATACATTAGAGTTGAGAATTAAGGATTTTAGCCTATAATGAAGGGAAGCAAAAATAATGAGGAAAAAACATAAATTACCAGACAAAAATATAAAGATTTAAAATTTACCTTAGTAAAATAAAAAAGGAAAAAGCTCACAAACAAATAAAAAGGTTGTTTGAATGGGCTGAAGATTTCCTCTCTCATTTACTGACTTTCAGACATGTAATTTATCTCAGAGAACATGCTTAGAAGGTATGTGAAAGTAATGCTGAGTTTCATTCAAAAGCAATGACCAACAGGAGAAAATGGCCAGAAAATTTACCAGCCATTTTATCAGAGTTTTTAATCATGGTAGAAAAATCTGGCAGCATTAACCTGACTCTGCAGATCACTGATGACCAAGCACCATGAGTATTTTGTAAAGGAAGTAAGATGAATATAACTATTTTCTTGGAGACAAAAATTTGTCTTTGTAGGAGCAGATTAATGACCCACAAATATACTGCCATACTTCAAGAATGTATGAAAGCATGAACTAATGGAGAGTGCAGACATTTGCTGAGTAATGCCAAAAGCATGCCACTCCTGTGCTCTAAAGGTTGTCTTCTCATCATTAAGGAGGTACTAACCTAAGGTGTTGTATTTGACCTTTAAAGCCCTAAGCAACCTGAAAATCTAGCCAAGAGATCACGCTTTCTGTGCTCTTTACCTCTCTTTCCCTTTTCCTTTTCCTTTTACAGCAATGATTAGAGAGAAGCTGTCAGTCCCCCTCAGCCACTGTGTCATTTGGTCAGACAGGGCCTGGACCTATTAAACTCTCATTCAAACCTCTCAGCTCATTTCTCCCGGTGGGTACCTGGGGAGAAACTAAAAGGATACCCTGGAAGAGTTGTTTTATGAAGCTACCTCTCAGTTTTGTAGTAGGTTACCTGGCAGATGAGCAATCTCAAAATGCTAGTGGGATTTTTACTGGTTAAGGCAGTTCAGAACAGAATGAGATGCCAACCAGCTGCATATAATCAAAGACAAGAGGATGGAGGATGCTGCCATGATGCCTGGACCTCTTCACTGACATGGAACATCATGGCTGTCACTGGTGTTCTGGAAAAAGGAACTGCACAACCTATTTAATATCATGTGCTCTGCAGAATTAAAAAGAAGACTGAATTTCACAAGAAAATTCAAGATAACTAGGTTAATGCAGGATGTCTGCAGCAGAATTTCAGCTGCACAGCAGTCTCAAGCTATTTTGAGAAGCAGCAACTACTTACTTAAGTAGAAGCAGCAAGAGGCCACATTCCCTATTGTTTGGCAATAATAAAGCTAGAACACCTCTAACAGGCTACCTAGGGATTACTCCAGATAAATGCAGCTTTGTTATCAAAAAAGAAAAGAATTTTTTTCAGCCTGACAGCACCATAAAAACTCTTGTTCATAGTGAATGACACATGAACAGAGACTGGTGTTTATAATTTTCTGCTGGTTAAAGACTCATTCTTGCTCCCATTGAACTAAATGAGGCAAAACTGCCATTGATTTCAATCAGATTGTCAGTAGACCTTAAAGATACTAACCATCAGCACTTATTAATATGGAATTATCAGCAGAAAACATATTGACTAGTTGATCTAAATACTTTATCTTCATTCATCAAAACACTTAATCCAAATGAACAGAGACAGAAAACTGAACCCGGACCAAAGGTCAGGCTGAACTTACAAATTGCAATGACTGCTGATGCACATTACCAGCAGCAGCAGCATAATGTGCATTGTATCCAATCAAACCAATGGACAGAATATGAAATGGGAAACACACAGCACGCACACACCCCCACCTTGCTTTCCCAGCAGTTCAAATTCAGCCTCAATCAAAACATCTTCCACCTTTTCACATAAAACACGAAGAAAACATAAAAAAATTCATAAAACTGTCTCCTTATTTGCTGAAGCTTTTAATTATAAAAGCCAAAAATCAACTTTTGTCACTATAAATGCTACAATTCTCATAAAAAGCTCTCAAACTCCACTGGTATTATTTTAACTTCAGAGAAATAATTGACGTACTATAAAGGAGAAAAAGAATGGTAAAAAAATCTGAATTTAATTATATGAATGGTATTCGGTATACACTTAATTGCATAGCAGTAACACAACCACTTTCATTACTCTTTATAGCTTCAGATGCCCATTAGTACAATCCCCAAGGTTCCTTATGAATAATTAGATTAAAAATGGGACTCTGATGAAACGCAATAGGATGCAATGCTTATGAAACAGCACATCTTGAATCCAGATGCTGACATGACAACATCATGAAGAGCTAATTTGCACATCCAAATTAATACCATCATGATGATAATATAAAAGAAAGATATGCATATGAAATGAGCTACAGAAAATAATGTCAAAAAGAATTGAGGTACTTATATTACAAAAATACATCTTTTTGACATTTTAACTCAGTTGGAAAGGTGTGAATAGATGAAATGTCATATTCATGAGCATGGAGATACTTAAACAGACTTACTAGAATTTAATCCACTATTTGGTAACACATGGGCAAGCTGTTTAATAAATAGTTATACCCATCAAACATGTGCAGCCGTCACATAAACAGGTGAATAAATTTCATTATATTCTATAACACATCTGTTTCTATTTGATACACTGAATGTTTTTGTATTGTTTGGTGCTTCTTAGGTATATATCATTAACTAAATCAGCAGTAATATATTTTTGAAGAATCTCTGCATGGGGCCAAAAAGACAGAAACAAATAGGGTTTAAAATATTTTAAAGAGTCAGATATTTCTGCAGCTGTCTTGAGTTGTATGTCTGTGTATTTACACGTATTGAACGGTTAAGAAAGATCTCCCTCAAATACACTTAGCAAAAAATAATGGCATTTCTCTAGAAAGGTCCGCTTCCACTTCCATGTCTCTGCTTCACCTACAGATTAAAACACAAGTCTGCATTACAAGGCAGACTCTGCCATTTGCTACTCAGACACTGATGTCAAAGACTTCTCCTCTCTCCACATTTCACAGTTTCTCATGTACATGGATCCTGTTTGCCCTATGCATTTGAGAATGTGTTCTGCCATTTTTTAAGAAAAGTTCACATCAAGATGATGGGATCTCTTTAGAGTGAAGAAACATTATCATAAACTCAGAAGAAATTATAACATTACTGAAAAATATGGCAGAAACAGAAGAAGGATAAAAGTAGATAGATGGGATACAAGCAAGAGGCATAAAACTGGAGATGTTACAGAAATGACAAAACAACAATTTGAAACATAATGACAGGAAGCTTTCTTATGATGCAAGGGTAAGGAAAACCTCACTAGATTAAAAGAAACATAGATAAGGCTAACAATAACAGTGTTCTTCACTAAGCATTTAGGAATCTACTACAAAGTATCACTGAAACAAGGAGATCAATAGGATTCAAGTGATATATATATATACATTCATGCACTTATCCACAAAAAAATTATGACAGTAATGACAATAACTGAAAATAACTTCTGACAAAATTTTACTAACTGACAGGCATATAAAAGTGAAAGGTATATCAAGAATAAAACAAAAACAAACAAACAAACAAAAACAAACCCAACAAAAACCAAAACAAAAAAAATCACAAACCCAAAACAATTCTATATCTTCACAACAATCATGTCAATACCGTGGAAAAGTAAACATCTTTCTGGACAAATTATACCCACTTAGAACAGGATAGTAACAGGGGAAGAACAGCAAACCTTTCCACTTCATCTAGTTATGAGGAAGAATGCATTATTTTTGTACATAATATTACACCTACTACATGCACAACAAAAATTACAGGTACTTCATTATTCATTCTCACAAAACACTTCCCTTTAAAAGAAGCCTGAAGTGCAAGCTTCTTCATTACCACATCCCTACAGTCTTTGCTTACTGAGATTGATCCAACACTGTTTAAATCACTAGGAGTTCCTTCCAGGGACTTGAAGGGAAACAGTATCAGGCCCAAAATCTATGAGTAGAATACATTAACAAAACCAAAAATCAAATAACCAGCAAGACACACAGGCAACATGCAGTGAGGAAACGTATGTGAGGCATAAGTGAAAGCTTTTATTGGTATATGAAAGCATTTTCATGAGCTCTTGCCACTGTAACCCTGATGCTTCCTGTACTTATCTGTCTTTTTTGTTACCCCTTGCTGTGCACTGTGCAAGTTACAAAATTCTGATGGCAAGTTCATTTTAATGTTCATTCACCTATAAGGCATCATACACTCCTGTGGCACTGAAGTGAATAAATAACATGAGGCCTTTTATTTTGAGAGCACACAACTAAGTGCTCTTAGTCATGATGTATGTTCTACTCATCGAAATAAAAGCCTCAAATCAATGCAGTCCTTCCTTTGGAAGGCAAAATACTAAAAAGTACATATATTTTACAAGCTCCTATGCATCATCCTAAAGCTGAAGTTGTCAACAGTCCCCAAATGCATAAATTCACAAAACACCATGCCTAAAGCCATAGAGCTGGCACACTAGTATGTTCCCCTCACAGTGTGCCTGCCACAGCTCCTGCTTTGCAGCAGCACTGAGACCCATTTCTGGACTTATATGATGCAAATGGATGACATTTTATTTCCTTTCTTCCCTCATCTGCTTTCCTATAATTCTTCATTTTCTGCACAAAGGTTGGAAATTCTGCCCCAAAACATGCTACTTCTGAAACACTGTCAGATGATGTAGGGTGGTTTGGGCAGACACTGGTTTCTAAGTACATCAGCCTAGGTCTGTGCAGTAATTTATATGCTGCTAAGATCTAATTAAGTACATGTAACATTTCATACATGTTTTATTGCTAACTTTTCCTGTGGAATGGCCTTACATGAAATGTATGATACAATATTAGACCTCATTAAACCAGGAGATACACACAATTTATCAAAAACCTAAAGAACACATATACTAACTCAAGATATCATCTCAAAACAGAACACCAATTCCTGGCATGGGAAAATTTAGGCAGGCAGTTTCTATGAAATATTTTAAAATTTACTTTACTAGATACCAAAAAATTGTAATAGTTAACAAAGGGTAAAATAGTTCTGGAACAGGCCCTGAGCTTTTCCATGTTTTCAGACTGCAGTCAGAGAACTGATGACAGATCACAACCACCCTGGCAGCTGCCATGGCTTGGCAGAGCTGGGACACCACATGGCATGGATGTAACATGTATTGTCTTAATATAGTAGTTCTAAACATAAATGTTTTAAAGATATTTAAACATATTAGTAGGACAATAAGAGGACAACAGAAGGTTGGGTTTACTATTACCTCTGCTATATCCCTGCTGTATTCTCTTCTCAAATTAGTCTAGCAAATTTGCAGAAGAACATTTATGGGATTTTTTTTTTAATATAAAGAAATTATATACAGATAAGATTTGCAATAAAGCTCATCATTCATCCCTCCTTGGTAGTCTCTTTATTATCCTCATTAATTTTGCTTTTCTGTCTACAGACCTGCACCTCCAAGTGCTTCCCCAGTTTCTCTCACCTGAATAGGACTGTGGGATTTATCTCAAGGGTAATATTAAGTTATGTTCACGTATTTCCAAGATTTTTATGTATGCATCCAGTCTCTGACTTTCAGAGATCATAACTGGAGCTTTAATTCTCCTTCTCTGGGAATCAACTAAACGCATAATTTGCCTGAACTTGTGATAACACTTCAGTCTATTTAAGTGCATTCACAGTGCCCGGTAGCATAAATTGTTATTAAAAGAAACTCTTGGGAATATATATGGTTAAACTTGCACTGAAGCCCCCATATCATCACAGCCACCTAGCTATTATTGCCTAAACACCATGCAGATTAAAGAGAGGTGTGTATTAAAGACTGCATCTTTATGTTGTCATTATATCCTGCTCTGAAATAAAAAGTGAATGAACTCTAATTAGAAAAGTGCCCAGACAAAAAACAAACTACTAGCAGTGGGGATAGAGAATTACTGTTTCCCCCTGTTTAAAGCAAAAAAACCCAACAACAACAAAGTAAGAAAAAGCATACAAGAGCCATTGCACAGATTGCTAGATCTGGAATCTGAGAAATAAAAGAAGTGCCAGTTGATGAATTACAAGCTTAATTACATCTGGGATAAGACATTTTAGAACCCAAAGGAAAAACGATTTGCTGAATGTCAGCATGCTCAGATGCCCACCAGCGAGCAGTCCCTCCTCTATTCCAGGGTTTCAGTGAAGACAACATACATGTCAACCACAGCAGAAGAAACACAAACTAATGAAACTGTGTGTAAGCTGTAATTACACTGTCTCAGTGAATGGCACTTGGGGTATTACGAACAGATTGTACATGTTACTTCACACAGGGCCTAATGAAGCGTTCCCTGTTCTACAAACTTCACCTCTTGATTTAATTAACCTTCATACCTATAGATGCACTACCTACCAATCATAAATCCTGGAAACCCCTTAAATCAACTATGGTGCTTTTGAGCTACACTAGAAAAGTAACAGAGGCTTAGTTTGTGTTGTTTGGCAGCTCAAAAGTGAGCAGCAAGGAAATGTTACAGTTCTTAGAAAATAAAAACTCATATGGTGAATTTGGCCCTAAATCACCACCCCTAAACATAACATCTAATCCTTTAAATGAAATTGCAATGAAGCAGAATTGATTCATTCACAACAATAAATAGCAACTAATATTTTACTAGAAGAAAAATAAACAAGAAAATAATCTAGGAGAGCCAATTTTATAGAAGACATCTAGATATTTGCAGAACCAATTAGATGGCTAACTCACATCTTAGGTTTGTAGGCATAGCTTTACTCAATACAAATATATAAATATATAAAACCATAATTTTCACCGGCCCTTAAAAATGGAAAGAACACTCATCCTTCTTTCTTCCAAATAAAAAAAAATCATCTCACAGACCATCACAGTTAATCTTTTACAAGTTTAGGACAGAACAGGCTGCTTACAGCAGCCCTCCAGGCCTCCCATTAGCCTTCATCTTCACGTTTGCCACATCAAAATTTTCCTCCTGTATAAATTCCTGCTCAGACTTAAGCACTCAAGGACAGATCTCTACAAACGCAAAGGGAAGCTCTGTCTGTTCTCCTGGCAGGAATAAACCAAAGGAAGGAAAACAGCAAACCCTCATTTTCTCTTCTAACGAAGGGCAGCATTTTCTGCTGCCCTATATTTTGAAGGAACAAAGAGAAAGAATTGCATCTCAGAGAGGCACCTCAATGACACAGGAGCTACCAGGGCTGCTCCTGGCAGGCAGGGCTCAGGTGAGTTTCCTTCATGAAGAATTGGCAGCTGTGTAAATGACAAAGCAAAATCGACACACTTTCTCTGCTTCCCTTCCCCCAGGATTAAAGTTTGCATAAGATACTTAATATTTTACTTCATGAAAAAAATCAAGCTGAAATTACTTAATGCACAAATTAGAAAAACATTCAGAATTGATTTAGAAAATACAGGTGAATTGGAGAAATAATTGTAAATTCTACACAACAACAAAGAGCAAGTGAAAGCTGCAGAGATAATTTATGTGACTCTCCAAAGTCATTTTAATAGTACCTCTCATAAAAAATTAATCTGCAAAAGTTAGCAAGCATGACACAGAGGAGGAGAACCAGTGGACTGGATAGAAGTTGGCTGAGGGATAAAAGAGAAAGTTTGCCAGGCACAGAAAATGAGGACTCTCCTTGCATTTTAAAATTGAATCTCCTGTTTTTATATCCAGCTCTAAAGACCTACATTACAAGCAAAAAGAAGAACAAAGACCTCCCTAAAAGCGTATGAAGCAACAGGATTGCTGCTTTAAAAGGAACAAAACCGAAACCACATAGAATAAAGCAGAAAAAACCTCAACAAAATGCAACAACATTTATGGTTACATTTGTCACTCCAGAAGAGAGATTTCAAGGAGGGAGCAGAAACCTGTGTAATAGAGGCCATAAAGCAGGGTTTTAAATTAACTGAGAATTCAGTCAACCTTGACAACTTAAACAGAAGGTACCAGGTCTGTCCTTTTCCTTCACTGGAGCTATGCTATTCATGAGAATATCATCCAATGTCAAAGTCATTTTGGCACAAAGGATAATAATTGTATTTATGATATATCACCCCAAGGCAGCATGTGAGATCACTCAGGAAAGCTAAAATATACCATAATACATGAAAATATTTAATATATTTTAAACCTGTATTTACTACTTTTCACTTCAGTAGAAAACTTGCAGCTACTGTAAAGCAGTATTGTGTTTTGCCTTATACCATTTTATTGAATAACTAAATAAACAAGTATGTTGCTCAATAATGTAACAAGAGGAGTAGCTAAGAACACTTGCTTACCTTCCTACAGTGCAGCTACTTACTCAAAGGCCACCCTTCACCTTTGTTATTTTCTCCCTGACTCAGTTCTTGGGCCCTGGCTGCATGGTAGTAATTTGAACTTCATGGTACCAAGATGGAAAAATATTGTAATGCCACAAAGTGCCACACTCCAGTGAGGCCAGGGACACAGAGCATGACTGCAATTGGTGTGAAATGGTTGGGGGAGCATTTGATACAGGACAGGCTTAGAGCTGCTGTGCTGGTAGCACAGACCCTGTTGGCAGATTGTCCATCACTACCAGGCTGGGGTCTCAGTTGACAGCAGGGATGCTGAAAGTCTCAAGTGAGCTTTGGCTCTCACCTGGGAGAAAGCTAAATTAGAACCAATGCCTTCAAACTCCCCTGGTTTAAGCCTGAAACTAAAGGCTCTCAGTTTCCAAGGTGCCTCATCACAGGCATAGTATTCACTTGACTCTCTGCCATTTTCTTCCCCTCTTCTACAGCATTAGCAAACAAAGTGGACACTCACAAGTCATCTCCACAGAGAGCTCAGCATAGGTTCAGGAATTCACTAAGAATCTGAACACATCTATAGCTCAGGATCCTCCACAGATTCACACAGAGTTTGAGTCCACATCAACCAGAATTAAGTCAGAACTGGGTGACTTTAAGCCAAGAAATTTATGACTTGCATACCGAGCATGCTGTGACCCTGTGTTTGAAATCAGAAGCTGCATCACGTTTTTAGAAACCTCTGTGTGCCATGTGGTACAGATATTCCCATTTTTTTGAGGTTTAGACAGCTAGCATTGACCCATTAACTGTGTACACATCAAAGACGACTAAAAAATGATTGAGGACCTAGCAATACTGGAATTCACAGGTCAACAGATGAATATTTTGGGGATTTCTCCTTGCACTCCCTTATCCTCCTTGCACAACTGACTCACAAATTCCTCTCACAGCACCTCATGTGAAAGTCACTGCTACCCAAATGAGAAGGCAAGGCTGCTGCTGCTACTGTACGCACCAAGACTCTTCATCAGATGTTCACAACTCCAAGGGCAGTATGAGCAGCCTGGCTGCCGTGGCACAGGCTGCCACAGAATCCTTCACTGCTGTAGTCTACACTAACAAAAATATGAATAGTCCTGGAAGACCTAAAAAAATTCAAGGAAATGCTCAAAACATGGTGAAAAGCATTTTTGCTCAAATTAGCAAAGTTTGAGCTTCGAAACTAATCAAAAACTAGTGCTAGTCATGAAACTAGCATCAAACTAGTTATTTCCAGCATTAAAAAAGTAGCCATTGCTTTTATAAACATCAACATGGAGTTTCCTTACAGTGATCCCTTTCCCATCTGGAACGGTGAAAGAGTAACACATAGGGTATAATCCTGGATTTCTATGAATTTTGAATGAAAAGGTAAAGACCTAAGCTCATGGCAATTCTAACACCCTCAGATTCTGGTAACTGCAAGGAGCTGTCCTGGGCAGACCTTTGGGTTTGTTAATGTAAAAGCAAGGTAAGTTTTAAGCAAGAACAGCGGCCTTACTTACAAAACAAAACTCTAGATGAACAACTTGCCAGAATTCATGTAGCACAAAAAAGAGCACAGGCTTCTGGGTTTATTAAAATCAGACTGCTTTTCAAAGTCCAAAGCTGTGAACTAATTTATGGCCCCAGTTCACTTGTACTTGCTACCATGGCAAAACTTAAAGCCAACACAGCTGATATTTGGCTTCCCAGGAAGGGCTTTTCACAGACCTAAGTAAAAAGCCATTTCACATCCTAAAAAATACAATAATAGATTTTACCCAATAATTAAACCTAGATTCCCCCTTGCTGTTGTTGGCAACAATCAGATGTAATAGAAACAACAGGTGCTTTGTTTTTCCTGGGACTGTGAAAAATGAGGGGTCAGTGAATGAAAGGAGTCCTCTATTTCTTGTGTACCACAAAAATAAATAAACCTTGATCTGCAAAATCCAAAGCTGTATTATGTGCACTGCTTCAGATTGCAGCTGAATGGAGGCATTTTACTCTGGTGTCTCTGGTCTTCAATTTCAGAATACAGTGCAGAGCAGAATAAAGCCACAGACTTGGAAAAGCTATTTATAGTGCACATGCCCTGAGGAGATATAGCTAATAACTAATTCATTTCACATCACACATTTGAATGCAATATGAAAACTGCCCAGTTTCTTATCAGCACAGGAGAAAAGACCCCACTGTGGCTTTCTTTAAAATAATTAAGGATTCCTTACCTAAACATTTTAATCAAACTACATCTCCACAGCAGTCTTTTCGTTCCCTGCCATATAGATATTTTATTAGGTGGTCCATACATATTAGGTTTTGATAAAAACACTGATAAAAGTTATGATAAAATTATGCTCATTTTCATAGATAACACATTTGTTTATCAAATAGTTTTTCACAAGCTGGATTAAAATCCAATATATTACTGGTCATAGTAGGAAACAAATGGACAAATCTGAAGAATTCAGTGAGCTGTGTAAGTGTAATATCTGAATATGATGAGGTTTTGGATTGGACTAATTTTTTGCTTTAGAGAAAACAGAACAGCTAAGTATTATTCCATGGACCAGATTGCTGAATATTTTATTACAAATGATTAAGAATTAAACAACAGACAGGGAAGATAAGGATTTGTAGTACTTGAGAGACATCAATAAGCACATTGAGCTTCTGTTCTGCAGCAAGTGCAGCAGAAACAAAGCAGCAAGCTGACACAACGCTCAGTGTTAATTATGGCCTTCTTGTTTCTCCACACCCACAATTTTTGTTTTCTTTTGCTTTTCTTCCACATACTGACACCAGGTGTTAGAACAGCTTGACTCAAGGAGAGTGTCCCAAGAACAGTGTGGTGTCAGCCAGTTCTGGTGCCAAGAAGGTATCAGAAATAAGCCAGCAGGGGAGGCTGTGAGGAGCCCCAGCTGGTGCTCCACAGGAGCTACTCCTGCCATGGGACTCTGGTAACTCTAAGAGAAGAGTAAGGGCCCTTGGAAACAAAAACGAATTGAAAAAGTCCAAAAACACTCCACAAATACCACAGACTATCCTATGGCTCAGACTGAGCAATGACCCACTATTTAACCTGGGCCTTCTGTTACTTCTTAATTAAAAGGCAAGTTTTTGTTAACAGGTTTTATTCTTAAATTAGAATTAATTGATATATAGAACAATGTGAATGAACACCAACTTGTAGTTCAGTGCCCCTAGGGCACTCAGTTTTTACTGAGTAGGATGACAGCATCCCAATTTTACCACAGCAGAAGCAGAATGAAAATGGTTTGTAACACACAGTAAACATAGACCAGATGTTGTGAGCTCACACAGCCTTTTACTGATGTTGTAGGATCAGTGAAAATGCTGGCAAACAACATTGAAGAATATATGCATAGACATCCTAATGATTCAAACATAGCTGCCTTTCTGTTCAGCAGTATTAACAGAAACAAAGGTAGTTACCTTGTACACATAATGCTTGTTTGCAAATTTATCAGTCATGAAGGTCAATGGGTAAAACTTGAATAAACATATCCTAAGTCTCTAATTAAATTTAACAGACAGAATGCAGATCTCCTTCAACAATCCTTTTAGGGTTTGGGTTTTTTTCCTTTCAGCAGAATATTGTGATAGCATTAGAAAGTAGAGCTCAGTGACCCCTGAACGCCCATTTCCAGAATCAGACCTTTTACAGAAAGGATACACTACTTCATGTGTGTGCATTGACTTTATTTAGGAAATGGAGAGAAGCTGACCTGAGCTTTTTTTTCAATTTTAGATTGAGAGAGGGCTTCTGATTTGGGTTTTTTTTGTTGTGTTTTCACTTCTGTCGTTTGTTCCTTTTGCTATGTTTATTTTATTACATGTTTATTGATCATATGCTTTAGTCTGAATCTCTGTAATTTTTAGAAAATAAATATGTCCTCATTGCAATCAAGCAACAATATATTAACTATGATTATTAAAGTAAGCAAGGTAAATTATACTGGCAAATATCTGACAAAAAAAAAAAGCTGCAAAGTGTAGTTATAAGAGGGCTTAAAAATAACGGCTATGCAAAATAGCATCAGATGCTCAGTTTCTCATATTTTAGTCTGAGCTAGAGCATGTCCAGACTAACTGCAACACAAAAAATGCAAAGACTCCACAAAACTTCTGAAAGCAGAAATCAGCTTAGTTGCTTGGATTTCTAAATATATTGTGGGTATATCAGCCATTGAAAGCAATTGTCACTTTAAAAATTTTGCTCATACAGTATTTAAAACTTGGAAGAGCACAAGTGCTATCTAGTCATCATATTATATCTTTAATTGTTACTTTTCCCATCAAGTAAGTGGCAGATAACTTTTTATATGCTAATATTCAAATTAATTTTTATTAATTGCTGCCCCAATGTAAACTTCCTAATGGCTTCATTACATCAATAGGTGGAGAAATACAACCCTAACAGAAGAGTAAACACTAAAATCAAATATAATAATATAATTTAATATTAATAATATTATATTGGGTATCAGCTTTTCTTTGTTTTTTTCAAAGGTCAAAAATATCTACTTTCCCCAGGAAATTTCAAGTATTTCACTTTTAAAACAAAGGAGCAGTGCAAAGTGTGTAAATTGTCAGAAATGTAAATTCATTAGTTATCAAATCTGTACATTTTAATGGCAAAAACCATAGCACTGCAGAGGAAAGACATGCGACATTGGGTTTTTGGAAATGTATAGTACAACACTGAGTCAGCACCTTCTCTGCAACACAGGAAAGTGAAAATGTAATAATGATGTAATAATGATGAATAATATCTTCACTGACTATGGTAATGCATCTCTGGGATGAGTAATGAAAGGGCCCATGGCATCTTCCACAAGGTATACTCCCTGATTCCAGTACCTTTGGTTAGCAACTGGGGCTTATCCAGTTTCTACCTCTAAAGAAAAGACCCCATTCAGTTTAGCCTGGAGAAAAGGAGACTCAGGGGTGCCCTTATCACTCTCTACAACTCCCTGAAAGGTGGCTGTAGTCAGGTGGGGGTTGGTCTCTTTCTCCAGGCAGCAACCGACAGAACCAGAGGACACAGTCTCAAGCTGCATCAAGGGAAATTTATGTTAGATATTAGGAAAAAGTTTTTCACAGAAAGAGTGATCAAGTACTGGAATAGCCTGCCTGGGGAGGTGGTGGAGTCACCATCCCTGGATGTGTTTAAAAAAAGACTGGATGTGGCACTCAGTGCCATGGTTTAGTTGAGGTGTTAGGGCTGGGTTGGACTCGATGATCTTAAAAGTCTCTTCCAACCTTGTGATTCTGTGATTCTGTGATCAGTACAGCCAATCGTCTCCCAAACCAAACTAGAAATTTCTTCCAATGAACACCTGAAATTTGCATCCTCTCCTACTTGCTTCCCACGATATTTACTGACATTGAAGAACTGGAGTTAATAATGTGATTGTGTATATCATCACATTTTAACTGCACCTAGTATCCAGCTGGAGCATCTTGAGTTTCATTTTAAAAACTTAGTTATATATGAAGACCTTTCAAATAAAGGGAAACGTTATGGATCAAGCTCTGAAAAACAATCATAGAAGAAACTTGCCCTTGATACTTTTCAACATACCTTTCTATACCTAATTCATTTAGTGACTACTAAGCTAACATAAAATCAGTCTATGATTATACAGCCAAATGCAAAAGCAGATGAGAAAAAACATGAGCAAATTTCCAACTTTTCACTGCTTAAATTCATTAAACATGTTTTTCATTTAACAGTAGCAATGTCCCTGGGTCTCAGGTATTTCTAAATCCTGCAATTAGTGACTATTAAAACTCTCACTTATTAGCTGGATTTTAAAACCATCTTCAGCATTTCACTACTGTTGTAGTACTACCTATGCTTCTTTATGCTCTAGTCTTGGTGCAATGTGGAGTAAAGGAGAACCTAAGCCATCCTCTCTTCTCTCATTTATCAGGGGCTGGAGGATAGCCTGTCCATATCCAGCATGTCCAGACCAGGTACTCAAACTCCAGAGCCTCATGCCAAAGCATATGTTTAACTTTCATTTTCTTGCCAGCTCCCAGATATTTCCAATGTAGTACCCACTTTTTCTCTTAAGAAGGAACCATTCTCAAGGCCTTTTCTGTTCTGAAATTATTTTATTGACAGTCATAAATTTCCTAAGGATTGCAAATAAAGATAGAAGCATGATATTTTATAACTTAAACCCACTGTAAAATACCATCAGAATTTCCTAGAACTAAGAAAATTTACCTCACTCACATTTTAATGGAAGGTGCCCCTGCCCATGACAAGAGGGTTGGAACTAGATGATCTTTAGGGTCTCTTCCAACCCAAATCATTCTGTGATTCTATTATTCAAACGTTTTGACCTTCCCAGATATTGAACAGATAGATATAAAATGGATATAAAGACTTATCAGAAAAACCTAGCAGTGGACAAGATAAGGAAGTATTAGACACAGACCACTACAGCCATGTGTATGTCATCATAGACTGCATCACAACCCAGCAAAAAAAAAATCTAGTCATCTTCCTGTCTACTAATGATACACACAGAAAATTTATCAATTATCTGTGTGCCAAAGTGTGACCTGTTGCTGTCAGTTGAAAAGATAGGCATATTCTTCAATTTCAATTACTTCAATAAATATTATGTACTTCAATATGTACATATTACTGTATGGTACAAATTAAACAGGAAAACAATTGAAAGCTTTCATTAACCTCCCAGCAAGTACATGCCTTTCAAAGCAATTACAATCCAAAGAAAAATAATTTATAGACCAATTTTGCAAGGCTGAACACCAGAGTCATCCATTCTTTAAATCTAATATTCTTTTGCCAAACAACAGAACACAGGCATTATAGAGCAAATTCCAAGACGTATGTAACTTGCAAATTGAGCGTGACCTTTCACTGTGGCCACCTGATGGTTCAGTCTGTGGTTGGTATGAGACGTCCCTCAGCAAGACATGGACACTCACAGGGGGCCAAATTCACCAGCCAACCCAATCAACTGCTCACTGGAGAACCCAGATTCTCTCTCAAGTACTTACTGCACTAGGAAGAAGCCACTGGAAGGATTTGTTCTCTGGGCACAACACCAAAACGAGGATAAAGCTCAGCATTTGAAGGTGGAGGCAGCGAACAGCTGCAGCCCAACAAGGAGCACAAAAGAACCAGGAAGACACACACAGAAAGCATCCCCCCAGTCTTTGGGCAAAAGAAAAGACAGCTTTGAATTCTCCCAACTCAATATCTAAACTATATAAAAATCAAAATTGCAATAGTCTGTGCAACTGGATTAATATTCAACCAATGTCATGCTCAGATAAGAAATTTCAAACCCCCCCTTAATCAGTCTTAATTTTTAGATCTTATGGACAATCCAAATAGAGGGATATACTCTATTGGATATCAGAGTCTTAAACTGTGAACTAACAGTACCACTCCAAAAACATCTTTAAATTGGTAACAATCTATATTATGAAAGTTATGTCGCTGTAGTGCAGGAAAGACACAGGTAGGAGACAGAATATTTTCCCACCTAAAACAAAAAAGCAAAGAGAAGTTCTGACCTCAGAAAGCAACCAGTTGGCACTGAGATTTCTTGTTCATTGCAACAGCTAGCTGAGATACCAGAGCAGATCTAGAAACCTAATTATTAACTATAATTTAGAATAGTACTTACTGATCTATTTTTTCCTTTGGATAATAGAGACGTTATTTATACTCAAAATCTATGCTTTGTTAGAACATAGTCTGTTGAGCATACAAACTAAAATGATACTATGTGTCAAAAATGAAGTTTTCATTTACATTTGCACTTTTCTTTTTCATGGGTAGTAAAACCAAATAAAGTTATGTTGCCAACAATCCCACTGTTTTGCCACTGAAGGCAAGTTTGTGAATCTCAGGAGAGGCTAAGTTCCCCACCAAGCTGCAGACTCGTAACGAGCGGTCAACATCAAATGCCAGAGCCAGGCCAGAAGTCTCTTTTAATTAATTTTTTTTAAGAGCACTGGTGAAAAGATAGTGCACAAGAGTGGGGACAAATTGTAGTGTCACAACTACCCAAAAAGCAACAGAATCAAGAGTCAAATGACATCAAAAACGGTTAGTATACATGACTGTACCTTGGTCTATCATTTGGAAGATATAATTTATCAGTGCAAGCAGTGCAGCTTGTCTACTATATTTAGGGCTAAACCCAGATGGATTCAGTCAAGGAAATCTGAGGATTCTAGATGCCACCAGAGTCGCCTTGCGCACAAGCTTCCTTATAGCTTTCCCTAAAAAACAAAGAAATTCAAGACAAAAATGGTGAAAACTTTCCTCATCTAAGGATAATTTTTCAAGCAGGAACAAAACTGCTGACCCTGTAAGCAAGCAAGCACCTTGTTCTCCCAATCACTTTCAATAGTAGAAAAATACTTCCTCAGTGGATATTCCCAGACTTAGAAAAGTGAGCTACAAACTGTGGCCCAGATCTTTCTAGATCCTATATTCACCTACATCAGTGGAATTAGCTGAGACTCAAGAGAGTTTCCTCTCTCATACTCATGATCCCAAAGAAGTAGAAACTAACTTTAGAATTACCAGCCCTGATCTAAGTCACTGAAATAATTAAGTACCTTGAAAATTCCTTAATGTGAAACCCACTGGATAGCTGTTGAAAGGATTCAACTCAGATTAATCAATTTATCCTCCATCAATAGTTCAACAGAATGCCTATTGAAGCAGTTTCAAGAAGCATTAGCTGCTTCAGTCAATAAAATTTAAAACAGAGCCCACAAAATCACTCTACAGGATCTAGAGAACAGGTGCTCTTTCCCTTTTAAAGGCAGGATCTTCCTAATGAGAAAGAAAAAGTGGTAAGGAAAAAAAAATCACAGAAGCATATAAATAAAATGCTCTATTTCATAGAAATAAACTGTATTTCCATCATCTGAATATAAGGAGAGGAAATTAGGGAACCGGATTTTATATTAATATTGGTATTCAAACGGAAGCAGTCTGAAGTAGCAGCTTCATTCCAGGTCTGTATAACATCAAAGAGAAAAACCTTATGGACCCATGAAGAAATATCTTCTCTATTTTAATTCACATCTCTCATTTTTCAAAAGCTTTTCTTTTCTAGGAGTTACATCAGATAGGAAATACATGTAAGCACTGACTAGGAAAAAAAGAATATTTATTATACATTCCAGGTAGATTTCTATGGTTATTTACACATGCATATATTCAAATTTGCAGAGCTTTGAAATTCAGAAAGATGAAGTGCTGTATCAAAGCAATCCTTTTTATTAAGGCATTTGTCATTATGTGAATCTAATCCAGACAGCAGCAATCCATTCAAGTTAGTTACTCAGGTGTGTATTTGCATGCACCAAGCTCTCATGAGAGAGTTTTCTTTCTACTTATATTTGCACTTTTAAAAGCAGTAGTTTTAATAAATAGTGAATCTGAATCAAGCCCACAGTATTCCTTTGGTAGAAATGAGGCAAGTTCTCTGGGTATGTAGACATCACATCTCTAATACATAATTTCCAAAATCAGTGGAGATGCAATTCTTACACCAGCAAGGGACTGGTGTCCATCACCACTTGCAGATTCAGTTTAAGCAGTGCAGAACTATCAGCCTGTGTCTGCAACGTGTGAATTGTTAGCAAAGCAACATGGAGCAAGTCATGGCTTTGAGCAACCAATCAGAGCACAGAGTATTCTTTATATAACCAAATTGAAGGACACTTCCCATCTCTCACACCTCACTTCCCTTAAAAAGGCAGAGCTCTACTAAATGAAATCCCACTCTTTATGACTTGCCTCGCAAGTTGGGTGGCAAGTAGACATGAGGAATTACTAGCCAAGGGCAATTTCTAAGTGAAGTCATATAGGAATAGACATGTACTTTAGGGATGACCCAAAAACCAACCAAAATTAATATCTTGCATAAATGTTCTTGAAAAAGTAATAAAATGCAAGGGACACTGCAGAAATTGCTTTCAAGAGCTTGAATATTCTTGTCTGCTTTCTGCCTTAAGAATTTCAGATGCTCAACACTTTTAAAATGATATAATTGATTTTTCTTGAATCAAAACCAAATTAAGTTATTTCTATATCATCTCTGCCACCACTGGAAGAACTAATCTAAGTATTTATTTACTGAAAACAATTATACAAAAACTCTGACAAGTCATATATCTATTATTTCTCTAGAAGCCATTTGTTGATGTTTTCTACATTTACATTTGAAGCCATCATCCCTTAATGAAGTCACTCTATCCCTGATACCAAGTGAAAATCTAGACCAGGGACAATAATGGTCACTTAAATACTGGCAGTGTGCTTATCAACATGTTGATTTCATAATCACCTTCAGGGTGACTTCCACGGTGTTTTAATACCCAGAATGGTTACAAACTAGCCTTACTTTCCATAAGTGCCCTCCATGCATTTTAAATGCATGCCACCAAAAGGCTATGTCTAAGAAAAACTCTTATTCTTTGCTCTCCCTCTTGTATCTACAAATTTATGTTTAAAAATCTAATCAATATAAAACGTCCCATATTTATTAGAATACAAAAGTATCTGCCCTACTCTAATGCTATAATGCCATAATGATTGCTGGCCATTTATATATACTTAGCATGTAGCTCTTTGAAGTAAGTTGAAAACACTAATAAACAATAAAAAGCTCATATAACAATAAAAATCTCAACTGAAAACATCAGAAGATAAAGTATCAGTGAACTCTGTCACTAAAATCACATTTGTAGAAAGAGGGCATGCTTAAAAACCATCTCCTGGATGTGTGGTTTTTATGTACTCATGCATCCAATGGCAACAAACAAATGCGAAACACTACACATGTTAAATTTGACCATCCAAACCCATAAACTCCAAATATATTTGCTAATACACCCAGACTTTTCTAGGGTTTTCACTTCACTTCACTCAAAAACATTAGGAGATTGTCCCATGAATATTTTTTAAAGCATAGATTTGACACAAAGAAAAATTAATAACAGACCTAAAAAGACTTTAGCCTGTTTAGCTACACAGTCAGTGGGGAACAATCCATGTTCTACTTATTAGGATAGAGGAATCCCAGTGCAATAAATCAATACTTACTCCATATTATAAGCAAAGAAGAGTTTTACTCTTCCTTTTAGTTTGCTGCGGTACAACTGGTTTAAGCCCTGCTGGTTTTCAGTTTGTTTTGGTTTTGCTTTGGGATTTTTTGGTACTGTCTTGGGAGTTGGATTTTTCATGGTTTGTTGAGCTGATGCACATCTTCATCTTGATCTCTTGCAAAATCATGTACCACATGCTTAGAATCTTGTGTTTCCTGAGCATCATTATGGCTTTACCATTCTGCTTTACTATTCTGCTGGCTGCACAATGAGGTCTGCCTGGGTGTCCAGGGACAGTGAGGAATTCAAACACTGAAATTAACTATTACAGATGGTAATGGTAAGCTCATGGTCTCTACCAGCATCATTTAAAGCCTCTCCAAGATTCAATTTCATCACTTAGTTGTTATTCTTAGTCAAACCCCTGATAACTAGGAGGTGCTTTTGTCCACAGTGAGAGCAGAGTTATCATTATTCACTGCCAGCATTTTACTCCACAGTGGGACATTATTACCTGCATACAGAAATGAAGGGGTAGCATGTAAGGCTCTGGGAGAGCAAACAAAAGCTCTCATGACACTTCTGGGAGGAAAAGGCAAAGGCTTCTTCAGAATATCCTGCTATCCACAGGGAAAAGACTGTGCTCCTCTACTGTACAGAGCACACAGGAAAAAAAAAAAAAAACATTCCTAGAAGAAATCAGCTCTCTGTCTAATTATTTCCATGTTCAAATACATGTTTCCACATACTCTTCAGGTGTACTGTCTACATCTTGATGGACTTTTAGTATGTAGCACCATCTTTTACAAATGTCATTTCTAAACTGAAATCTAAAAGTTTCATTTTGGATATAGGCATGAGTTCAGCAGTAAGTTGCTCTGTATAAAACAAGCTCTGTCTTTTATTTGTCCTACTGATACAATAGCAGCCTGGGTGGGTAGGAGAACTACCTAACCTTCAAGCCAAAAAGCTTAAAGCCTTCAGAAGACCAGCAAAAGTCCACCTTTTCAATAGTTCAACTACCAGAATATCTCTCTCTCTGGCTTGTCTTTCTTTTATCCTTGTAGCCCTGCCAGCTATATGTCAGCATCATTAGAACTTTAAGATCCTTATAGATTATCTTGCAGTTGTCCAGAATTTTCTCATTAGCCAAACAGCAAGGCTAAAACTGAGCAGACAAGCAGCAGTCTGGTAATTCTCTATGAGCAAACAAGACCCTGTTGGAAACACTACTATTTAGTAACACAATGAAAAAGAATCAAACATGACACAGAATTTTAAAATCTAGTAGCTTTTTAGCTATGAATTACTGATACCTTTGGGTGGTAAAACAATATGGAGAAATTAGTTCAGTCATTCAATTTAGTTACACAGCACAATATATACCATAAACATGGGTTGTGATATTTTTTTGAAACTCAAATTCTGCTGTTCTCCCAACCTCTTCAGATTCTTCAAGCCAAAAATACCTGCTCTTTTGATACAAGCTCTAGCCTATGTGACCAATTTCTTATTCTGGGCTGAATCATTACAAAAGCCACCTGATTGGTTAAAAATAAAAAAAGAATGCTGAATACCATAGCAACTGGCTTGCAGCCTTGCTAGCATGCAGGAAGGATTTTTTACTTGAACAAGAGCTACAAGTGAAAACAACAGGCCCAAATCAGATCTGGCATAGTATCAACAATGCAATAGAAACACAGAAATTACTTGACCCCTCCCCAGTCTCCTCCCTGTAATATCTTTTGTGCAGCAGTAAATTTTCAGGTTCTTATTAAAATACAGTTCAAACAGCAAATTAAAACGTGTGCCATGGTATTGATTCTACATATACATCAATACGTGGCACAATCTTAGCCAAAACAAATGGGATTAAATGTTGAAAAATCAAGTAATGGAAGCAGAACAATAATAGAGCTTGATCTTAAGTTTTAATTAATAGTCATATGTAGTGGTTTTGGTTTGCCAATTTGAGATTGCCTCCCATGCAAAACCACCACATCATATCACTCCATAACTAAAAGGATTAAAAGTTTCTAAAGAAACATCTCTAAATACAGATAATTTTACAATGCTTGATTTAGTTATCACTTTTAGGAACATATCAAAGTAGTCACTTAATGTCAATACCCTGTAAGAATTGCATCAAATCCATAAGGAATACATTTGAAGGAGCATATTGCTCTGGAATTACTGCAAGAGTATGTGTTCAGGGCAAGGTTTTGGCAGGGGGTGGGCTCTGTGGGAAGGCACCAGAAGCTGCCCTGTGTTGGACAGACCCACTCCTGTCCCAAGCTGAGCCCACAAGTGACACCAGTGCACCTCTGTGATAACATATCTAGTAAAGGGTAAAAAACCTGTTTGGCAGAGAGAGAAATGAGGAAACATGAGATAACCAGCCCTGCAGATGCCAAAGTCACTGAAGAAGGAAGGGGCAAATGTTCTACAGGCACCAGAGCAGAAATTCCATTGCAGCCAATAGAGAAGACTGTGACAATGCAAGTTGTCCTCCTGCAGCTGATGGAAGACCACAGTGGAGCAAAAATCCACCCTGCAGCACATGGAGAACACCAAACCAGAGCATGAGGAGATGCCCTAAAGGAAACTGCAGCCCATGGAGAGCCCAGGCTGGAGCAGGCTCCTGACAGGAGACACGGCCCATGCAGGAAGCCCACACAGAAGCAGATTTTCAGGCAAGAAATGTAGCCTGTAGGAGCAGTACATTCCTGATGGACTGTACCCCATGGAAAGGATTTATACTAAAGCAGTGGAGAAGGACCTGTGTTGGAAAAACTCAAGAGGGACTGTATTCCTTGAGTGGGACCTCATAGTGGAGCATAGGAAGAGCATAAGGAGAAGGAGCAGCAGAGATGAAATATTATAGACTGAGATAACTCATTCCCCATTCCCACTGCTCTGTTCAGGAGTGACAGAAGGTGGCAGGAAAGTTAGGAAGGAAAGGGAGAAGTTGAGTCTGGGAAAAGAGAGAGGTTGAGGGGAAGGTGGTTTTAGGTTTGATTTTTTTTTTTTAATCACTAACTTTTTATATTTTTAATTAACCATAAATTAACCTTTCTCTAGTCAAGTATGTTTTGCCTGTGACAGTAATCGGTGAGGGATGTCCTCTCCTTATCCTTCCATCTTTCTTTCCTTGTGCTGCTACTGAGGGGGAATGAGAGAGCAGCTTGCCGGCCACCTGGCAGCCAGCCAAGGTCACTCCACTACAGAGCTCTTGCGTTTGGGGAAAAGAATAAATTTTTCCTCAGCAACTTAAGCTATGAAAGACTTTGCTTTGAAGTAGAGGTACCCATCTACTCTTGGTCAGCTAAAATAGGTATTTACTGCATTGCACAGTGAAGAATCTTCTTCTTCAACCATGTTTAGGGTGGCTTTACTCAGGAGACTCTATTTGCCTGCATCGTAAGGATGCTCACTGAGTTTGGCTTTACAGGCCAGTGGAAATGTCAGCTCTGTTCCTCTTTGTGCATCATTTAAGAGGCATTCAAAACCTCCTAAGAAGTATTATCAAGTGAAGAAAAGACACAACACCCACAGCACTGCTTTTAATATTATGGCTAATTTTTAAACCAAGTCAGACTTAAGTCCATAACTTCACAGTATCAAATTGATTTACTTTCTCTACAAGCATAATTTCTGAGCTTTTACTGGTATTATGGAGTGTTAGAAGCCCTCTACACCTCTGAAAACTCATGTAGTTTTTAGCCATTAAAATTAGGGGAAGAGCCTTACTTTGTGTTCCTGAAAATAGTGGCCTTGTTTTCTATCAAGGAAATAATGAACTATGGGGTATTATACTTGTTAATATGTTTTCTGTATCTGACAATGGCCAAAAAATGTTTAAGGCCTTTTGACCCGCAAACTCATGCAGTCTTACAGGAACTTTATGTTCCCAAGAAACTCCTACATCAGAGACCACAAACCTCGAATTAACAAAATATACTTTGGTTTTGGGGGGTGATTCCATCATACTGGTAAATTGTTTGACGTGTTCTGTACATGTTGAAAATGTGCACGTTTTTGTTTTGTCTCAGATCTCAATGCATCATAATTCAGAAATGAAATCAACCTAATTTTAACCATACATCATCTGTGCTTGATCTGTACATACCTGAAGATACGTCTGCATTTATAATATATATATATAGGATGAATACAGGCTTTATTAAACACTCTCTCAGAAAGTATGCATGCCCTTTATCTTCCAAAAGATACTTACTTTATTTCAAAGTCAAACTTTTATTTACTTTGCATTCCACAAAACAGTGGAAATTTTGCTAATTTGGCTCCACAAACAGTAGATGTCAAAAGCAGAAATAAGTAAAAACAGGACAAAGAGAGCCCAAGAAACTTAGCAAAGCTACATTCAAAGTTTTAGTTGTCCTTGATTTTAAAACATGTGAGTTTCCAATGCTTCCCCTGCTCATCAGATAATAACATTTGATGGGCTGATTACCACAGTGATCACTCTTACCCGTTTTTCATACTTTTAGAACAGGATTTTATGGTTAGCTTGTTTTGGTTTACCTGTGTTTTGTTTACAAGGGATGAAGCAAGGAATTTTTTTTCACTTGAGCTGCTACCAAGGAATTCACACCACCTGCTTTCTGAAAACATACAAAATGGTACTCTGTGGTTATTATTACTGATGCAAGCACACTTTTTCCAAGAAAGAACTATACATAAATGTATGCTAGAAATACTGTCATGCTCCTGGAAGTATGACCCTAGCACATGCAAGATTAATTTTTCTCTCATGCCAGTTTTCTATTCAACCTATGTCAATGACAATCTATTCTGTTCTCTGAAACTGTAAATTTTCTCTCTAGAGTTTACAATCTTAGGTCAGAATCCAGAATGCAGAGGACAAGCCAGAAAAATGGTTATTCATTCTGCATACTTAAATGTACATACTCAGTCGTGCCTATATAAGTTAGAAAAATGTGGATCAAGGGCAGCACTTATTATAACAAAAAAGGTCAAATTCAAGGACTGGAATACAAAACTGTCAGTGACCTCAGCTCTGAAACAATTCCTCCATGCTCAAATTCGCATGAAATCCATGAAGATGCAGCAGAGATCCGGTGACTGAAGTACACAATGATAAGGCCTAAACTAGCGCTCAAGACTAACCATCAGAACAATGGCCTCAGCTGTTTCCAAAACTTTGGGAGAGGGCAACACAAACGACTCAGAACGTTTAAGACAATGCTAAGATTCTGTTACCCTTCATTTGCCTAGCAGAAAGGCATCATTTGAGCCTAAATACTTCCATTGTTCTTATTACAATTTATTATGAGAAAATTATTATTATGACAAAATAAGTATTTAATAGTATTATCAGAAATATTAAAACTAACTTGAACCGCCAGTTTCTTTATAAAAAAAAAGTACATTGTTTAGGAATACATATCTGCATGTCAGCCCAACTGATGGGTGTCTTCAGTCACTCATGTGAAGGAAACTCAGTGGTAACACTGTGGAAACTGCCCCTCCTACTAAACAGTACTGCTCCTACATCACGGCCCCAGGAAAAAATGGCAGAACTATTAAACACAAAAGAAGGCATCTTAGCACAAGCACAGGACACTGATACAAAAAATAATCTCCATGATTACAGTTCAGTTACAGAAAAACATCTAACCATTAAACAGATGTGTGGAATGCCGAGTCTTACGTTATTACAACCTTTCAATGTAGAGCCTCATTCTTTCCTGTAATATTTAGATTTCTGAGTTCAACAGTGAGTTGACCTAGGCAGTTCAAGGTGTTCTGCAAACTAAAGACGTTTGCTTGGTTAGTCTCATAAGAAGCTGTGTTAAACCAGGAATTTAAAACAGACAAGTCTATCCAAACACCTTGCCAAAGATCCCCTGCATTATACACAAAATCAGCAGCCCTGCAGAAACATGTAATATTACTCTCTCTTGGAAGTTTTTCACCCTACTATGAAAAATTAAAAACCACAGCAATGAAGTGAACTAATTTGCCAAAGGACACCTGTAGAATTTGTAGCTAAATACGAACAAAGACTCTTTATTTTAGGTCAGTGAAAAATCTACATCTACACATGGGTCACTAGTATAGAAGACAGAGTCAGTATCACTTCATTCAGTTTCCTGTAGTCCAGTTAAAAAAGACAAATGAAACAGTGTGTGCAATACAGTTAGTGCAGGAGACATAGAAAAAGGAGAAACAAAGAAAGAGAAAAAAGGCTTCACTTTTATTGTAAGTATTTAGGGTTTGTATTATTGCTGGGACATCTCATATTAAACAACAACACTCACAACATGGACTGTCTATATGTACCACTTCCTCTAAGACACAGCTGTTTTGAAAAACTTTTATTCACCGCTCACAAAGTGACAAAATACAATTAATGAACTGTAGACACCTTTATCACATTTGCTATTTGTAAATTCCAAGGGCCATTGTCATAAGGGATTCCTGTAACCAGCCATCTGGGATGAACACAAAAATAAGTGACAAGCATCCCTACCTCCCAGTCCACCTCCAGAATCAACCTCACAGATGCTCTCCCCTTCCATATTGTCTTTAGGATGCAGCAGAAAGCAAGATCTTCCTTGAGTGATTTGCTCAGGCTCCAGAAGGAAGCTGAATCCACCCACTCTGCAGCCAGCAGGTGATATCTTTTAAATAAAAACATAAAAACAAAGCTATTGAGCCACCTCTGCTATACAACAGATTCATTCAATTTCTATTTAATTTCTCCCTTATATACTCAACTTTTCAACACTGTGTGTCAGTTAGTTTTACATCCAATATTGCAACTCCTTATACCAATACAGTCTCTTCAGTGGGTATCTGAGCTCCTTTTCCCTTGTAAATTCAATGGTGATTCACAGTTCAAACCCTCCACCCTATATAAAGAGGTTACATCAGTCCAAATTGCAGGACTCTATTAAGGTGGAAAGCCTCAGCACAGATTCATGCTCATTCACGTGGCCTGACAGGACTAGGAGCAATATACTATAAATCCACATGATTAGCTCTTCTCTGGCACACTTGAGGACTGTGAAACCAAGTTACATGCAGTTTGCAAACAACTACACAGACTGAAAACACACAGTTCATGTGGGTTCACCTTCTTACAACTCCTAGGGTTACTCTATGTATAGGGAGAGAGAGAGCACCTCAGTTTAGCAATGGATTTGCAGATGATTATAAAGATTATAAAGAAGGAAAGTGTCAAGATGGGTGTAGACAAAAGAATAAACCCACCTCATTTTTTTTTAAGAGAAGGACAATAAGGGAGCAAAATTTCTTTCCCTTAAATTGAGCCTAAATAGCTGATTGTTTTGTTATTACTGTCCTGTGTAGCTCGTTTTTACCAGCACCTTCTCTTTCTGAATAAAAGAGAAATAACTGTCAATTAATTAAAATAAGTACTAAGGAGCCAGGAAACATACTCTGATTAGTGCCTTTGAGAGGCAAAACCAGCCAAAAAGCAGTCAGAACAGCATGGAGTTACTAGATTAGTTTTGCCGCAAATGGAGAACTATCATGTGTCAGATGCTCACATCTAGACAGCAAAGCAAGAATGAGCTCCAACACTCAGATGAGTGTCAGATTTGCAGTATGATTATTTTTAAAACAAAGGAAAAGAGGAACCAAAATGCATCCGAAGAGAGCTCTCTGCCACAAATGAACGCAGACAGGCCAAGAACAGAAAACACAATGAGAGAACAATGGTCAAGTATATGAATGATGTGATACATGAAACTATTCAGATATCATTAGTAACTTTGAGCTAGTCATGGAGCAATGTATCAGCTGTTTCCTTGCCAGTTTCAAATGAGCAAATAACTAATTTATATCTACAAGTCTGTGGCCTTCTCTTGCTGTTCCATGTCACTAGGAAAGCATTCAAACTGTACCATGCAACTGTGTCTTACTGAAGGTGTGGAAAAGGGGGAAAAAAATTGTATTAACTTCAATTGCCCTGCATTCATCATGAATTCCCTTCTTCAACTTCCTATCACAAGAAAACAATAAATACTATAAACAAATCTGTATTCAGACATCAGGTAAAAGAAAATCAATAGTTTGAGTACTATGTCATTTGTTGATAAAAGGAAGAGCATACCTAGAAGTCTCACACCAGAAGAACTCTATTTCTTCAGTTTCTTCTAGCATCTCTCTCAGCATCTGCATGTTTTTTGTTGATTTTCCGCTGGTTGAGCCAGTGTAGGTGTATGCCATGTAACAGAACGTGCATGGCACTGTAAGACACCGAGCAGAATTCCAATGGAGTGAAAATTGTAGCACGGCCATCTTACGCTGCTGATGCCTCTTCTTAAACTTGAATGGGCAATTCAAGGTGGTGTTCTGAACCCGCCTGCACGTTTTTCAGAAGGTGAGCTACTGCAGTTTGCCAAAGAGCTGAGACTCAGAAAGGATCCACCATAATGCTGATTTTTAGTGATGAAGTATCCATGCAAAAATTTGGTAAAAAAAAAAACCATACTCCTTATTTCAAAAATATTAAAATACTTACCAAATAAATAAATGGAATACAACAGTAATAGTATCAAGCTCTGGCTGTGTATTTACACCTGAAATACGTATGCTCCAAATGCTGATTTAGTATACTCAGAAGAACATTAACAATCATAGTTCCTGTTTACAAAAGCAAATGCCCTCAAGCAATGAATATTGGATTCCCATGATCAATGATCAATGTCACAGGATTTAGTACTACTTTTTCTAGACAAATAGGTCAGATGAACAATTAACTGTAATTTTAAAAAGTCAACCACAGCCCTTCAAATGTAAGAACTTTTCTTGCAAGTTTGCATCTGGAAAGGTCATCTTATTCTGCTCAGATCTGGGTTTTTATGATGAATGCTACAGTCCTCCTGCACAGTAATACAGAAACATGTTTGTTGCTATGAACGTATAAAAGTTTCTCTGTGTGTAAGCCTTCTGATCATTTTCTCATGGGAGAACATCCTTTTGCTGTCTTTTACTCTGTATAAGCTTTCTGTAAACAAAATATCTGTGTCTGTTCTTCAAGGACATGGAATTGGTTGGCCTCCTCCTACCTATGAGGAGACTGAACTGAAATTACTTTATCTGTCTGATATTGTAAACTATTCGGACACATTCCTTAGACGAAGCAGCAGCAGGAGCATAGAATGCTCTCTGCTGAGCAGATATAGAAAAATACTAGAATTATGGAGTCATTTTAATAAATCATTTTAGCCTTCTGAATTTATTGTCAAGAGTCCTTTCTTCAATGCATGGACCACGACGATACATGTTTGTATAAACTAACTGACCACAGGACATTGTGCACTGTCTAGAAACTAAACATTACATTTTTACCTCGGCCTTATGCCTGCATATGTGGGGAAAAAATAATCTGTGCCCAGCATAAATGCCTACTTCTACATCTACTTAGACACAGTTGTTGCACAACCTAACGTGTTCACTTGTCTGTAAACAAAAATGCGTGTCCTTTTGAAAAATCCATCAAGTGTCTTACCCATTTTTGTCTTATACTGATTAACTAAATGAAGTCTGCATGCCTTTATTAAAACCTGTAGGTGTAGAAAGGACAAAATTTCAAGACAGTCAAGGCATAAGGGTTGACTACTAAAATTAAGTATCAGCACCGAAAAATACAAGCATTTCAGTGCAAGATTACTAAGACAGTAACTGGAACCAAAGTCTCTGCTGAGACAAAATTACTATTATTATTCTTATGGAAAACTGAGATTAAAAGAAGATAAACAGAAGAAAACCTGTTTTTAAATAATTTATTCGTTTACATACATTTCATTGTGAAACAAATTAATTGTTCTTTATTACACACTTGCTGTCTCTTCCCACTTAGCATCTGCACCAATATTGCTTTTAATAGCCTTTCACTCATAGCTGAACCTTTGGGTGGTGCAGGGAGGCCCTGTTAGTAGATATGAAACCCCCTATTGTTCTGTTCTCTGGCTATGAAAACTTTTAATTAAAAACTGAAAGCAAAAGGATGCAAAAGTACTGAAATCTAGAGCTGCTCAAATGTAATCACAGCAACAGAGCAACCACAGAGGGGGAATTCTTAGTAAAGAACTGCTTCATGCTTGGCTGCTTACCCCTTATACAACAGAGAGAAAAACCTGAAATGTTTCAAGTCAGCCCTTCCACAAAGGAAAAATTCCACAGTAGAGAAGCCCAGAAGAATAAGGTATGAGTAAAGTTGCTTTAAAACAGAATGCAGAACAAGTTTGATACTTTTAAATTACAGAGCATTTGAAACCTACATAACAGGACTCCTTTGGTCACATAGTTTCATTGTTTGATCGCCTTGCTCATTGAAATCCTCCTCCCTGCTAGGATCATACAGTATGTCCCATTTTCCATCATCAAAACAGAATAAAGCCACACGTGAGCCAACCATAATTTGGTGCTGTCATCTGGCCCTTGATGCAAATAGTATCATGAGAGGGGAAAAAAACCAATGAACATGTTTACTTAAGCCTTAGTGAAGATATTTCTGGTGTTGAGGGGACTTGACAGAGGAGGTGGCCCAGAAGAGTCTCAGCAAGACCAGGTGTTCACAACTTCTACCTCAGTGTGGTTCACAGAACCATCCATGTCAGAGCAAGGCAGCGGGTGGCAGGAAGATGAAGTCGGGAATGCATAACTATTTCCATGACTTCTATTTTTTCTCTCAGAGTAGTTAAAAAAGCCTCAGTGCTGTTTTAACCCAAGCCAAGGAGTTATGTTGCCAAGCAGATGTGCAGAAGAAAGAGCAATAGATAATTACTGTCATTAGTCGCCTTCTTCAGACCAGAGCCTGGCTCCAAGTGCTGTGCAGTGGGGTGCAGAGAAATTGCATATGCATCCAAGAAAGCCCAATCAAATGTAAATTACTTCAGTCCCTTGATCTTTCTGAAATGATGTGGTTCACCCTCTGGCTGCAGATATTAGATTTTGCAGCATTAATCCCCACTAATGTATCATAATACTACCACTGGAGTATATGTACATTTTGATAACAACATATGAAGAAGCACAAATTGTGTTAAAAAAATCAGAGTATGATAAGAATATTTATATTTGCACACCTTAAATCTTCAGGGAACTTGACAAGTTTAATTCTCCAATTAAAGTCAGAAAGACCACTGTTTTCTACATTTCAAATCAAGTGCTGAGATAACACAGCAGAATTAAAATGCAAAGGGAAGACTCAAGTCACAGAATCTTTGAATGGTACGGATTGGAAGGGACCTTGAATATCATCTAGTAGTTCCAACTACTTGCCATGGCCCAGGATACCTTCTACTCAACCAGGTTGCTCAGGGCCCTATCCCTGTCTTTGAAAGCTTCCAAGGGATGAGGCAACCACAACTTCTAGGGGCAATCTGTTTTAGTGTCTCACCACCCCCACAGAGAATAATTTCTTCCTAATATTCAACCTAAACCTTCCCCCTTCCATTTTAAGGCCATTACCCCTTATCCCATTAATATATAGCCTTGCTAGAAGGCCCTCTCCAGCTTCCTTGCAGCCCTCTTCAAGTACTGGAAGGACATAATGAGGTCACCCCAGAGCCTTCTTTTTTCCAGGCTGCACAACCTCAATTTTCTCAGCCTCTCCTCACAGGAGCGGTGCTCCAGCCCTCTGATCACCTTTGGGTGCCTAAGTCACCACAGTAGCACACTTCTCTGCTAACTCAAAGACCCCAGTAGCCTCAAATACATGTTGTGGGTGCACCTTTTCAAACAGAATTTTTCACAATGGCTTCCTACAAAGCCCAAACTCCTAAGCTGCTGCTAGACAAACATTCCTCAGGTGTACACAGTCAGCTCCTGCCCATAAATCTCACAGGGTAGTGCCATATCTGCTTCTGAAAAGATTATCTTTCTCAAAGTTTACCATCAAATGGATCTACAATGAATTATCAGTGACCTCTCTTTAGCAGTCGTGTGTCTCTGCAGGCAGCCAGCTGCACACAAAGAGTCCTGCTAAGCTAGTTATTTTTGCTTTCTTCTTCATTTCACTCATTTGTTGTAGGAATTTATTCAAAGTTAATGAATCAGTCCAAAATTCTTCATACATATTTCAGTGTTTTTTAAAAAAAGAGATCTACATTTTAGAAATGGGCATAAATCTTCTATTCAGTCAGGCATGACCATGCTTGAGTTGTCCTGCAGTAATACTAAAAACAAGCCTCCCTGACTACCAGACTTGATAATCACAGTTCATTCCTAACAAGGCTTTCAGTGAGACTTTATTATTCCAAGAAAGTCTGAGTTGAATTGATTCACTGTATTTCACCACAAAGCTGCATTTTTGGAGCTATCTCCATATGGAAATCTCAATGAAGTCAAAAGGAAGTTTGTTATAGACACGGGCTTTTAAAAAACTGACAAAATCCTCACTTTCCAATACATTAAAATAAGCTGCCACTCAAAATTTTCCGAAATATGGTCAGGTGCTAAGCAGTTTACTGGGAACAGCCATGAAAGGAGATCTGCAAAATACAGTTCAGGGAGGAGATAAAGATCATTGCCAACAGATAAATTTCACAACTTCATTTCTCAGAAATATCCATATGAACTGGCAAGAGGAGTGATTTCTGAGGTACTTCATTTCTACACACATTTTCCTTAATAAACTGTGTTTCAAATCCTTACCTGTTTTACTTGTCGAACTGTTTCACTGCTCCCATCACACAGTACTTCACTTTCGAACTGCTTTGCTTTACATACATATTGTGACCACTGTGAGAAAGTTACTTCATGCACTAATGTGCAAAAGGATTGGCAATTCAGCCATTTTTTTAGCAGAACAGAGTACCACAAAACCTTTGCCACACTACCCGTTGTGGGCCAGTGCCATAAGGTAAAGCGTGGGATGTGACTGCAAAGCAATTCCTTTCAAGCTAACACAATATTCTCTGTTATCTTAGAAAATAATCTTGCAATTTGGTTCCTCTGCTAATAGCAGAAACAGTAGCTATGACACATGCAGAAACAGCAGAGGCCAAGCTAGTATTTTTTAAAGCCCTCTGATGATGTTGATAGTGATCTGGAAACAAACGACATATTATGGTTTCTGTTCTAGGCATACTAATTCAATAATGGAGGGCAGGATATTATACCAGAAATATTTTCTTTAAAGATGTGTCTAAGAAGGCAATTTCTCCAACTTGAGATTTACTATGTAGTCAGTAGAAATCTGTGTATTGCTGCAAAGACTCATGAAAATGAGTGAATTTGACATTTACACAAATTGATTTCTGCATACAGTTAAGCTCTACTACTGTTACCAACACAAAGCACACCTTAAAAGCAAAACCCAACATGACAACCCACAAAGAAAACCACAAAAAACACCTCCAGAACATATCTCCTTGATAAGGTGAATTTTCAGTTCAGTCTGAATATAGCCTTCAGTTTAAAAAAATCATGTGTTTCATATTAGACACAATGCTAATAAAACAGCAGGATTTTTCTACGTCTCATAGGACTGTCTGTTTCCAAAGAAGAGAAGTTATATTTCATTTTGAAACCCACATTCCTATTGCAATTAGCAATGGCTCTAGAAGCATATAGTAAAAAAAGGACTAATCAAGACACTGATCAAAACATGATTTGATGGTAACTGTACAGGAAATCTGAATTAAAAAAATAAAGTCATAACAAGAAAAAACAAATGAAATAAAACACCACACATCTTTATTATTGGCATAGTTTTATTTAGCAGTTTGCAGCATAAAACCAATTTGTTTTCCTTATGTTTTAGCTGAAGGTGTAAATGAATCATGCAATATGTATAGAGTATTTTCTCATTTGTTTTAACATTAATTTTCAAGACAGTGTTGAAAAGCTGAATTTATACCCAGCTGTAGTTTTTATAACCAACCAAGAGAAATTTAGTTTGTATGCTAGAGCAACTGTGGAAATCAATTCTTAATCTATGACCTTGTTTACCACAGCTTGAAGCCTTACAATAAATAAATGCCTTGAGCCACACATAAGAAACATTTGGTGAATTAGAGACAAATAACACAAATCTATATGTGTATATATAGTATTAGAAAGGTCATATAAAATACAATATAGGCTTTTTTCTTGCTCTAACATAATAATGTTTGAAAGGCAAGACCTGGTAATTGCCTGCATTAATATCCAGGTGGTGAACAGTCACTAGAACCTATTTTCTTTTCAAATTACAATGTTCATCCTTTTAGTCAACTTCTTGTAGCCCATCATTTTTTAGTGTGGAAAATGCTAGAATGCCTACAAATCTCTGAAAGTATATATTTTCTTTGTCCTAGCATATGAAAAGTCTTTCTCTAAAGCACATTTAAGCTTCTTTGTGAACATTGTTCAGTGTTTCATCACTAACAACAGGAAAAGAAATGCCAGAGCTCATGTGTTAACCTGCACTTAGTCACAATTACCCTCTTTTATAAGCTGAATCTCTCAAATCCTCACCCCATATGATATTACTTATTTCTCACTGGAGTATACGCTAAAAAAAAAAACCTATAGTAAGGTCTCCTTATTAATATTGCACCATTAAAATTCACAAAAAAATCCTGTAAACAAATCTGTACCACCTTAAAAACACACCTTCCATTCTTGATGTATTTGATCGACTGTAGATTTTAAAATCAAGTAGTAAAACACAGCACTAGTTCAGCTAATTTCCCTCCCTTGATTGTCTCCTTCCTGAAACACCGAAATTCAAATGTGACTGTGACTGACAGTCCTTTTGAGATTAGCATGCCATTATTAGTTTGCACAGCAGGTGACCAAAGTAACTGCTGGAAAGGTTTCCCTTATTTTAACCCTAAAGGATGTAATCTAATATGAAAAGAAAGAATTTGGAGGCTCACAATTATTCTTGAATTGGAATTGTACAAAGTAACCAAAGCAGAAAGGAGACTTGTTTTCTTTAAGCAAGAGTTACAGTCAAGGTAGATCATTTGATGCTTTCTAATGTTACATTTTCACAGACCCTGTAACACTTGATATTCAGAAGAAAAACTAGATTTACACTGAAATTATCAGGCTCATCCTACTTGGTTCTACGTGTGAGCATAGGCACGCTTAATTAAGATCCACAAAACAACTCAGGAGACTTCTGAACTTCTCTCCTCAGTGTATGGATTTATTCCAGTGTAAGGGCAAGTTTTACAAATATGATACCAAGTACATATTGGTCAGAACTGATGCCTGGAAATAGAGAAACTTTCCAGAGGAACACAATTGTTTCCATACTGAAAATTAAGCTGTGTTTGACCCCACCCCAGAAGAGACTATTCTTACCAACAACTAAAGAAGAGCAGGAAGAAGTACAGTCTCGTGCATGCTTTTCTCAAAAGCACTAATTTTTGCTTGGCAATGACCTTTTTAACACCTAGCTGGAGTGACACTCACCGAATTGAACCGAATTCCGAACTGAAGCCCCCCAGGTGACAGCGGATATATTATATTATATTTATATTATATTCTGCAGATATAAAAAGCACATTTAGTTCTCAACTTCCCAAATATTTTGTGAATGAGACTAACCAGAGCTCTCCACAGTGGTTTGTGGGAGGGGGCAGCTGTCAGCACAGCCACTGCAGAAGCGGGGCAGCCCCTCACTAACCTGAGACCCTCAGCACCGAGCACCAGTTACTCCCAATGCCCCCCCAGCTCCACCTGCTACGCCCTATTGGGCATTTTAAATCAGTTTGCAGGATACAGTCTTAAAAGGCAGGTTGTTCTAACTGCAGGAGAGTTGCTTGGTGTATCAATTTGCGTTGGCAGAAAGTACTTCCCTACTAACAAAGCAACAAATTTACATTACAACGTGGAGCTGTTTATAACCAATGACCCCTACAAAACAAGATAAGGTTTAATATTTGTGAAACAAAGCAAAGAATTCACTGGTGGCTTTGTATCAGCATAAATGACTAATTACTTTAATCAGGAAGCTCAAAAGATAATGAACTTGATTTATTGTAAACACAGGGGCTTGCCCTCTTATAAAAATTACTTGCCCTGCAGTTCAGGACACATATTGATTTATGGCACTACTTGTAATTCTCTTATTTCTAAATTTAATAATGGGTGAGAATGAATTAAAAATAAACTGGAAAAATACACATTCCCAAAATAATTTTACTCAATTCCACAACAATATTCATACATTGTGTATACCCCAGTATTTCACTGACAGTAAAAATACAAAACTATTTTGAAAAACATGCAGCAAGGAAAACATTCATTTGGTCATGGTTACAGAAAGAGTGAATATTTTTGGCTTTCTCCTACGTGACCCTTCATTATTTAGTGATACCTGACATCTGTTGCTGAGACCAGCTGAACTCAATTCAAATCCAGTTTAGCTAGGAATAACCGAAAGAGTAATAAAAAATCTCTGAGGATAGATTATGAATCAGTTGAGAGAGAGAGAGAAGGAGAGACTGAGTCTGCCTGGAATGTGGTAGTAGACAAGAAAATAACATCTTTGCAGAAAAGCACTTTACTCTGTCCTGACCCCTGCATCACCAGTCCTTTACCTCACTAAAGGGCCATCTGTTGGCAGAGAGAGCACTTAAAGCATCTCAGGTCCCCATGACAAGGCTTATAGATTTACTGCATTACTTTCAAACTACACAACACAGTGTGTACAGTGACAAATCTTACTGTACATATCTTTTAAATAAACATAAAAACATCCACGTCAAGTCCACTCACACTAAAACACTTAGGATGCTGTCATCCATGCGAAGCCCTCTAAGTTTCTCTGAAGAAGATGATTGCCATTAATTCTCTCTTTTTGCATATTTATGTTGCAGATTTCTGAGGAACCCTCAGGTGCATTTCCATATTTTGCTGAAATGTTTTCATAGCTCACTGGTAACCAGCAAAGTCCTCCAACTTAAAATAAGCTTTTTGGAGTAATTACTGGAGTACCAGGGTATTCAAGGACACTGTAACACAACTGAGTATTAGTACAGTTGCTCAGTTATTATGGAGGTAATTATTATTATTGCATCGTTATTTGCAGAAAATAATGACAAAGGGCAACATCAGAATATTTTCAATGTGAAGAATGTTTTCAGAGAGTGGATGATCAGCTCGATCTACATTCCACTCAGCTAAAACAAACCATATTCCTCAGGGCACTGCAACAAATGGATTACCATAAAATAAAGACACTTGGCAGCCAGGTTCCCATTACAGCTGCTTCTTGTGCTGACCAGTCATCATGACCTCATGTTCCCCCTGTGTTAATATATCCTCTCACTGTCTCTTTCTTGTCTCATACTTAACACTACATTCCTCTGGGCAGAAACCACCTCCCTCTGTGTTTACAGAGCCAGCTGTGCCTAGTGACTCAATGCTATCACAGTTTAAATAACAAGAAAGATATGCATCTGATAGTGATTTAGGGCAGAGTTGAACAACACATTTGATTAAATCTCTGCGTTATCAAAGCCCATGGAAGCTTTTATTCTTGAAGTTAGGGTTTTTCATGGCTGGTACAAGGAAAGAAGAAGAACCTTTTTCAAAGAAAAACCTATAGTCACCCATCAGTTCTGATACCTTGCAATTATTACCACAACCACATCAAATGCGAGTAAGAGTAGTATTTTCACCAGCAATTCTGTAAAATAATCTCGTATTTATCTCCAGCATTCCTTCCAAGCCTGGTCATAGAGAGAGGAAATCCCAGAATGCAGACTGGAATTCTGCAGTTTGAAGGATACCCATCACAAGACTACTAAAGATACCTGCTTTGGTCCATGAGGAGCACACAGGGGACTGACCTCTGCTGTATTCTGTAACCACTCACTGACGACCAGATACCAAACCCCACTTCTGCAAAGCTGCAGAAAACCACCTGCTACTGCAGTAATTACAATAGAGACCAGAAGGTATGGCATACATACCAATGTGAGACAGAGGTATGTATCAGGCTCTTCAGGCTTGGGTAGCCCAGTTAACTCTGGAAGCCTGTGGGAAGTCTGGGAGATACTTATCCAATGTCACACTACAATCACGGCTGTCTGAAACGGCATCGATAATTTTTAACCATCACTGATTAAGACAGTTTATTTTCTTTGCTGGATTTTTAACTCATGTAAATGCCTTACAAATAAAGCTACCCTCATTCTATGAAGTGAACCATCTGGAGTTCTTTTTTTTTTTTTTAATCCACAGTGTTAGAGGTCGGGTTGAGAGCAAGTGTTTGGGGAGGATTTGGAACAACTAAAAAGGAATGAGAAATATGAATTCAAAAAGAATTAATACAAAAGAAGAATTCTCATCTGCAAAATGAAGTTCCATTATTTTACACCAAAAAAATCCATTAATTATTAAATACATATTTGCTGGTTAAATCTGGGTTAATGTGCTGATTTTGACTGGGGTAATTTTCTTCACAGTGGCTATTATGGGGGTGTATTTTGGATTTGTGCTGAACACAGGGCTGGTAACATAGAAATGTTTTTGTTATTGCTGAGCAGCACTTACAAAGAAGCAGGGCCTTTTCTGCTTTTGGTATATGGCAAGGACATGGGGGAGCGCATGGGAAGTTGAGAGGAGACGCAGCCAGGACAGGTGACCCAAACTGACCAAAGGGATATCCCAGACCATGTGACATCATGCTCAGGCCATAAAGTGGGGGTGGGAAAAGAGGAAGGAGGACATTTGGAGTGATTATGTTTGCCTTCCAAAGTCACTGTTACACACGATGGGCCCTGTGCTCCTGGAGATTGCTGAACACCTGCCTGCCCATGGGAAGTGGTGAATTAATTCTTTGTTTTGCTTTGCTTGTGTGTATGGCTTTTGCCAATTAAACTGTTTTTATCTCAACCCGTGGGTTTTCCAGCTTTTACTCTTTGAATTATTTCCCTGAACCTGCTGGTGGGGGAGTAAGCAAGCAGCTGCCTGGGGCTTGGCTGCCAGAGGGGGTGAAACCACAACAGTTCTACACAGAACTATTGTGGCAGTGAGAGTGATGCTACAGAGCAACATTTATTGGCACCCTGAAGATTGTCCCAACCTGCAAAACTGTCTTAATTGTGCTTTTTTTCAGAAGGAAACGTTTTAAACAAAAAATTATGTAAAGCTTATGCCTTAAAAGGTACTTCTGTTATCGCAGCATTAAGATTGGAAACTCACTCTCCCAGGCATTTATTTTGTAACAATCATTTAATTTCATATTTGGTTATGTTTGACAACTCTTATGGGGAGCTAAATACTTTGCTCTGTCACTACTGTGATTTCTGAGACAAAAAAATGAAATCACTTTGAAAATGATAGGTCAGGTTCACTGGCAGTCTTGTTCTGCTAAGCTCAGCAAAAGGGAAAGGCTGCCTGGTATCAGTCACTCCTAGGGGCTAGTCTGACTTGCACTTGCTGGCAAAAGTCCTTCAAGGACCATCTGCCAGCAGGAACAGTGGGGGGGTGGAATCATTCATATGCACACTCAGGTACTGCCAAGTCCTTCCCTGTCCTCAAAAACTTCAAACAGTAGAAGCTACCACAAGCAATATTTAAGATGTCAGTATACCATTTTTTTCTTCTGTGGAGTCCTCAAAATAGAAGCACTTCACCAGAAGAGACAAAGAGAGGCTACACAGAAAGAGAAGATGAAAACAGAACAGATAAAAGAATTTCTCTTTTATAAATATCTTCAAAATATTATGCTTGTCATTACAGAACCATGGTCAGCATTATCAAGCACTGCAGGATAACTATACTGAAAAGATACATCTCAACAGGCTTATTGGAAAGGGACACATCAAATATACACAACAGATGTTTGCACACTAAGCTCATATCCTCAAAATCGCTGATACAGGTCTATTTAATGTATTACTATAAGAACACATAACAATCCCAAAGCATTCAAAATAGAAGTGCATAGCAGAGCCGCTTATGTTCCAATAAAAGAACATTCTGTTTCCCTAAATCAGATTTAAAGAGGCAGATCAAAGAGAAAACATTTAAAATTAAATGCAAAACCTTATTCTGATTCAAGAAAAAAAAATCATGTACTACAAACACATAGATATATACCCTTTACATATCTGTACATATATACATATTGCAAAGTTAGAGATTAATTGGCTTAGCCTGTCCTGTTATGTGTACCCATTCCATGCTCCCAGTTTTATTTTTCTGTAAATGCACCCTTGAAGGCATCAGCTTGTATAGAAGGGCAACAGCTGTTCAGCTCTTGGTATGATTAGGGTTTTCTCCCTCTATGGTATTGGACAAAGAGTATGGTGATCATAAATGAGCCCACCCTACAGTTTTCCTATTAAAGCCTTCTCTTCCGTCCATGCATCTCTGTCTCTATCCCACTATTCATCACATACTTTTAAGTGACATCTAACATTTAGATTATACTTTGTCTTAGACACAGCCCATGGAAACCTTCACTTGAAATTAGCAATACTGACTTCAGTGAAATGTTTGATTTCATACCACAGTGCTCTCTGCCCTCTAGCACAGTACCAGATCTTTTAAAAGAGTGAACAGCAACAGAGGTTTTTCCCTATCATCAAATATTCAGTTTAGGTTTTATGTTTACTTGGCNAAAAAGAAAGAAAGAAAGAAAGAAAGAAAGAAAGAAAGAAAGAAAGAAAGAAAGAAAGAAAGAAAGAAAGAAAGAAAGAAAGAAAGAAAGAAAGAAAGAAAGAAAGAAAGAAAGAAAGAAAGAAAGAAAGAAAGAAAGAAAGAAAGTATACTTGGCTGTCCAGATGAAACACAGTGTAACTGGTGACACACTGTCTCTAGACAATGTAAAACAAGTTCCTCTTCTGCAATGAAAATTCTAAGCTAACCTGTAAGGCTCAGTCAGGTAAGAAGTAGATGTCCTTGCTGACACCATTTATAAATCTCTCCAGGATGGAAGAGGCTTTAGGTTTGTTTTATGATGGCTTTTCCTGATTTGTTGGTATCAGACACTACTCCATTTCCATGCAGTTCTATAGCCAACTGCCTGAAACATCAGTTCAGCTGTTTCTTTTGCACATCAATACTACAAAACTGATCCTGTGAACAGAGAAGACATTTTCTGTACCTAACATTAACACAGTAGCATTTTCTTCATTCATGTCCTGTTCCTGTGAAGGGAAGTCAAGGGCAGGATCAACGTGTGGAATAGATCTCGATGACACAGCCTCATCTCTAAGCAGTTTCAGCACACAGACTCTATGTAACCAACTAACAGCATCAGCAAAGAGTAGAAATATTGGGAAGAAAAACACCATCATTAGGAAGGTACTAGAAAATAATTATCTCTATCAGTGTGGAACCAGCAGCACCACAGATTAAAAAATGTTATTACTTGCATGCAACACTCAGCTCAGTTTGCTTCCCAGCTTCCTTTACTTTGTTAAGTGCTCAGCTCAAAACCAGCATGAGATCTGCTCAGAACTTGGGTCAGATTCCAGTCCAAGTTACAAGAAAACCCACATTTGCACTATCCCCAGCAAAGGAGATTACTCCACACAAGAAATCTCTATACACTAACTAACAGGTTCAAGGGTAGAAGCAACAAGTTCACAGTGCACTTGTCACAGTCACTGCACTGTCAGCTGTAAAACCAGGAAAGGTAAAATATGCAGGCCATAACATCAGTTCTCTTCTGCACAAGCATTTAGCCAAGAGGATTATTTATGGGGAGGGAGATGCAGAAGAAAGCAGGAGGAGGGAAAGAAGCAGCAGCATCAGCATTAATCTAGCAGCACCCACCCCACAGGGCTCCCAATGTCCTCTGCACCACTGGGGACAGCACAACTCATCAGCCACCAGGCAGGAGTGGGGCAGGAGACAATACTGAATCAATTACTTCCAAACAGACCTTCAAACTATTCCCAACCATTCAGAACTTGGCAGCCAAACCTCAATTAAAATAAACAAAAATAATACCTAACCAAAATCCTAAGAGAAATACAACCCCAGAAACCTATTTACAATTCGAGTTTCCTTTCCAATTACACATTAATTCTTCTGCATGTTTTTTCATATTTCTGGAGGTTAAAGAATACTGTCCCACCGTTCTCTACCTGACATAAATACACAGGCTTCACTCCAGCACTCTTACAAAATTTAGTAAACTAGCACGGAGACTCCTTTCTCAAAAACCAACAATGTTGATGTAAACACTAGTAAAAAAATGTCTCAGAATTTAAAAAAAATACTAAAAAAAAGCAATTGCTATCCAGAATAGATGTAATTAAGCTATCTCCACTGTTTCCATCATTGCTCTCCCAACCTGGTCACAAACTGCCAGAATACATTTTTTCATTCTCTCCTACTTAATTATCAAATTAAGCTCTTTTTCTTTTGACAAACCACAGAGCAATCTAAATGGCACAAGGTCATTCAGCACTTAACACACAGATAGAATCTGATAGATTGTTACAATAAAACCTCTAAATTCCAGCTAACAATTCAGCTTGCAAGTTCAAGTCAATTTCTTGGGATTTTAATCACTGGGGTTTTTTTTTCATTACAGATTAACAAAAATTAAGGGATTGATTAAAATTTAAGGGCTTTTTAAGATGCATCTGTCCTTTAAAACAAATTAAGTCCACTTTTTCCTGAAGCAAGTTCTTGAGTATTTTTTATAAAAGAACACATTTACTGATTTGCTTCATCTCCCTGTAAGAGCCTAGAGTATTTGATCAAGCAAAAGAAACTATACAAAAATCCACAGCCTCCTGGCACAACAACCATTAAAGTGCAGGAGAAATTCACTATCAACTCCAAATACTCAGTAGATGAGCCTAAGAAAGAAACTGCAAACAGTATTTAAGTGCAAACAAACCTTTCTTTTGCTCCAGAAAATCTCACAATTCTATAAGTCTCAGTATTTACTCTGCTAATTTTTCATTTGCTGCATACTAAAGTAGAAAAAACTTACGGAAAATTTAGATTTCATCAGCGTCAATGCTCTTGAGCTGTTAGATCTCAACAGACTTCCTAGAAATTGAAGAATGACAAAAACAAAAACAGTGGGATTTTGTAGCTGATCTTATAGTTTGACTTTGTCAAACTCAGCTCACTTGTGAGTCAGGATTTTATGGAATGCAGAGAATGATGGTTACCTGTGTTGTCATTATGATAATTAGATGGCATGCTCATAAGGCTCCTGAAAGAGGATTTACATTCTGTATCACCTTTTCATTTTTTGTCTGCATATCATCCTGAACAAGAGGCATTTTTTTGGTTGAACTGTTTTCAACACCTGAGTTCAAATACTCTGCTACAAGATCAAAGGTGACACTATCAAAAGCAATTTCAGTCGGCCTAAATTTTCTACGCACTCAAAAGAAAATAATTAAATGGGTGAAATTGTTATTGTGGGACTTGGGGGACTACTTGCTTGTTTTTCCCTTGCACTGAGTCTGCTATAAATACGTATTAGCCACACCACTTGAATATCCAAAGACATAGAGAGGGTTGGCTTTATGTGTGCACAGAAGAATGTATTCCCTGCCCTGTAAGAGCTCATGGCAATGGTTCTGCCACAAGTTCCACGCATGGCAACACTTACACCCTTACAGATGCCATAGTATTGCTGTAGAATAGTAAACAAATTTAAAACCAAGCATTTTTCATATACTCTGTTATGCAGCTGGTCATTGCTAATGGTATCTTGTCACAAACCTGGACTAAAACTGTGAACCTAAAGACTAATGGACAGCAAAAATTTAGTCCTTTATGAAACCTAGAGAGACAAGTGACAAATTCTTTCCTACAGTCCCAATAATTCTAAACAGTAACATGATAGAAGCCTGTGATAACTGTGTGATAAGTCTGTGAAACCAGTTGCACAGCCGGATTGTTGAGCAATGAGATTTCATTTCTGATAGCTTTGGTACTTTAGTCTCCCTTTTAGTTACACATGCCATGGCATAAAGCTTTGATTAGAAAGCATTTCCTCCTGCTGTATCACAGTAATTTACTTTTAGAAGTCCATATCTGACACATGAAACATTTCTAGGTGTCTCAAATAAACACTTCTTTTTGAACAATCTAAGATGACACAGTTCCTTCCAGATCATCACAGACAGACCAAGGTACTTCACCCTAGCTCCAAACCTGCTAGGGAAATGCTTTTCAAAAAGTACCTCCAGAACACTAGGAGTAAGCAAAGTCTGTCCTGGATCTATTATAAACACATATCTATACTAGCTTCACAGATAGAAAGTGAAAAAAGGACCAACATTTTAGTATGAGGGTTTCCCAACTGTGCAAAGACCACACATTATTCAGTGTGAACTTAAAGCATTTATTTTTCCTTGTTTTGCAGCCTCTGTTTTTGACACTTGATCCAAAATTCTGACTATGTCACTTAAACCCTGTTATCTAGTGGTTGATGAAAAAAATGATTTTATAAATTGAGCCTGAAGCCTCAAACCAATTCACTGTGTCTTCAGGAAAATATTTATATACTTATATATTATATATGAAATATATAAAATATTTATATACTTATTTATGTATACCAGTCTTGAAAGACTGGTCTAACCTTCCTCCACTCTCAGTCCCTGGGCAGAAGCTCTGAGAGGCTGTACAATTACTAGGATATAACTGGAGGTAAAGGCAAGTTGATAAAGTGGAAGCTCTTAAGACAGGGATCTGTAACTATGAATGTAATACATAGACTCTTGTCCTGTAAGCAGTCACAGTAGAAACAACAGGTTTGTGTAAGTTAGGACTCCAGGATGAAAGAGCTCTGGATGCTCTGGGCCATACGCTGGTTTGCAAGTGTGCTACTTCAGAACACCACTATTCAATGTAAATATGCAGAAAAAATCAGACTGCATTAATTAGTATTCACAGAAAGCAGATGCAGACACAGAAAGATGAATATGTGGTATGAATAAATACTGTGTAAAGAAAAGTCTCTATGACCATTCTTTTGTGTTTGTCCTGAAAATGTATTTTTGTACTTGAATTTAAAATAAAGTCTATTATAAAACAGATTTAATTGTGATAAGGTATATAATTATCTTCAAAGGTTTACATGGGAGAGAGGGAGGTTTGAGTTGAAACTCTTGGCTTCAGGTGTGTGGGAGGCCAAATCTGGACCTTTCTACAGCTTTGTCCACATCAGTAAGAGATTAGCAATCTGCACTGCATTCAAAAGAGCTGGGAAAAAAATCAAATCCACATCATTTATTGGCACCATACAAACATTCAATAAGGTGACTTATTAGCAAATATTCTAATGCCATGTATTCTCATGACAAAGATCCTCAAACTGTTTTCCACTTCATGGATCAGTCTCAAAAGTCTTCTCAACAGGACTTTGTCATTGATTTTAATTATGAACGGAAGTCCATAGTCCTTGCTACCTGATAAAATTTAAAAAAAAAAATTAAAAGTCAGGAACTATTTTAGCTGTATATGGAATGAATATTATTCTGATTCACATCCTTTAAAGTTAAAAAATTAAGAAATCCCTTCAGGAAGTCTACTTTGACAAGGAAAATTAACTCTTCTTTCTCTATGATCTCATGGAAACAGACAGGAGCAATGCTAAATTTATACAATTACTGAATTGTACTATGGTCTCTTGTTATCACTCCTGTTTACAAACAGCCATAAAAACAGAGTTAAACAGATTTAAGGGCCTCAACTACACATGACAATCAAGGCATTGCAAATCCTTCACACAGCATTTGAAACTAGAAAAGTAATTTACCATGACCTAACAGCCTTGCTAAACTTTTGTTTCCCATTTTCTCAGATTTATTTCTGTGTTTAAGAGATGTAAATTTGGCTGAAAAAAGAATACTTCTCACTGTATTTGAAATATATAGTGCTTAAGGAATGTATAGGAGAACTAATTTGCCAAACTGGTAAGCAGTCATTATTGTTGTTCTGAAAACTTGCATCAGTCATTAATTCCTCTCACAAAATTTATCACATATTTCTGGTTTGCATGAGTACTATCTATTTTAACTGCAATACATACTCTTTATTTTCATATAGTGTAGAATGTGGCCTGTCTAGCTTTAGATAGGCAGATTTCATTAATTGTAAAATAATCTAAAAAAGAACATTAGTTTACCAGCTTAATTGATGTTAATATCTAAATTACATAGTAATTATGAAAAGAGAAATGGTTAAGATATGGCTATGCAATGGAAACCTAATCGTTCATTTAGATACTGGAAACCAACATACACTTTGTTATCAATTTCTGGTGCATTTCAAAGCATGCCTCCTGGTCTACAGTGCCCTATAGCTCCTCTTGCACACACAGCTGCCACCAATAACTGCTTTTCTGTACCACAATTACAACCAGGCTGCATTCAGTTATTCACATGCCACTTTGGAGACGTCTACATAAAGCATAGACAAAGTCTTTAACAACAAAACAGTGCAAAAAGGAAAAAAAATGTACAGGTGTCATCCAAGCACAAAGAAATACCAAAATGTGACAACAGTCAAGCAGAATAATGCAACCTCAATGAATCCAGCCCACGCCACTTTCTGATACATAAACTGATTATCTGTTAAAGACTGGTGGCTCACTCAAGGCCAGCCTCCATCCAACAGCCCATCCTGCAGGAACCACTGCCCTGCAGCAGCCTCTGCACAGACAGAGCCTCTTCCACCCACTCACCTCCAGAAGTGACTTCTTCAGAACTGGGCTGAGGAACATTGGCAGGACAGTGTGGGGAAGCTTGCATTGCTGCTGCCCTTGCTATACCTGTCCTGTGGAGAAATAGAGGACTTAATTTCCAGGGCTGTCAGACAGCACCTTCCACATCACAAGTGACGGAAAAAGAAATTAATTTGAAAATGCCTGATTTGAGCCAGTACATTTTGGGGTGTGGTGAAGAAGTCCCAGTTCCTACAGAAGTATTTGGATTACTTTCACACCTTCCGTGGAGCTCCGTTTGCAGCAAGCTGGATTCTTTGGTTCATGAGCTGATGATGCTCTTGCCAGTTACCTACGTAGCAAGCTGAGATATGGTCACTGGGAACCAACATAATGAGGCAGCCTAAATAAAATAATTAAGGAAATTATATTTAAAATAATCTCTCAACTCTGGCATGAACAAATAACCATTGAGTAGCTCTCCCTTCTACTTCCTTTTCAAAATGGCAGTTTTCTGCTCTTTATACATTTCCTTTACAGAAACTATTACTATATTAATTACCTAATAGAGGAACAGTTATTTAGTTTTTCCTGTCCAACTCATTCCATAGAGGCACTTTATTTTACTTCCACATTAATCTACATAGACTTACCACAAGAATCAATCCTAACAAAGATCTTTTTCCTTTTTAAAGGAGAAAAGGAAACTTGCCACAGTTCTCATGGTTTCCAGCTGGGACAACAGTTTTCAGCCACCAGTTTTTAGTAGGACACATTCAAATGATTTGCATATCCCAAAGTGCAGTCCATTAGAGAGAATGAGACAAAAATAACTATCTGAAACACATGAATAAATCATTCTTTTGAGCATGGTGATGAATGCAATGTTTTTCAATCTCCAAACCAACTCTCTAAAGCCCTACTAAAACAATTGTGTTTGTTCCAAAAGTCTGTATCTTTCAGGAGTGCTGTGATGGGGTTTTTTTTGAGGAAATGTCAAGTTTAGACACCGAGGACTGGAAGATAATGACCAACCACTTTTTTCTGGTATGAGTGTGCACTGAATACTGATGTTCACAGGCAGGAACAATTTCCAATTATTAATTGGAAAAATATCAGCTTTCATTGCATTTGCTTAACTTTGGTCAACAGCAATGTTAATCTTGCAAGTGAACTGAAAGACAAGACAAAGCCTATACATGTGAGGTTTATACATAATTCAGAACTGCTGAAAAGCATGGAAAGCAAGACAAGAAAAACATGATTATAACATGGCAGAACAACTTTACTAAGAAAAAAACCTAACCTCAAAAACCCACACACACACGTATTGCATCTATTACTTCAACTGAAGAGTAAATGTAGGGGCAAATGGAATTGTTCACTTCTTATTTGGGCAAAACAGACTCAATCACTTCCCTAAAAAAATGCCAGACAGCCTGTTTTCTTCTTTGTTTTTTTTATTTGCAACTGCATACTGTTTTTCTCTAATGTTCCCAGTTTCCAACATACTAACCCATTCAAAGCAAGGAAACAGTTTGTCTCTCTCAATACCTGCTAATTGGAGTATAATTATAGCTGTCTATGAGCTATGACTACAAACAGATTTAGCCAAAATATTTGAAAGAAATCTCCAAGAGAAATATAATAACAACTGCTCACATATATAATACCATATGTAATAAATCCAGTATACCTAAATATAAAATTTTAAATATAAAATAAGACACAGCAGGTTGGGTCAAATAACTATGACTGATTAATTCTGTTCTGGGCACTACAGATCCTGTTCACCTTCTTCTCAGCTTTAACAGGAATTTTAGTAAATCTGCTCCTCTTCTTCATGTGACAAAAACAATGAATATCACAAAGAAGCAAAATGAAAAGAAGCTGACAACCTTGGGTTTTATGTGTTGCCTAAAGCCCTCTCAGAGTCCCCAAAAGGTCATGACACATGAATAATCTAGATATTACAGTAAAAATGCATTGATAGCACTGATCAGATCTCCAGAGAAAAGAATTCAAATACTTTGAAATATTTGGCAATATCTTCTAATAATCATTGAAAGGACTAGAGCTTCTAATAAATTTACTCTCACTGAAATGCAAACTAGTAAATGCTAAAACTGTGGGGAGGGGAACCTCTACAATTGAAAGCAAGAGCCAAATTGGTCACAGTGTGGATTTTTGTTTCTTTACTTTAGTAATCTACAAAGATATCCATGCCATGGTTTTCACACTTTGAGGGTACCATACATTTATTTCAAAAACAAATCTTAAATGTTCAAAACCAAACACTTTATGCATTAAATGCTTCAAAGAGCCTTTCCTTTGCTTACATCATCCTGATTTTCTCCCCAAAAATTACTGCTCTCCAGCCTCCTACAGTCTACATTGACCTATGTACACCAAGCACTTCAAGAGGCATTTTAACCATATGGGATATTTCTAATAGGTAGGATCACTTTCACTGTCTGGGAGAGTAATTAATGGAATAAAAAAAGAAAACAACTTTGTCTAAAGGAAGATACATTCCAGAGATTATTCCAATTCAAATAGAAAGCACATGCTATTTTTAGGATGTATATGCATCCTGCCATCAAATCCAAGCTAGAATACCCCTTTTCCTTCCTTGTTTAAATCCTATGTAGAATCTATTGTGCATATAAGAACTCTAGTATAACTCCCAGACTGACTTACCACCTCCACCAGAAATTTTCCTGTGAGTCCTACAGAATCATCGGTTTTTCTACAGTTCATTTCCCCTTGAAAAATGAAGAAAACCCACCTTTCAGTCTCCATGACTTGGAAAAAGAAATGGTGAGCAGTACATTTTGTGGGCCTTTACATGAATGAACCCATGCATCTATGGCTGCAGCAGTGGATTCCCAAGTGACAACATTCAGGTGGTGCTTGAACATAACCTTTCCCATTCCCTGCAGGTGTGAGAGGACTGTAGTCCCACCAACCAACCTACAGCTGGTGAAATAAAATAAAACCTTTTGTACCTACAGCTGAATCCTGTCAGTCATCACTGCTACAGAGCCCACACCTATATCCCAGCATCCAGAAATGATACTGCTGGTACTTGAACTTTAATCTATAGTTTCTACATAGAAACTATATCTATCTACATCCTTTCTACAGAAAGGAAAATGGCAGTTTCAATATACTACATCTATGCTTTTGCTAAGAACCCATGATTTTTTTAAATGCAAGCTAAAAAGAATATTGATTTCTTTCAAGTCCACTGTGCACTAAATATAATTTCCACCATTATTATTTAAGTTATCAGATTAAAATGTCATCTTTCTCACTAAGAAAAGAATCAACAAGTCTATCTTGAAGCAGAAATGCCTAAGGCTATTTGGTATATTTCAAACAATCTTGGCAGCTGGTGGTAGCCAAAACCATACATTGATTCATGAAAAAACATACAGAAAATTCACTCTGGTGCCAGCCAAGCCTAGGGCATGTTCACTGTGTACTGTGGACTGCAAGACATCTAAAACAATCTAAAACACCCACAGTGACAACTAACGTTACAAACTCAGTGCTTCACCTCCAAGTTACAAACTAAGGAAAGGCAAGAAATGGCAGGAAAAAAAATCTATATAGATTCTGAGTAACTTCAGGAGGTTCAGCAAGAAGTGCAAAATTCTGCACTTGGAGCAGAAGAGCTCCAGACATCTGTCTGGAAAGGACCTGTGGCCATCCTGGATGCTAGGCCAAATATGAGCCAACAGTGGCTTGACATCTGGCCCACATACTGGCCCAACACTAGGAACAAAGTGGCCAGAAGAAAAGGAAATCACAGGGCTGCATGTCAAGCAGTGAGCAAAAGTTCAATGCTCTTCCACAAGTGACTGAACCAGATTATGACCAAGTTAACCATTTTTTAAAGACTGATTAATTGAAGCAAGTAATTCTGCATGTGGCACACATTTTTCTTCCAAAAAATTCAACTGTGCAAGTTCTTCAGCCATAGTCTGTTCCTTTATAGTGGGTTAATCTTTCAGGTTTGTCCTCAACCAAGGAACTCTGGGATGCTCTTAACAGGAATCACCAGCTACTGAAAGACTCCTTATCAGCTTAAGTGTTCACTTAAATATTCTGCACATAGCTCAAAAACCCCTCTGCGTCATTATGGCACTGTGAACTTTCTGGAATCTGTAAAAGCATAATTTAGGAGGATAATATGAACCTAACAAACTAGCACAACCCAAATGGGCAAATGAAGTGAAAAAATTACTGTTTTCTTAAGACACACATTTTTAAGGTTCTGGTAGACACAACCCTAAAAAGTATCTGCAACAAAGAAAAATTATTTAAGGGCTAAAACTATGTTACTGACATTCATGAAATATCCTGTAATTTTTTTTCAGAGACATTTAATTATGCCTTTCATACTACTCATGCATTAAAAGATCTTCTGGTTAGCATTAATTTGAATTCTATTGCCACATAAATTAATACAACTTAGACACATTTATCAGCCCTTTAAATAACAAAGTGATGTGTCCAGGCAGCATATTCTTGAAAAGGAAAAAAAGACATACAATTAAAACCTGAACTGCAAGTACTTTACATTTCAGAAAGTTAAAAAGTAGCCTGGAGCAAATTACCTCCAAGAGAAAATATGGAGAGCAGTTTTGCTTCAAGCAAAGACTTAACAGTATTTAAAAGAAAACAATATGCCGCATGAGTAAATCATATAGCAGACAAAAGGGTCAAAGAAAAATAAACAGGTTGTATTCAAGTTAATATAAATAAGAATGCATTAAGCTCCTAAGGAAACTTGCAGAGTCAGTATTAAGGTCACAATATTCAACTGGATAATTTTAACCCTGATTTTAACCTTAAATTTAATAAATCATATTATGCATGAGAATTTCCAAGTAGATTTCCTAACTCATTATGCAAATGAACAAAATGATAACTCTAAATAGCTATAGTAGCTACAGAAAATCTGTTCTTTTGGTTAAAGGACAGCATATGGTTTACTGAGGAACAGAATTGCAGTAAACCCTAAGAAAACTAACAAATCCTCATAATTTTAGCTCCCAGAAATTTTTGTGCTAAGCTGCAGAATGTACTTATATTTCCTTACAGTAGTAGGAAATCTAAGCTTTGTAGATTCTAACAATTCTGAATATGGTAGATGGAGTTCAGCCATATTTTCATCTTTACCTACTGCTGTCCTAAAAACAAAGCCAGCAATGGTATTGAATCTCTGAAGATTTAGCACACTTGAAATTTCCAGAAAGGTTTTTGGTGAGCCCTGAGATAAACTCTTCAAAAAAAGCTCTTCCAGCACCATCCCCACACTATACAATGTAGTACTGAAGATAAAAGTAACAAGGTTACTGTACAAAGTAGTTGGCACAAATAGATGCAGAGATTAAGACAGATGAATAGATGTACAGATGCAGAATAGATGTAGAGGTGAGACACTGGAACAGGTTGCTCAGAGAAGCTGTGTATCTTCCATGAAAGTGTTCAAGGCCAGGTTGGATGGAGCTTTGAGCAACCTGGTCTAGTGGAAGGTGTCTTTAAGGTCTATTCCAACCCAAGCCATTCTATGATTCTATAAGATTAAAATCATGACTCAAAACACAAACAAACTATGTGGTTTGTATATACATACATATCTTTTTCTGGACTTACAATAAATATGTACATAGAGAACAGCCATGCAAAGCCATGCATCTGGATCCAATCCTGCTCCAGCCAGTGGCAGGTTCTCAACAGACTTCATTAGATACTTAATCACAATTACACAAAGGCTGTTAACAACCTGTCAGGATACTAAAGGTGACATTGCTGCTGTTTAATAGAAACATGTACAGTAACATTAGTGTCCTATCAAACCTAGGTAGTGCATATCAGTTTTTTAAAACTTACCAGAGTAAAAAAAAAAAAATGAAATTAAAATTTCTATTATTTAGTCACTACCATTTCGATAGCAGGATGGCATGAGAGACTGAAATGTTAATGGTTAGTGACTCAAGCAATCAACCATTTTCAACAGCAGTGGGTGCTTTGCCAAGGTCACAGCCCAGGTGCAGACGGGGTGAGCACCCACCAGCAGAGCCTACAAGCCGGGGTTTGAGCCATGTGAGGGAGAAGGCAGGTAAGAAGCAGAGGTCAGATAATGCTTTTTATTACCCTTAGATAACAGGCTCAGTTGTACAACTTATCCCTGGGGAAGGACCAGGCATTCACACACAGGCCTGAAGGGTTTCATCCCTTCTGATGGGGCACAACTGGCTCAGTCACACAGTCACAAGAGGCAGCTGTGATATCTTTGAAGGTGTCATAAACCATCAAAGATCCCCAGAGTGCCTCCTGACTCATTTTTGGGGCCTTCCACCGGAGGACTGCATGTGATTCACCGTGTTACATCAGACAGCGTAAAACTGACGCCCCAGTAAGGGAGGAGGTGTCCGACATAAACCTGAACATTTATTAATCCATTGAACTTTGTGTTTTGGGGGCTTCCCCCACTCACAACTGATCAAGATAGAAATCATGACTTCAACCAACAGACATCAAATAACAACAATCAAGTCGTCTTGCTGGATGGGTGGTGATACCTTTCCTCTTCACTCTCTACTCTTATCCTTTTCTTCTCATTCTTTCTTTCACTTATGAAGTGGTAACTTTATACACTTGTACTGTTATATTACTACAGATAGATAATAACCAAAGGCTACGTACCTCCTTTCCATGGAAATCACATTATTCTAAAATAATCCCTACATAAATATATATAAAATATATATAAAAAGCAGTCATTCAGTGTCATTTCATTCTAATCTGCCACAAGAGATCTATTAACAAGAACCTCAGCCACCCTCACCTTCAGGGGTGAGTCATAACAAATAACAAAGAGAAAACACCATTAACTTTTCCCTTATGATAACATGGTAAAATCCTGACCCTGTCCTTCAACCAGGTCTGTTGATATTAACATATTTAACTGGGATCTTACCCAAGAAGGCTACCAGAGCTCCTCCCAAAAACTCCTTTTCAGTAGAATGGTGCAGAAGAAGGGACTCTTCAAATTTAAAAAAGACCTTCCCCCTGCACCTAAGGGTTATCTACAAATCAATTAATCAGGTCCAAGATGATTTTGAGTCACATTTGTGTCCTTAAATGACAGTAAAAGAATAGTACTGAGTGACACTTCCAGGTCTGGCCCTCACAAGATTCAACAGATATACAGAGAGCAGAAAGAACTTGGCAAAGAGTACCAAATGAGTTGTGGTTTTGGCTGGACTCCTTTTTTTTTTTTTTTTAATAAAGATTCCTGGAACTCAAACAGTAGCAAGTATTGCAGATAAAAGCCAAGTATCACTACCATCAAGTCAAGCAACAAATAGAAAGGAAATAATTGTAGTCAAGGAAGGAGTTCTGTGTCCTTATTTCTCTCCCCAGCAGTGCTTTGATCTACATATTCTTGATGTCTCTGAAGTCTGAGCAGGGAGTATTACTTCCAGAGAGAGAAATTCTGAGAATTTAAAGATTTAGGGTCCTGCTTGAAGTGAGATGCAACAGTTGCCTTCTGGCAGGAATTAAACCTGGCATCGAAATTTCACAAAAGGAATTAAAAGATGTTCTGGAAAGTGGCCAAAAGGAAATCAAAGGAACTTTAGCAGTATGAAGACACATACCAGAAGCACATGAAAAGGAACTTCAAGACACACCATTAGATTTAAGAGTTCAGGTTACCCATCTGTTGCCTGGGTAGAAGGTTGTGTGAACCAGGGAAAAATGTTAATTATTCCTGTGAGATATTTAGTCCAAAAATATTCATGCTCTCTTACATAATTTCCAGTCTTGACCACATGTCAGATGTCTAGGGGAACAGATGTATTTTAGATTCAGCCCAAATTTTGAACTGTAAGAACTGATCAACGTAGCCTTCTTCCAGTTCTTCAAGTGTGGTATGTTACTGGATCTGAAAATCAGACTGGGGTAAAAAGACTATCTGATAGCCAGTCTGACAGCTACCTTAAAAAAGTTAAAAGATCTTAAATACAGTTAAAAGATCTTAAATACAGATAAACTACAGCTCATACCTTATATCACATTTATTGTTGTAAATATTTAATGTAGGCATGAGTAATCAGTTATTTTACAGAAACACAACATAAAAAGTGGACAGTTTTTAAAGCAGCTAGTTTTGAAAACAGAAATAGAAATCCATGGAAATTATCTGGGTAGTCCCACAGCTGAAGAGAAGAGCTCTGGGGGTTTTTATTAATAGAAATGTTAAAGGGAACTGTTGGACTACTGCTTTTAAGAACTATACACTGAACAGGTGTTTCACCCCATCTCTACTTTAGCCTGGTGTGCTGCTATTGAACTCTTTCAATAAACTCTGTTCATGCTTCCATCAATAAAAGCAATTTTGAAAAACAAAACTGAAAAAAGGAAAATCTTTTTGTGTTCCGTCAGAAGGTTTCTCAGCAGGCCACAAAACAAGGAATAGAAAAAAAGAAAAAGACTCTTTACATAAACTCACAAGAACCACCACTTACAAGCTAAAACACAAGACTTTAACGAACTCCTTGTCCAGGATGTGTAAACCAGTGAAGTTACTGTTTTTATGTGAAAAAATTGTGTTCAAGTTTACTTGAACTGTGCAGCAGCTCTCCTAGTGTCAGGTTCCACCTATAATGGCATGCCCTAATTAAAATGTTTAGGTATCTCTTGCTGTCACATGTAGTCAAATCTCATCTAGTTACTTGTATTTATTTTAAACTTGCAGGTATTAGCATTATTTCCCTAATATATCTTGCTTTGCAAAATCCTATGGGGTTTCACTTAGACAATAAAATCTCAGATTATGGAGTCACAATTTCTGGACTGCAGTGCAAAACCACTAAAGGCAAAGTATAGGAGACTCTGGTAAGCTCCTTTATTCCTTTCCTCAATTTCAATTATTTGGATTCTGTTAGATTATGTCTGTGCCCATATGCACAAATTTCTCAATGCAGATTTTTGGATCAAACGTGACTTAGCAAGAGGGACATTAAAGGCTTTGAAATATTTGAACATTTCAGAAAAGAACATGCCAAACTGAGTCATTTTTCAAGAAATTTGTGTAAATTCAACTGCTAACAATAAAATGACTGAGTTCAGTCACTAAAATGTTAAATATAGGAATAGCTTCCTGTGCTAACCTCCATATAACTACATCCATCAAGTCTCATCTGTAATAACCAGGCTGGTGTTTGCTCTGTGGAGTCCAAACTGCTAATTCTTCCCATTTACAACAACTCCCTGGCTTTCAGGAACAAAAATAATTTTCTATCTAAATATACTTACACTTAACAATCAGAAATTAATCCCTCTGCAAACAACTCTCCACACTGGCAATCACCTTTGTTAGTAATTATTTATAGTGCAGAAGCATCAAAGCTTTCTCCTTTCACAATTAATATTACTACTATTACTACCATTTCCCAGGTACATCCAGGATAGCTGTCAGACATTTTTCCAATATACTTATAGTTTGTATTTCCTCCTTTCCCGTGCATAAATATTGCAAAAGCCTTATAACAAGGTGGTTTTGAAGGAGCACAGCAGTAAGCTTCACTACTCTGGAAGTCATCACCACACTGACCAAACTGGTGCACACTGAGCAGGTCACAGGGAGCAGCAAAGGGACTCTGATGACAGATGCTGAATTTGCTGAAGACAGCACTGCCCAAGGTCCCCGTGCTCTCAGGCGCAGGCAGCTGTGGTGGTTCCTTCCCTGCCAGCAAGGGACAAAGGTAAGCCAGGCAAAGTTTGCTGACATTTTCTGAAGAAGCCTAAATTGATGGGCTAACCAGAGCTTCTTCTCCTCTGCTCTGATACTTCCCATGCGATGGGAGTGGCTCCAACAGCAGCAGAGAAGCAAAGATGGGCATCCCAGGCTACAGATTCCTCTGGAAAATGGGCAATTTGCTGACAGTAATGGCATCCACGTCCATTTCAAACAAAATCCTCAATTTTAAATGCCTTGAAATTAATATGAAGGTATGAAAAAGTAAAAGATATTTTCAATATAACAATTTTAAACAAAAAAACTGGGAAAAATCAACACAACAAAGAGCTGGTTGGTTGTACAAATCATATTCAGCAGTAATTTCTCCACCATAGTTCAAAGTTAAGGCAACTAAAACCCTTTTCTTGGATGTAACATGAATTCTTGCAGCTAGTAAATCTTGATGTTTTAATGTAATTGGCTGATTTACAATATCATAACTGGTAACAGATGCAACTAATTTGTTTTAAAAATAGCACCTTTTGTAACATTTACATAGTAACACAGAAGGCCTGTGCTCTGTTTTCCTCATTTTTCTGAAATGCATGTGGAAGCACAGAAATGTCTACTCTATCAAGTAAGGACATACTTAACCATGGAAAAAATCCACATTCAAGGAAACACTTTTTCAGAAAGCTGCAGCTTATCACCACCACAGAGGAAAATCAGAAACTCAAGGACACTGCCTCTCACACCATGGTGTAAGGAAAGTTTTGCCCCAGTCAGAAAAAAGTCTCACTCCCCTGACCAGCGCTGTCACACATAGACCAAAACAATCTGTGCATCATACGGGACCTGAAGGACAGTGCCCTATATACCAGCTCTTACTGTCTCCCAATGCTGAAACTTCTCCATAGCCACTCCAGGACTTCCAGATTCACATTTCAAGCATAGCAGCTGAGAGGAACGCAGACACACCAGAAACATGCAGTAGCAGTCATCCACAAAACTTCTGTGACTGTAGCATACACTTGTGTTACAAGTGCACGCAACATGCATAAAATTATATTCATATTGTACCTGAGCAATGAGAATAACCATCACCCATATGACTTTACTTCACTCTTAGTAAGGCATTCCAGGAAATTCTGTAAGATGTAATAATTCATATCTACCTATTTCAAAGAGACTGCATATGTGAATTCTTTAATCAACAGAGAAGCTTTAAACTTCACTGTTGATTAAAGAGAATATACTTGACCTAAATCTTCCATTCAAAAGAAGCCTATAGAATACACCTCTGACTTTATCTTGTACTGGTTATTCCCATATCACAGATCTGCATGCAGCAATAAAAGATAGCAAATCAAGCAGGGTGTCAAATTAAAATGTAGCATGACAAAGAGTCTCATGTGCTACCTTGGCAGGCAATTCAGGCCTACACTCACCAGTCCACTGTGCCTATTTGTTGAATTTTTCTAATTAATTATTATTATTGAATTTATCATTTGAAATATTCTGTTTATCATAGCACAATGAAGAAATAAAGACATTCTATCAGAAATTATTTATGAAATAATAACAGACAGATTCTGATTTACAGCTACACACTTGTTAAAGACCTCGTGCCAGGTTCTATCATAAATTGAAACCTCTCAAACAGTACAACATGATGTTTTGTTGACTAGATGAAAGTTTAGAAAAAAATTATTGGTAATTGGTGACCAGCTCATTGCTTGAAAATTATTTTTAGTTTCTATTTGAAATGTTCATTTAACATCTTAGAATAAGGAGAAATAATATGGAGTCATTAAAAACTGACATAATGAAATAAACAATTATTTACTTTTAATTCAACTCTGATGATCTTTATTTCTACTAGAAACTGAACCAGACACTGGTAGAGCAGGTTATGGCTGTCTTTAATGGAACAGCACTACCACAGGCAGCATTAACCTGCTTTATGCAAATAAATTTATACAAATGATGTTATTTTTTATAGTCACTGACTATTTGCAACACCTGAGTCACAACCAACAAAAGCACTCTAAACAGCAAGAAGTATGGTAACAGTAACTAAGTTCTAATCAGACTTGAGTTGAACTAGAGAATAATAAACCAACTCTTAGTATTTTACTTTCTTCTGTACTCTAAGTAAAACACATAAATGTCATTATAATACAGATATTTTCATCCTTTTCTTCTCTTTTTTGTAACAGATGGATCAGTGAATATGAAAGAAACAAACACTGCCATATTTAACAATACAGATCCCAAACCCTGTCATATTAATCATTCACAAAAGTCACTGAACTACATGGCATGTCGTGCTGAGATTTTATTAGGACTCAAATCTCTTAATGTACATTTTTATTATTTGTCTTTCACTGGCAAGATACAGTCTGCTTTTATTTGCATTAAAGCTATAAAAAAAACAGGAACAAGAGCTTTCCAGCAAAGTAACACTCCTTAGAATAGGAACTCTTACCATGTATAAGGCTGCTTTGCTCAGTGCGGCATTTGTTCTTGGTAAAGAATTGGGGTACTTTTACCAGGAACCAGTAAAATAGATCACATTCAGGACTAAGGGCAAACTTAGCATTAACCTAAGAGCTATGGAAATAGTTGATCAGGAAAGTGCTTCAACATGCTTAGAAGTTCATCTAAAACCCTTTCTTGTTTAAAAAAATCCCAAAAGTCCCCATAACAACTTTATCTAATTTTCTGAGATTATTACCTGTCTCTGGCCAGAGGGAAATTAGCCTGAAATTACACTGAGATTAGCCAGCAAACACTTTGTGTTCTCTTAGCATATGGTCCTTGAGACAAAGCCTTACAATGATGATTAAATAAACTATGAATGGAAAGCTTCAAGGATACAACTAGCAATGATGTAGTAACACAACGTAAACAGTAAGGATGGATTACCTTTTTTTGGTGGTAATAAAAGATAGTCTTCTTCAGCTCTTCTTCATTATAAAATATTCAGTGTTATTGTATAGTGTTTCACATTTTAAACTGATGCAAGAGCCACATCTACCATTCTCTAAATTCACCCTTTAAATATATGATGTATTGCTGAAATGCCTGAGGTTTACATGGAAACATATAGAAAATATACTGCTAAGTACAGTTCTCATAGTGATACGTACACTAAATAAACTGGTCCCATGGTGAACAATGACACTGACTCTACCTGCACAATGTTGTTCAGTTTTACATCATTCAACACTTTTAAACTGTCAGTTTCAATTAGAAAAAATCTGGCAGACACAGCGAGCTTGCATGGATCATATTTCCATGCCCACATTTTATCTTATACACACTGCACAGTTCTAGTCCTGAACTCCTGTTTTTAAGGCTTATATGTAGCTCAGTCCATTACATATAACAGTTATATAGTTAAATATACAAGAAACATTTCTATTTATAATGTTTCTAGTCTGCTGGCACCTGGAAAAGCTCCAGATTGCTGCAAGTATGTTTTTTTTCAGCTCCTTGTTGTCACTGTCATGGAAGGAGCTCAGCTTTCGCTAATATTCTACATGGTCCTTTTCTTTTGTTAATACATCTTATTCACTTCTCCAGGACCTCTATCATTATACAGCAACCAAATACATTTATTATTTAGATAGCGAGTGCAAGATCATCTGCTGATTACATATGCATGCAAGGAGAGCCAAGGTTGCCATCAGTCCCTAAGGGCAACCCACCAAAACCACTGATCCAGCATCAAAGATTTATTCCTTTGCAAACAGGAGATTGCAGCCCAGCCTAATCACACCTGGTAAAGCTTTAAAGGGTACATGTGACACTGGTGAATATCTGTCATGTGGAGAACATGACATTAAATGAACATCCAAACCAAGTTAACTGCATGCCTTTGAAACATGACCTGCTTGAGTGGCTTGAAGTGCCCTCTTAGGATGATCTAACCACCAGTCCTTAAAACTAACCTCCTCCTTGAAGAGGCAGGCCTTCTTTTGGGGAGGCAGTAACAAGTCAACACTAACATGCTCCTGCTCTCTCCTGCTCTTTGGGAATGCTGGGAACAGCAAACTCCAAAGTCCCAGCCTAGGATCAGCCATCCTAACCCCAATGCTGATTTATGATTTCTTCATCAAGTACATTTGGCAAGCAAAACAGAGACAACAAAATTATGAGCCTAATAAATGTAGCATGAATGGAGTCCTTTGGGCGTGTAGGTGTTACTGCATCACGACAAGCACTGCTGACAGTGTAATTCACTCTGGCTAAATCTATCCTGCCTTTTCTGGGCTTGTTGGAGCGAACTGCTGGCCCATGTCACCCATACAGACGTTGCCTTAAATGTCTGTGCTGTGCAGATCCAAGCTTCCAGCAGTACCAGTGTTCAATTTTCCTGGATGCTGAACCCCACACCGAGCTGCAGGTTTGAGTGAGTGAGCAAACAGATGGGACTGCAGTGCAAGCCAGTGTGACAGCTCCAGCTCCAGCTCTGCCTCCATGGCTTCACACAACTAAGCTGCATGAATAAAGATTACAAAGTCAGCAACATCACTTGGATGGAATAAACCTTATTAATCCAAATCTTCAAGGCTACTCACAACACTCATCTGAATATCACTGTGAATAAAAGAACCAAATCCGCGCACATAAAGACAGAACTATATCCTGTTTAACAAGGGGCAAAGTTATGCTTTAACAAGGTTTACCCCTATTCACACTCGAATCAAGGGAAAAAATAAATAACACAAGCAACTACACTAAGAATGAGCAATAATTTCCAGGGTACTTCTAAAACTGTTTCTAAAGGAGTTCTCTAAGAAGATTAAAACCATCAATATTCACAACATAAATCCTGAATCTCAACCTGGAGGTTGAGAGGCAGAGTTACCTCTTGTACTTTTCCTAATAAGGAGAAATCAGTGAACTAGACTGACCAATGGTGAGCCGGAGCCAGTAGAGTGGTACTCGTTTGCTATATTAATCCAATTAATACCTCAGGTATTAAGGTCTAATTCAAATTATATTTGAGATGTTTATAAAAGAAAGCTCATAAATAAGTCTATTTTTGGCAGATGAAAATTGATAATTTCCTCTAATTTTGATTATTGAAGAAGAGAGATACTAAATTCTTTCATTAAGGCAAAATAAAAGGGCCCCAAAATCTGTTTTCATTATCTGCAGAGCACTTTTCTTTAAAATTATTAAGAAAAAAAGGGTTTCTTTATCCTCTATAATAAACATTTCACATGGTTATGATTCAATATGTTTTATACTGCACTGCTAATTCTCATTATTCTTCAAATATCATATTTGAGGACATTAATATACAATTAACGTGATTAACTTTTTCACAGAAGTTAAGCCATATGGAACCAAATGGCACAATTTGGCCAAATAAAGGTCTAGATAGTGCAGGTCACCTTCTGCCCCACTGCACCAGTGCAACTCCACTGGCTCCACTTGCATTTGCAGGCCTAGACCAAGGGAGGAACCTGTGTCTCTCCAGAAACTGGAAGTATAAACAACTTTTTATTCCTTCCCAAAACTGAGATATTCCATAAAAAGGCAGTGATCAGTTCACATGCCAGACTTGTCTGCATGCAACCTGCAATATACCTTCACCCCCCAGAGAAGCATTTCTCCAAATAAATTAGGGATCATGGAGGTGAAACATATCCTTTAACACAGTTTGGCAAGAATAGTGAATTTTGTTCATTATTTCTGTTAATTGTTAAATCAGTAAAATACAGAGTAACTGAGTTAACCTGGCAGTTGAGTAAGAGAGTGGCACCATTGATTCCTGCAACTTTTTGCCCCTACCAGGAATACAGCAACCATAGCAGGCAATTCACTGTTCCAAATCAGATCCTGTGTGGCTGATCCCAAGGCCCTGAGACAGCAAAGTGCATCAGCAGTCTGTCAGTTTTACCATTAATCTTAAGGCCACATAACATCAAGGGAGCTCTAGGACTGAAGGACATCCTGTGCCCTCTAAAGCACAGAAGCCTCTTTTATCCCCCTCCCCCCAACTCACAATTTTCTTGCCCTCTCCCCAACAGACTCTGTCTGTACAGTAATGAAGGATCATGTTTCTCCCATCCAACCCATCTTCCCTCTCCTCAGTGCTCCTACAGTTGCTGTGGAAATAACACATTTTACTGACCCAACACCTCCTCGGCAACTGGTTCCCACAGCTGTGGTGCAAAAGGCAATTAAGATAAAACACAGCTCTGCAATGAATCACAAGCCTGAACAGATCTCAGAGGTCATGTAGTCCATTCCTGTGCCCCACGGGAGGCTCAGCTATCCCCATGTCATTTCTTACAGACATCTATGTCACCTGCTTTTAAAAACTTCAGTGATAAAAATTACACAAGCTCCCTAGGCAATATATCCCAGTGTTTCACCGCCTCTCAAAGAAGTTCAATCTTTCCTCACAGCTCACATATTTTAAGCCTCCGATATTTTTTCTCTCTTTCTTTACAAGTCTTACCAGATATTTTCTATTTTGCTCACACAAACAACTCCAATTAAAGCCGTTTGCTTCAAAAACTACTTTTTAAAGTGATCATTGAAAAATTTGCTGTATATTGCAGCTGGAATTAAATAACCTTTTCCACTGTGCAACTGTAACAGAATTTTAAAGACTTTAAATGACAAAATTATTCATCTTCTGCTTGTTTTAATGCCATATTGTAGTTGTGCATATGCAACAGGAGGCACAAGGCCAGGTAGTCACTGTTGTCATATGTGTGTCTATAATGTCTATTACCAGAAACAGTATAACAACAAATCAAAAAATTTGTTGAGATTTAAAAGCCAATTCAATTTTCCATAGTCAAGGTAAAGCCACATTTGTTACAGATAATCCCAATGTTAGAAAACAATGACCTATCAAAGAGATGAAATTTGACTTTGCTCAAGCAAGCAATCTTGCTAGGAACATATTCAGTCCACTACCGAGAGCACAGCAAATCAGATTTGGCTCACAGCTTTCCTATACCCTGAATTCATATGCCATCTGACTGTTTGGGCTTTTTTAAATGACTGAAAAAGTCAACCAGGAAGAAAAGGAAAGCAATGGTATAGTTAACCCACATCTTCATGATTATTGCTGGCTTTACTTTCCTCAGTGAATAGTTAGAGGAAGGAAGTACATATAAGGGTTAGAAATACCTCCTTTTGTAAATTAATTCAGTCTGCTGCATGGAATAGCAAGGACAGAGGACACAACTTACCAAGATTTTAATACTCTGAAAATGAGATAAAATTTTGGTTATTCACAAACAACAATGAATTGGTAACTTCTCTAATACACTGGACACAACAGAAAGCATTTCTTTATTTTAAATGGTGGATTACGAAAGCCAAAGAAAAACTTGGACTGGACCCCAAAGAAGTATAACAAGGTAACACATTACTGCCTTCCTTTTGTTGCTACATACTGCACTTAACATGTCACAGGACCAAATACAAGGCCTGTGAAAGGACTACAGGCCTTTACAGATGAGAAGTCTTGAAGTTCTTTTATGGAGCCAAATCTTTAAACAAAAAAATACAAAATCCCACAGAAGAACAAACAAAGCACATTTTAAGCACCAGTTTAACTAATGTATTCATTATGCATTTTAAACAAAGTGTATCAATGAGAAATTAAAATCCGTGATGCTCCTCTTTGAGCTGAAGGTGTCCTTGGAAAAATTTCACAGATTAATCCATTCCCTCATGATTTCCAAGATCTTTTAAAAAGGTGTGGCACTGTCAGATATAACAGTTGTAAAGAATTATATTACACCTGACAAACTTTGCATTCCCAACAAGAATTACACTACTCCAAGATGAAAAACTAATACTCTGCTAATGAAGATTTAAAGAACAGATGCCAGCATATTTCTTGATGACTTCTGATCACAGGAAAAATATAATACAGGTCAGCATTGATATTCAAATTGTATTTTGACCCAGTTCAGACAAGCCCCTCTGTGTGTGATGACAGAAGAACATCCAGTCCTTATAATCCAAGTATCAAGTAAAGATAAAACATGAGGAAAATCTAACACTTGCCCCAGCAGTGTCACAAAAAATACTAAAAACCTCCATCTAATTTTTAGAACACTCATGACATACAAAAGAGGAGAATATGGATTTGCAAAATCCACCATTAATTATTTTCCTCAGATTACAAAACAGAGAGACTTGAAAATTAACATAGCTGCATGTCTGAAATTCACCATGTATCAAGTACACTGCAGTAATTATACTGTGCATTTTGCAGAATCCAAGGCATGAATTTACAAATTTAAAAAGTTTCTTCAAACAGGTGACCACACCTCAAAACATAAATCATCATTCTGAAAAAAAAAAATTAACCAAAACTTCAAAACAAATTTGAAAATGCACCAAAACATGAACCAGAGTGCAAAGAATGTCCTAGAGGCAAGATTAGCAAGCAATTACACCAGTCACTGGTAACAGCTACAGTACACAGCATTTTTAATTTTTCTTCTGAAAGATCTGCCTTGTGGTCCCGGTATGGCAAAATCATCCCACTGTTTTCTCCAATCTAAAACAATTCAAATCATCAATAATCAAAAGAGCATCAGCTGATCACGTTTCAGGATGCAGCATGGGAGTATTAAGTGACTGAGCATTGATCAAATGACGACAGAATCTGGAGACTGTGTCTCAAGGAGTATTGGTTGACCCTGATGTTAAGTATGTTCATATTATATAAGCCTACATTGAGTTACTGTTTCTGCTGCTGAAAAGTGCTGTTAAAACTGCACATACAAATATATTTACAAAATCAAGCACCTACAAAGACATTTCTCCTGTTCAATCACTCTTAAAATGGCCTACTCTTAAACCAACTTTCTGGCAAGGAAATACAGACCAGTACCTGACCCAACCATTTCACATTTTCAAGATAAATTCTCTCAGCATTTAATGTATGTCACCTGCAGGAAAATTCCTTTTTATGTAATAACCTACAAGTCACTGAATGATTTAAAATGAAGGTGCCTTTTCTTTTCTCATGTACCTTGCACAGACACAGGGGATGGAAAGAAGGCAGCAGCATTTCAAAAGATGATGCTTACATATCCCTTCTAAATGTATACAGCACTCTAGGGAACAATCAACTGAGCAATGTCTGTAATGCTCAGGATATAATTACCAAAACGAGATGCATAACCTTTATTACACCAGCAAACAGTTAACTTTACAGATTATTTCTCTTACTTTGGTGCTCTCAAATCTTTTTTTTTTTTAAGTAATCAAGCGCTTCCAATCTTCTACATTGCAGCTCCTGTGCATTCAATGCCAAGTGCTGCACATCCCACTAGCAGAAACTCAGCACAATGCAAGACCTTCTCCAGCCCGTGTAGTTTCATACACTGCTGTAGCATGACAGAATGTCTTTGGGATTTAGCAAATTCAGACAGATTCTGTTGCTACATCCCACAGAAAAACGCCCTGAAATTCCCCCTGTTTATAAAAGGAAAAAAAGGAACAGCCTACATTCTCTAAACACGACAGTGCATTCCTAGCATAGAATATGCAATGCAAGAAGAGAAAAATGACAGTATTTATGTTACCTTCAGTCACATAGTTGTGGTCTCGCAGAAAGCTGTGGTTAATTTTCCGTGTGTCCGTGTCCTCGCCCATTTACAGCAGGATTACTCAGCATGCCTATCCGCAGTGGACTGATAGCATCAGCAGAGGTCGTCACAAGAGCACCATCCATGCTGCCACTGCCTAGCAGAGGCGGGGAACACACCGGGCCACTGAGCACAGCATAATGAGAGCTATTGAGGC
>VXAX01005253.1:268807-309436 GCA_013399835.1 Leptocoma aspasia | reverse complement strand
GGAGCGGAGCGGAGCGGGTCGGGCCGCGCCGCTGTCACACGGCTGTGCTGCATCAGCGCTGGCCCCTCCCCGCCCGCGGCCCAACCGCACCGCATCTGCATGGAGCAAAGTGAAAAATGACACTGCAGGTAATTATTTCAGCTCTTCTGCCGGGGAGACGGGCGAGGAGAAAAACTGAGGGAGGGGGTGAGGGAGAAGAAACTTCAAGCTGATTAAACGCGTCCGCATCGACACGTACTGCACACGAACGTGCGGCCACGATTTTGTGCTAGTCGTACTGTCATCTGCGGCAAAAGCAACAGTCGTTCAATGTCAGCCTCTATAAATATTACCGAAATTGCCAAATATCTGCCTGTGCAAAAGGATTCGTCAGAGGCAAGGCAACCGTTCAGAGGACGTAAGATAAAATAACTATCTTTTGTACCCCCGCTTTTGTAGATAAATGTAAAATTACAAAGTATTTAAAAACAACCTCTCTGGCTTCCCTGCACAGGAAAGAAAAGCTGGACAAAGGACATGTTTGCAGGTCATTGGTTTTCTTAAACCTGCTACTCTTTCAGTTCATTATTCCATCATCTTGGAAAAGCAGTGTTAAAATATGTATACTCAGAAATATGAAAATAAGTATAAGAGGAAAATTACTCCCTTGCACTATAAAATAAAGCTTGCTCTTTAGTCCAAATACTTAATGGTTCATATTACAGCAAAATTCTTTCAACTGAACAGAAAAGCAGTTTCCTTTAGCCTTTGGTATCTATTCAGGAAACCACAAACTGTTTGCTGCAGAAAGTATGTATTCAGAAAAGGTAAGCACCACTGAAGTTTAAATATTTGAACAGAAAACAAATGGCTGTATACCAAAACCACCACCACAGCATGATAAGGGAGTCCACAACCACAAAACCAATTGAGAAGAGAGAATCTTTTGCTTTAGGCCCTGGAATTACAATTCAGTTGTCAGCATTACTACAGTATTTTGTGTAACACTGGATCAATTTTTATCATTTTTTAAATCATTTTTTAATATTTGTTTTTCTTCCTTTCTAATGAACTAGGACATACAGTTCTTGAAGGAAAATTCAAGTACCCTGCTATTCCTATAAACTGCCGTGTGACTTTGAAAAAATAGAGGACTACATAAAAACCTGCTCAGGAATAAACATCTTCAGGATTAAGCAAGGCTGGGAGGGAAAGAAGAATAGCAACAGAATGACCTTTTTCTCAGTAATAAAGCAAAATAAAACAGAACCATCTCCAGCCTAACAAATAAATATTGTAAAACCTTCACATTTGAGCAGGTGGGAAAGTAAGAGAAGTTATTCTGTACTTGCACCTGTACAGAACACATTTTACATGTATGTGGGTTTTGGGGGTGACAATACTAGAAATGTTATTTTTGTATTGGGAGCATCAGTCACTACTGTGGCAGTACCCACAGCTCTCCAGTATCTGTCCTATCCTCTTCAGAAAAGACGAAGGAAGCCTTGCAAATGCTGATATTTAATTTGGACAAAATGGTTCTAATCTATGTGATGGAGCTGGTTTATTTTGCCCTTCACATTACGTTCTCACATTACGTTCTCGTTACGTTCTCACCTTGGATTTGTTTTTCCAAAGACAAAAGGGTCTGTGAGCACTGCACACAAAATCTCAACTCCACCAAAGTCCTTGGCAAAGAGTACCACAAACAGCCAGTTTACTCTCAACTATTTAACACAACAGTTACACAGTCTGGGTCAAGAAGGCACCTCCCTTCAGCATCTGTGCAAACTGCCTGGCCTTACAAAAGTCTGTCCAGATCCTTTCGTAAAGCCTTTCTGACTTCCAGCAGATCAAAAATGCCAGTGGTGACCGGCTGCCAGCTAGTTATAACTCCATTTACCACCACTCCCTGGGCTCAGCCATCCAGACAGTTTTTACCCAGCAAAGAACACACCCATCCAAGCAAAGAGCTGTCAGTTTCTCCAGGAGAATGTTGTGGCAAACTGTGTCAAAGGCTTTACTAAAGTTCATGTAGTCAATACCCACAGCCTTTCCGTCACCCACTAAGAAGGTCACTTCACCACAGAATGAGATGGACTGGGTCAAGCAGGAGCTGCTGTTCATGAACCTGTGCTGGCTGGGTGTGATCCCCTGATTGTCTTGTACATGCTGTGTGGTGTTGCTCCATGTTCCCTGGATTCTCCTTCCAACCCATTTGATAGATGGGCTTCACATTTGCTGAAATGTGAAGCCCAACACAACTGCTCCAGTCAGTTGGGACCCACTCCTCCCTGTTACCCAGGGCTGCTGGTAAATGATGGAAGGTGCCTCAGTGAGCATTTTCACCAGCTCCCTCAGTCCCCTCAGCTGGATCCCATCCAGCCCCATAGATTTGTGTGTTTTTAAGTGGTGTAGCAGGTCACTGATCATTTCCCCTTGCATTATGGGGGCTTCATTCTGCTCCCCATCCTTGTCTTTCAGCTCAAGGGACTGGGTACCCAAGAACAACTGGCCTTACTACTAAAGACTGAGGCAAAGAAGGCATTAAGTACTTCATCTCTTCCCTCATTCTTTGTCTCTATTGCTTCCCCCTGCATCCAGTATGGAATGGAGATTCTCCTCAGGCTTCCATTTTTTCCTGATGTATTACAGAGCGTAGATTTCCTTGTGAAGCTAACACTGAGAAGCTTCCTCCTATTACTGTAATGACTCCTAAAACTGAAAGAAATGTCACCCTGCAGGGCATTTGATCCCAAAAATCAAGCCAAGATTTGAGTAAAAATGCATAGGAACAACTTCTGTCTGCAAATACACAGAAAACGAACATCTGTTCTGTCCTTTCTGAGTAAAATAATAATATGAAAAACTTATTATTGAAAAGAAATAGATAATAAATTATGCAAATGATGAGTACAATCTCAAAAAAGTCACACTGACAGTCTGTAAAAAAAAACCACCGGAACCATTTTCTTTGTAAATACCTGTACATATATGTGACCAAGGTGGTTGAGAGAATTCTGGCCTTCTTGTTGTTCCTGCTCTTCCATGTAAACTCACCAATAACTGTCCTTTATTTGTCCTCAATCACTTCAAACTTTACAATTTCTATGATCTGTCATTTAGAGCGTACACTGGTTATTTTTTAGGTGTAATTTAAGCAGCTAGAGGTGTTTTCATTTTTCCTAGGAGCAAAGTGAACATTTTTTTGGGAAGTCAAAATTGTAATTCCCATCCAGAGATAATTTTCTCCACTCACCATTAGAGAGGTTCATGGACAACTTCCTTAGACATCACATCTGGGTCAAATCACACTTGCCTTGTTCTTCTTATTTTTAAGTTAAAAAGAATCTCATAAGGAGGAATGGAATGAAGAGGAAGCCTTTAACAAAAACCCTAGACAATATTCCCAGTGTGCATGCAAATGCTTTTCCTAAGATTATGAGCCAAATCCTTACTGTGTGGCAAATATTAGCACTCCACTGACTTAAGTAGGTCAGTTCACATGAGAAAGATTAGCAAAACTCTGCTCTAAATTTGTAGCACAATGCAAATTTGTGAGCCAACATTTGCAGATAACTAGCTATGCCATTTTAAAATGCTACTTATTATCAATCCCACCTATAACCTACATAATTTGATCTGGTCAAATACCCAGAGAGAAGGTAGTGAGTAAGGAAGCTTTAATCAAAAGTGTATCAGTTATTTGGACTTTCACAGTAGTTCACAATCCTACTCATAAAACAACCCTCTAATTGAGCTGAATATAGTACTAACAGAGAAATAAAAGAGTGTCCTATCTTAAAGAATTTATAAGTAAACTATGAAACAGAAGAGCTACATGCTGATCAGCAGCAACATTTAGGTAAACAGTGAGTCAGTAATGAGGATGGAGTCCTGGTTTAGAGCTTTCTTCAAAAGAAGGTTGTTAGAGACTGTGCAGAGAAGCAATAAACTGAATTTAAGAGGTGGAAAAATAACTGCATAACAAGAATAAAACAAGCTTAGACATAAAAGGAGGAGAACTGCCCAGCAGGTCAAGGAGGAAAGTAAAAGGCAAGAGCAGGCATGACACAGATGCCAATACAGACTCTGGGTGTCAATAAAAGAAGAGTTAAAAGGAGCAAAACAAACAAAAAAATGGATCAGTGCCAGGAGGAGAAAAATCTCATAGGACAGGAAAAGAAAATATTTAAAGGGAGGAATAAACCTACATTTCCCTTTTTCAGAGTTTTGGGCAGAAGAATCAGAGAAAGGGCAAGGTAGAAGGGAAAAGCAAACCAAAAAAAAGAGTCAACCAGAAAAAAACCCAAAAAAAACAGAAATGGAAGAAAAGGATTCATAACAGTGTAGTCTAACAGTAAGGAATTGATGAAGATGAGAACAAATCTTTGGCTGAATGACTGTTGATCTTGTTTACTCATCACATTTCCAGCAAGAAGCTCTGCAGCAGAAGAGAGGGAGGAATTAGGCATTAGAAGGCAGTTTGTCTTGAAGGTTACTGTGCAATCCTGTTTATAAACACCTGTTGAATACGTGGCCATCCTGTTTTGCTCCTGAAGAACATTTATGTTCTTCTCTTAAACACATTTTCTTGAAGAACCTCTATTTAGCTTCGTCAGACGCTAAGAGCACAACTTCAAATAATTAAAACTCTCAATATCTGAAATAGAACATCATCAGGTATTCCAAGCCTCCATTTTACCTGTGAATTACTCCATTTTACCCCCAAATTCATCACTACATCTGAATTAGAATAATTAAGCTTGAACAGCAATTGAAAAAAATAGTAGTGGAATACTTAAATATTTTCTTTGTCTAACTAAACTTTTCATATACACATCATTCTGTTCTTCATTTAGTAAAATACAGTGGCTTTAAATTAAATGAAACTGAATTTTCAATTGGCACAGAATTTTGATTATTTGTAAAGAAGAAGAGATTTAAAGACCATGATGGTCAAAAAAAAAAAACAACTTAGAAGTTGCACAAATGTCACCAAAAGCAGACTATCTTAAAAATATTACCTTAATTTAATGTTTGTGACATCAGAGGAGAGCTTTAGGAGCTTCGACAGCATTTGCTTCTAACCATATCCTAGTATCAGCAAACTGTGCAAAACAGTGCAAAGTTTCTTCAAATGAAATAAGGTAACACATACAATTATTCAGCTGCAGAAAAAAATACAACAAAATATTTAGCCAACCCTTGACAATCATAGCTCATCTGAATTTGCACACCAACAAAAGATGTTTATAAGCCAGATATTGTCTCCCTTTTACATTTGTACAGAGATGTAAAATGCCCTGCTACTGACTTCTCCAGTTAGGCCATTGGCAAATTAGTTTTGCTGTTATTTATTTATTTATAATGTCCACAAAAATAAGATTATATAGTACAGTCATACTTCTGTTCAAAATACTTTCATTGAAAAGGACAAAGCAACAAGAAATTATAATGTGACAAAAAGCTATTGCTCTAGTCTTCCTCCAGCTCTACTCAGCCTGACAGAGAAGGACTCAGAGGTCTCAGCCAGGTATGAGCAGCAAATTCACTCCCTTGAGTTTGTGTAGTTCTCCTTCTCAAGTCCTTCTGAAGTCCTTCTTGTATTTGTTTAATAGCCAATACAATATACATTATATATACTACCATGCAGTTCCTTTTTTGATTATTTCTGACAGCTAAACAAAAACAAATAGATTCTGCCAAAAGCTAACATAAAAAGCAATACAAGAAAAATTGTATCAATCACAGCTCTCAAGTAAAAATTAATTTTGTCTTATTTTAATGCCTCATAGGTAATCATTTAGAATCTTTACATTTACAGCATTTAATTCATATTTTGCTACAATCTTCAGTTACATATGGTATTTAAAATTATGATACAGCCCAACAATTTTGGAAAAAAACGAATGGCTCCTATCACAATTGGAAAAATATGTCATTATTCAAAAACGGGAAATTTCTTCAACACGCTACCTTTTGCTGTGTTAAACCTAAAAATAACATCTGCCCAGAAGAAGTAATTTATTTCTAGCCTACATACTCCAGACACAGAGTAAAACTGATGCCTTTCAGCAGCTGGTGATTCTGGAAAGCAAGCAATTAAAACTTATCATTGAGTAATTTAAATTACAGAAAACAATTTCTGTCAATGTCTTCCACCCTCACCGTTCAGGTGAACATTGTGTAAGGATCCTGGGCTGAGTCAGTGCCACTTCAAGGTTTGCAGAAAGCCAGAGCATGGGATGAACTGGATATGCACCACGCTCACAGTTTTTCACAGAGGAGCCAGCAGTTTTGCTCTTATTTTTCTGTGATGTGCTGATGAGAGTGGTGAGACTAATGAACATGAAGAGCTCTGGGCCTGATTTAAGGATTTGTACTAACTGAGAGAATGCAGGATATTTGGACATAAGAGTTCTTGCAAGAAGGCTCCCTGAAGCAAAACAGATGCCCTGAGCTACGACACTCCTGGGCCTCCATGACGGCCCTCAGTTCCTCTCTGGGGCCGCTGCCCCATTCTGGCTGCAGTGGAGGTTTTCCCATCCTACCACAGCAGCTGCACATCACAGCCCTCTCTGTGCTCCATAATGACATGTTAACAGTCTGGCAACCTACACTGGACACTGCTTTCAGGTGTTCACTATGAAGGAAGGAAGAATTTGGAAACATTAACAGTTCCCTATTGACAGGCCTGAATCAGGCCAGAGCAAGCCTGCAGCCAAAGAGCTGGAGAAAAAGGAGCTAGAAACAGCAACTGCATCTTTGCCTGGTCCTTTTGTGGTTTAAAATCATATCTAAAACAAATCCTGCAACCTATCAGCTAGTGAGCTCAAGGAAGCAGATAACAAGAGCATGAACAAATTCCAGAAGTGAGTTCTGCACACTCTAGGGGCAAGTTTTAATTTGGCAAATTTCAGAATACTGTAGTAGATTTCAGTGGAATCTAGGTTTAGCAAGAGATGGAAAGCAAAGCTGCAAAATCACAGGGGAAGGAAAAGCAGAAAGAACAGACAAGATGCCAAAAGGAGTCGCTGGAAGTTTTCCCAGAACTTCCTGATTTGGAGATTAAGCCTATTCAATGACTGCAGCAGGAATGGGAAGAGTGGTCTGAGGGAAAGAGCACAGGACAAAGAATAAAAGACTAATGCCATCTGTGAGGCTTTAGCCACGTCATTTATCTTCCTTATTCTTTTTCACTCTTCTGCTGCCTTGCCTATTTAAACCAAAAATTACAAGAGCATAAATACTGTCTTCTCTACTGCAGTCATCACATGGAGACTGATGCAGTACCCTTGGGCAATGCTGATACTTATGACAACACTGTTCCTAGCTAAAGAAGCTCATCTGTTTCTAAAACAAGCTTCTGTTTCCTCTAAAACACAAGGCGGATTATTTACCCCACTGCAAACACCACCACAGTAAAAGAAAACAAACAAAAAAAAAAAAACATAGAAGAAGGGTTCAAGATGAGTTTCACATAGAAAACCTCTCAGTGACAGGGCCTGTCACTGTGCCAAGTAAGCCAGGGACCCTGGTGGACAAAGGAATACAGAGCCTGAGGAAGAAAGTAGGCTTGGGGACAAATGTTGAAACAAATGCTTCCAAATTAGCCTCTAGCTTTCTACAGAGGTTACTCTGCTCTCAAGTTTCTCCAATTGAAATGCTAATACAAATATAAACATATTCCAAAGAAGAAATATTATGTTAGGTTTGGTATCATTGCATTACATGCTGGAGAAAGCCTACTACTAATTTTGCTAATTTAGTTTAGTTTTAGAAATACTTTATACAGGTATTAATTAACTCAAATACAGCATCACTTGCACATTGCCTCATACCTAATGTATGAGACAGCATATACTTTGCTACTGCTGTTTGGTGTGTATGGGTCACTTTCTAACAGCACACCCTATGACAGCATCCTCTCTCCAAATTACCCTACAACTTCAGTAAAGCCCACTACCATGTTCTCCTGCTGTGCAGGGGAGAAAAACTCTTGAAACTTATGTCTCTACATGCAAGCCTTTAAAATCATGCTGCATATAGTTTATTCAAACTAAATTTTTTATGTTACGCCCTTTCTTGCTAACAAAAAGCAGATCATCTACCCACACTACTAAAAAAATATGAATTTGTAAAGCAGAAGTAGATCCTAAGAAGGATGGTTAATGTTCTGCTGGAAAGGGCTGGAAATCATGAAGGAAATGTTTCAGTGGCTGTTCATGATGAACAGATCAGAGGCATCAGAGCACACAGTGCCAGAGGCTGCTGATGGGGACTGTCACAACAGTGGAGCTCCAGGACAGAGCTGTGTGCTGCCTCCCTAGCAAGTCACCCAGCACACAGCCAGAAATGCTCTCCAGATAACACCCATCACTGCATAGCCAGGTGAGGCTGCAATTACAAAACTAACTTCATACCCTAAGACAAGATGACCCACATCTCAAATAACTTCTCTAGATGTCAGGCTCCGGAGTGGGACATAAAACCTGCTGAGACTGAAAAGCCTGGAAAGAGACTAAATAAGAAGCTATACATATATACATGCTGTAAAATAATTTTAAAGTTGTCACTTGAAGGCCCTGGACAATCCAAAAAAATGTCGTTTAAAACACAGATCAGAAAGGGGCCTGACAAAGGAATTTATAGCAGGGATACAGGCACTGTCAGAACTTTTTTACACTGTGTAGACATATTCGTGTGCATATTTATCCAAGAAAGAAACTGGAAAGAGAGGGGAAAAAAGCAAGTGAGAATAGTTTCAAACCCATGCTAAGGGTCATATTCATCCTTCCTGAATAGCAATGGACCAAAACACACATTTCAGCAGTACCCTGGTGTGACATCTGGGTGGTCAGGCTACTACACAGTCAAATCACAGAGAAAGGAAAACATTTTCTAAGACAGCTTCCAAAACTCAGCATTCTAAAAAGATTAAGCCAATAAGATACAGAAATCTTGAGAGATGGAGCTTGAACAACTTCAACAGAAAAAAAAATCCAGAGGAAAGAGACCAAAGCAAATACAAAGCAACAGACTTTCCACACAAAATTAAGCGAGGAAACAGGAAATTATTTTAAATACTATGGCCTATCATAAAATATCAGAAGCTGACTGAGAATTTGTAACACCTCTAAAATATTTGTTAGGAACTGTAGTGAAAGGACAAGGCCCATTCCAACCCCTTAACATTCTATGATTCTATGATTTTTCAGACTTAAAGAAATAATTAAAGATCAAATCAAACTAGCAGATTATATTCACTCTCACATTAAAATGCAAACCCCAGGCAATCTTCCTAACATTTTGTGAATTCAGACCTCAAAATATTTCAGGTAATAATAATTCAGGAACAATTCATGCCCATGGCAAGTCTATTAAATAAAATCAACATACAGAATCATTTATTACTGGTTTTGAATTCTGTACACAGTCATACAAAAATGTCAGTATGAAGGAAACTTAGCCCAAAAGACCATGTTATTCAGAGGACCACAGAATAATAACATGGCATCTGACAGGACATTCAACTTGACTTCTTCCTTTCACCAGTGTAATTAATTAATTCAGATAGGTATAATGCAAGCAGCTTTTTCTCCAGCATTACCTTACACCACAAAGAGTAGATGCATGTTTCTGTGTTCTCCAATACCTAAGGTGACATGCAAATCCAATAACTAAGGATTTGACATGCAAATCCAGCCATCTGAAGCACCTGCAGATCCCAGCCATCCTGGGCCACAGAGGTGAACAAAAAAGCAAACCAAAAAGCTGTTCTAGAAAAGGATACAGTGCTAGATTTTTTTTCTAGTACATAATATTTACTGCAATATTGCTAAAACAGCCTCAAGAAAGAGTTAAAAAAACTAGTTGTGTCAATATAAACAGTGATTTTGCTGTTAGCCTTTCCTGCAGATCATCCAAATATTTAAACTACTGTAGCATCAGATGTACAATAACAAATGCTGCACCTGCTATAAGAGCTGAGATTTCTGAAATAATACTTAGTTGGCAAAACAAAAGCTAAAAATAAATTCAAGCTATTTAAAATGGGAAAAAACCACCAACCCACAGAAAACAAACACATAAGCACTCAATGGTATGAGGAAAAAAAAAGTAATCTGCATGCAAAAATGTAGAAAGAAAACTAGTACTGAATGACATTAAAAGTTTGCAAGACATATTAAACCCAGAATTTTGAGGAGTATGAAATGCCATACTATATTGCAGCAAACAGCAAATGCACCTAAAGGTTCTGTTCCACTTCTGGCCACACTCATACCAACAGTAGCAATCAAAACTCAGAAAAATGGAACAAATCACAGAGGTGATCTAACAGTGGAATTTGAAAATTCCAAAATAAACAATGACTGAGAAGACTCCTGTAGGAATCACCTGAAAGGAGTGGAAGTACAAACATCAAATGAAATAATTTTTATTTTGGCTCAAGACATAGTAAGTGCAAATTAAATTATAGGAAAACTTACAAGGGAGAATACAAGTGGAAAGCTATTAATTGATTTTACAACCTAATGAAGGGCTAAGCACCTACAAATTAAGTGGTGCAATGTAAAGTGCCTGGCCCCAGGGAGAATTTGGAAATGTGGGGTAAAGTGCTTTGCCTAGGCAGTGTGGAAACCTCCCACTCGGGGGAGCTCCCTAGAACCAGCACCCAGGAACACTAAACACAAATGTTCAAACATTCTATCCAGAGCTTAGAGATCTCAAATAAGATCACAAAGGAGACATGCTTGCTGACATAAGATCTAGACCCTGAGTATGAATATAGCCCTAATAGGTGGTGACACTGAGTATTATTCCCTGAAAAAAATGGAAGACAGTCCTACCTTATTATATAATCGTGTGCTGCTAAGTCATATGGGAAATACAGTATCCTTTCCTTTAGTTCAAGTGAAAAAAAATTCAGGGTATGGACATTTACCATATTTCCTGCTTAAGTTGCCCCAGGCATTAATAAAAAAGGTATTATTTGTAGAACCAGAAATTACCCCAAGTAAAATGAACACATCTGTGTCTCTATGATGGAGATGCTCACCACGGCCAGGAAATCTGAAATTTTTGAGCCAAACCTGAAGTCAGTTTCAAGTTTTTACACTGACAATTACTTTATGTAACAGAAAAAGTCACCTGAACAGGATCTGGAGCCACAACTGGAAGCAACAGGGTATAAGAGAAAATTCAACTTGGCAAAGGGGAAAACAGGAGCCCTCACCAAACAGAGGCCAAAACGCCCCAGCATGACCTGCTGTTGGAGAAGAAAGGTCTGCTAAGCAAAACCAAGACCCAGCGCCTCACTAACCACTTAAACAAAAAAGAAGGGGAGGGGTGGCCACTTAATAGTACAACTTCTGCTGAACTCTGCAAAATTATATTTAACCTTACTTACAGCTAGACAGGGATTAACACAATTGCTGAGCAAGCATAAATGCTAGGCCTTAGCACATCTCTAGTCTGTAAGAGAATGAACTAATTTCAGCTAATGAACTGCTGAGCCAGCGCAAGGCAAAGACCGAAGCATGGGAAACGTAATGCAATAATGGTATGGCTAAGACAATTATAAATCAAAGAAAAGAGAATGATGTCTCTAAGCTTCATGGAGCAACTACCTGGGGAGGCATGAAGAGAACAATCTATGAGACACCATTCCTAATGGCACAGTGATCAGCGATCTGCGGACAGAACAGAAGCAGTAAAACAAGTGAGTAGTCTGGGAAAGCAGGGAAATGAGCTGTGGTTATGGCAGTTTGGCAGGAATAAAGGCAAATTCAAAAGTCTACATGGTGGGCACAGCAGAAGAGTATAAACACTGCAGACCCCAGCAGCAGAAAACTGACCTTTTGTAGAGACATCAAGGTTTTTCAGAGAAAAACCTTGATACACCAGGAAGGATATCCTTTGATCTCTCATGCCATGAGTGCAGGCTGTAAGAGAGGAGGCTGGTGGATCTTATGGGTTGGGAGGGCATAAACACCTTAAAGTAAAGGTGTCTACCATAGTCACAAAATTACAGAGTCACAGAATGGTTAAGGTTGAAAGGGAGCACTGGAGGTCACCTGGTCCAACCTCCCTACTCAAGCAGTCCCCAAGAGCACATTACTTGGGATTGCATCCAGACAGCTTTTGAGGATCTCCAGAGGAGATGAAATTACATATGCTAATGACTATAGGCTGTTCCTCATACCCACTGTCATTTATGTAATCTCTTTAGTTACAGAATTCCTCTGTCAACACCCCCACTGCCATTCTTACCTCATATTCTGCCTCCCGGTCTGATTGCTGACACTGCTCGTGATCCTGACTTGTTCTGATTATCCCACAGCTAAGTGCCACTGATTTCTAGTTGTCATTGCTTTGCTTTGCCCATAAACACTGTCGACCTGTATAAGCTTTTAAAAAATCCTGTCTCCCTGTAAAATGATTTTTCCTTGCCAGGTAATACTGCTGCACACCCCCTCCATCAAAGCTAACCAACATTAACACAGTGTCAAAAGCAAAACAAAAAGAAATACAGTTGCATTTTCTGTTAGGCTAAATGTATGCATGCAGAAGTACTCTAAACCTGGCTTGAGCTTTCAGGGTAATTTCTTAGTTTGAGAAATTCAGTGGAGAAATGGGAACAACATGGTAAATTTAGCCATTTCCATGAAGTGGCACCCTATGAGCTTAACTACATATATTCAAGTATATTTAAGCATATAGCTCAGCACTGTTTAGTATCTAACCATAAATTTCATCCTCATGTCAGTTAAGCACTTCTACAAATTTTAACATGCAGCTATATTATCAAAATATTCTTTCGAATAAGATATGGCAGAAACATCTGGCAGTATGCAATTTGCATAGTTCTATTTAAAGGAATTTAATCTAAAGATTTCCTCAGTAGCACTCTTAGAAGTGTAATTTCTGAAACTCCTTGGGACAGTAATTAAGAGTGGCTTCTTAATTATTAAATTAATCTATAATAAACCAGGAATATTTCTCTTTTATTTGTGCCAATGATGGCACAAATTCATAAATGATGGGAGCTTTTCAAGTTCACCAGAAAACACATGAATAGACCAGTCATTTTATACAGTGTAATTTCAGAGGAAACACAGTAAACTATATATTCTATAATATCACATTATTACAGGCAAAGCTCAAGAAAAAAAACAAGCAGGTCAACATATTTCAACAATAGTTGAAATAATAACAAATATTAAAAAGAGAACAAAAAAAAAAAAAAAGAAAAAGCAATTCCACATTTCATTTAACCATCCAATTCTCCCTCTGACACTCCAATATCTCACACATATTTTGTGAATATGGTCAATTTGCCCCAGCCTCCACTGTGCAGCTGAGTTGTCCTACAGCTTGTTGGTGTGGGCAAACATCAGCACTGCTGGGTCCTGTAAGACAGCTCTGGCCAGCACAGGCAGCAGGGCTGGCTCAGGGCTTTCAGACCACCCATTCCCACATTCCCCAGCACTGAGGACTCACATGAGCTACCAGAGGATGAACAGTCACTCTCCTCCCTTCCCCAGCTTTGGGTGTTCCTGAACTAGAGTATTCTTTCAGCTTCAAGATCATTTTGCTTGTTTCTCTCTTACAATACCATCAAAAACCTTGAAAACTTCTACAGTCACATATACAGTCACATATAATGAGAAATACCTGTTGCCACAGAGATTCTTCAAAATTCTGTTCCTGCCACCACCAGTAAAGGTTCTGCCATTAACAAGAGCCTAACTCACCTCTACTACATTTTATGGCCAAGAGCTGATGCTGTTGCATTGCCTATATTCCGTTTGGAAAAAAATCCAATTACAATGGATTCCTGACAAGCTAGACTCTGACCTTTAGTTTTGACTTTGGCTGCCTTTTGTTTGTTTGTGAGGCCCTGTGATTGTTTACACACAATATAAATTGAATCTGTGGCATGTGAAATCCAGGCTCTGCAGCCTCTGTAGGTAACCTAGGGTTAGAGGTTAAAAAACATTGACATTATGACAAATTGCTGTAATTTGAGGAATAATCTGAAATCCTGCTGGGACACAATTGAGCCTGTGAGCCTAGTTGTTAATGATAATAAAAGCTGACACAGTAAAAATGATAAAATTAAAGAGAACACCCAGTAATACAAGTACCTCCAACATATGACATTGACGATCCAGTTAAGGGGGCCAGTAAAAATATCACTGGTGAGTAACTTAATACTCCATTTCCAGTTACAGAACTCTCCACTCATTTGTGGAAATGCTTTTGTCTTTTCTGCTTACAAGCTATCTGTTTTTCATCATTTTCAGAACATGCAGTTTTCATATCTTCAGTAATGGAAGGTCATAATTCCACTTTCTGATTAGTTTGTGTCTATGTACCAGTACATAAAACCTGTAGTTTTCATATAGTACACCCATGATACTTTTCTCTGTCTCTCTGACATATCATAAACCAGCTGGCAACATAAAATATAAATTGGCTAGCTGTAAGAACAGATGAATCATTAATTACTTATTCTGTAGCAACATAAGAGAGACCAATTCTACAGTATCAAATGGCAAGTGTAGCTGCTAATTAATATTATATTTCAAAAAAAATCCCCAAACTCAATGAGTATTATTTAAGATTGGGTTGAAAATTATCTTTAAAGGTCATCTACTACCCCCTATATATATATTTTACTGTTTTAAATATTACCATTTCTTGGAATTTGGAAACATCAGTACTGAATTTTTATCTGGCTTTGATTCTGTATTTTCTTTCTCCAACAATACTTATATATTATGGATTGGTGCATTCCATTACAAGAATCCTAAGATTTTTATTCTCTCATACTAAATTGTACCTTTCACAGCCCTCACACTTCAGATTACTATTCTCAGCTTCGCAGGATAAGGGAATAATGTCTTCTCACAAATATAACTTACAAGACCTAAACTACATGCTGCTAATGTGAAAAAAAAATCACAAAAATCCCAAAACTAAAGCTAACCAGTTTCTGACATCGCTTCCTTCTGATAATATGACCATCTGGGAGTCAAGAGTTTTCTGTTAGAAATAGGCTGTAAGATGAAGAAAAAAAAAAGGAATACAATAATGGACAAGGTAGACTGACAAAACCTGAGAAACCACTTGGATCTGTTTTAGAATTGCAAGAAGACTGAGATCCATTCTTTGGACTGGATGCTGTGATAAAGTCTATAGCAGTAACATCACTGACACTTGGCTTGCTTCCAAACCTCTTCCAGCTTAATCCCTAAAATAAACACTCAAACCTGAAGACTGAAAGGTTAAAAAAATGCTATGTCTTTATTCATAATTAGCAGCCAACTGCCACACTTTTTTATAATATAGAAAATGAATGCAGTTGATCTCCCTTTTAACGGCAAAGTGCATTTACAATTATTTCCAGGGTTTCTTTTTACATCACTGAAAGCTATGCATGAGGATCCAAAGCTGCACATGCAGCCCATAATCTTCATGCAGTGGATTTTGAAGATAAGGACTGTTACACAGAATATCCAGTGCCTTTTGGCACACTTTTATGTTGCCTGGCATGTAGGTGTTCAAAGTTTTACACTGCTACATATTAAAACATTCTGAAATTGCTACATTTTTGTAAGTTTTGTAAGTTATCTTTTTCTCATACTATCTTATTTCTCATAAGATCTTGTATTTTCTCTACTCCTCTCCATATCCAGCAGCTTCTCACTGACACCTGCCAAAGAGAGCACCAGGAACAGGCCAATCAATTTTCTTCTTTGTTGGATTTGCTATGTTGTGGTGGGAACCTTATCTAAGGAAACAGCTTTCAACAGCCCATCTACAGAACAGAAAGGGGAAATAGTGCTCAACCGAAAATAATGTGCAAAATTAGGTTTTCATTCAAGGCACTCTATTTAACCACTTCACAACTGATAAGGAAAAAACAGCATGAAACCCTGCACTGGTGTGAAGCACATCGAAGCAACAGTTCTAAGACAACTTCTTCAAAAGCCAAGGGTCCCTGGGATAAGTTGATTGATTTGGTCATTTCTTCACCTGAAGTGCTGTCACTGATCTCTGTGTTGCTTGGTAGGCTTCTGTCAAGTTCTGCAGACTCCTCATAAAGGTCTCCAGATGAAACAGTTTAAAAGTTATTAGTAATGAAGTAATGTTCAAAGAGGAGTATTTCCTGTCAAATAAGACTTTCAGAAAAACTTCTACATCTAAATGTTGTAAACATTTGAACTGTAATCGAACACACAACTAATTAGTATGAGAACTGAGATTGTCCTAAACACTCTTGTGTATGGGAAATAGCCGTAATTATTTGGTTTGTCAAAAAAGAATTGTTAAAAATTTGATTTTAATTTTTGGTAAGAATTAAATATTCTAAATATAAATGTATTTTCAAACTGTACTATAACAAAGCAACTGTAATTATACAAAGCTGATGAGTGCTTTGTCCTACTTTTTACACCAGATTGTTTATCCAGGCTTTTATCCTTTCTTGATCACAACAAAGCAGCACAATCAAACAAATCAACGCTCCACACCATGGAATGATTTGTTTACTAATTTCCCAAGGACCTTCACAGATTTCAGAAAGGACTCCCTCTGGAAGCAGGCTGATATTATAGGAACTTTTGCATGGATTGTGCAAGATTGGGGCCCTTCTTGCTTTGTTCTTGTACAAATGATCATCCACTTTGGCACACTTGGCACTAACCCCACATTTCTAAAATGCAAGTGTTTTTCTGAGCCCATGCTCAGCCCTAGAAGAGAACAAAAGATGGAATAAAACTACAAAAGTTGCATAGCTTCTTATTTTGACAGTATATTTTGAAAAATCTTATACATCATAAAGTGTCAAATTTGCAATTTTACTTCCTGTAAAAAAACAAACAAAAACTGCAGTAAACCCTGAAACACAAAACTATGCACAATTCGACTATGCTACACAAGCTAAAGGAGAATATCTGGTACATAAATGAAAGAACTTTTTCCCAGCTCTTTTTTTGGTTAAGAAAAGTGGATGTGGCACTTAGTGCCAAATTCTAGTTGACAAGGTGGATTTAGGTTGGACTTGATGACCTCAAAGGTCTTTTCAAACCTAGTTAATTCTGTGATTTTTTGATTCTTTCAGGCACTGAATCGCAACTTAAGATGGAAGACAGAAAATAAATTCTAGTAGAGTTGCACTGTATTTCTACAGAGACTTACAGGGACAAGTCTTAAAATAATACTAAAAATAGACAACACAAACATGCAATAAAAGGTCTCATATGTATCTTTATGTATTTGCCATGGAGACATTAAGCTATCTAAAGAAGCAGCTGAGCTTTACCATATAAACACATGCTCTCAAATTGAGTCTTCCCAGCTTTCAAATACATTTCCAGATACTAGTGATTAGAGAAATATCTATACTGAAGAAAATGGATAATAATATAATTTATGTAAGTATATAAAAATATAAATATATGTGTATCATAATGACAAAATCAAAAAACAAAATAGATTTTAAAGCTTGTTAAATGTTGCAGAGGGAACAGCTGAACGTATCTAGTAGTTTCCAAAGACAATTTAGAATGAACAATGGAAACCTCTTTCTTAGTAGGAGTACTTAGGTATTCTAGTGTTCATTGCACAGATGAAGATAAATTTAGATTTTATAACTAACTCAATGTCACATTTGAACAGGGATTTAGAGTTCCCCCTGGGAACTTCAAGAATGAAAAAGAAGCCAGAGCAAATCATGACATGGTTGCACAGCTATAAAATGTTAACAGCAAAACAGAAGCACTAAAGTTATTTTCCCTTCTTAAAGCAAGCACCATAGTTTAAGAAAGTCATTGCCTCTAGGTTTCACAGTAAGTCTAAGGACTCATAGCCTTGGGAGCAGCATCTGCAATTATTAATCTCAGTAACACACTTTGCATGAAGACATTTCAAAGGGCAAAAGATGCAGAATTTAATATTAAATAAAGATAAAATATAAATTAATATTGCAAGGACAGATAGGACACTGACCTTCTAATACTATTTATATAGCATCTTTAATTAACTTAGTATATTTAGAACACACTATTTTATCTGTAAAACACTTGTCTCAAATCAGCTACACTTTGGGAAGATTATGGAGAATTCATTAGAACAGCACCATCAATATTAAACACTGTATGGAATGCTATCTTGAAGTAGCATTTAAGTTAGGTATATAAAATTGCACATTACATAACTTGACATATTGTAGAAAAATCTGAGTATTTACTCAGATTTACTCAGATTTTTTTTTACATGCACAGATCTGAGAGCTGGCTTTCATGTCACATCAACTAAATAACAGCTATAGTAATATTACTTGGAAATACTGTCATAGGGAGAAAGCAGAAAGAACAGACCCTCATTTAGCTGTCATGACTAAAAATGCTTTTATGCAATTTTTAAATTGTTAGTGCAGTTATAGGTGTAATTCTCACTTTCATATCACGTTGGTGAGGCCTTTGTTTCTCATTTTTAAAAATACAGTGAACTTCACATAAACTTTTGTGATTACGTGACATGACCCATTTTGAAGATGCACCTTGCTTTCTACTGTAAATGTGCATTATCTAACACAAGACAAATAGGTCAGTGCTTCTGTTCTAGTTCTTTTTGTTATAGCTAAAATCAGTACAGACTAAAATTAATACACACAGCAGATAAAGAAAATAGAAGTTATTACCATAGCAATACTCAAGAGATACAATTAGGTCACAAAAACTGAGGGAAAAAGAGCAGAAGCATCACTTCAAAATCAATAGGCACTATGAAGGGATGAGTTTAGCAAAAGCAATTGTGCATTAAGCAAATAACCAGTATACAAAGAAAGCAAAAGGTGTTCAGCAAAGGTTCAAAAATACAAAACCAGTAATTCACATCACTGTAGTATTACCAAAGCATAAGGTGGTATGCCAGCAAGCTTTGGAATTTTATGCAGAAAATAATTTCAGCAGAAAATTAGTAACTTATGTTCACAAAATTTCAGTAACAGAAAGGTAAGGGGCTGTCAAAGTAGATTATACTTAAATCTGCAAGTGTAACTCAAATGCCACTTCCTTCTGAAGTTACAACATGCTCAATATAAGGCACAAAGTGTTTTTCATCATATTTATGATGCAGCACAAGTCAAAGAGCCAAGTTTTGCCACAGTTCTGTTTTCTTGTAGTCACAACTGATGGTTGGAAAAAAAAATCAAAAATCAACAATTGCAGTTAGAAGTCAGAATTACTGGTGCTACAATTGCTGTCACGTAGAAAGCTAGCATAGGGGTGGTGAAAGCCATGGGATGTCCTTTCTGTTCCTCACAGAAATTCCTCTGGCTTCTTGTGCTGGCCCATTCCCCCTCCTACCTCCTTCCTCACTTCCTCAGCTCCAGATACAAACCCTCTGTTCTAAAGAGTCAACAGATCAAACATAAAAACTAACATTATAAAACCTCCTTACCATATAGTTTTATGGTAAAAAACATGGAAAAATAAGAAAATACCTATACCACTACTTGAATATGTCCAATATGTGCCAATTAGTTAATATGCACTGTATAGGTTATGTTGCCATACCACAGTCATCTTTTGTTTGTGTCTTTCAGAAGACCAGCCCTAAGGGACAAGGGTACAATATTTGTATGCTTAACAGCAACATTTGTGCACCATCATTCTCTTACATAATACTGCTTGGTATGACAAAGCTTTCAGCTCTGTAAAAGACAACGTCAACAAAATGCAGATTCAGAAACTACTTTTCATTTACAGCAGTTTATTTTTTAAACAGCTGTTGTTCTGATTACAAAAATGAGACTGAATATATTTGAGCATGAAGAAGAGTGAATATTCAACACTTGCAAAATCAAATATTATTTGGAACTGCAAATAAGAGCATCAAATCAGCAGTACATGCTCAAAGATCCCTATATCTCAGTATCCTGACAGGAACAGCAGTCTCAGGAGGAATATAAAGAACAGGGACAACACAGAAAAGCCTTTCCTGGGCTCCAGCAATTTGTAGGTCAGGAACTACCTCAGAATACAGCTTTTGGATTTCTGTCAGTCTCTCCCAGATCTTTCTTCCATTAATGTATCCAATTGTTCTTGAGCATATGAAAACTATGGATGTCCCTGTGGCAGGAATGTTCCACAAAGTGTTATGGCAGGGCATTTTTAATAGCTCCTGCAGGAGCAATTATAGCCCAACTTACATACATTTTTATCAGAAAATAGAGGCTGCATTTTCTTGAAATGAAATGCTTTCTAATTAGAGTATGTCAGAGTTTAATGTAGTGCTTTTTAAATGTCAGATCAGTTAGGGCTTTTCAGCCTAAATATTAGCATGTTGCCACTACTGGTAACGACAGCATTCGGAACAGCTGCTGGCTACTAACAAGAACAGTTTGCCTCATACAGAAACATGATATGACCAGCAGCATCCTTCTATTGTGCCTGTTGACCAGAAATGGAGACAGCCTAGTGTCCTACTCCAATTAAAGCTGACTGGTTCCCATCCACACTGCTATCAACGAGCACCTTTCAGATCAGCTGATTTCATGTCCACATTGCACAGCACCTGGCTTGTAACTCTTCTGGGCTATATATGGTGCCTCAAGATGCAATGACTGTTGTTCTGCTGGGTTTGGTTTCGTTTTTTTAAGTTCAAAGTGCTTAAAATTAGGACAAAGCAGAGCTCCAGAATCAGAGCATGGTGCCAAAGGCACACGCATAGAAGTAGGTCAGGTTAGGGCATACAAAGGTGCAAGTACTGCTGGGGCAGAGCTCAAGCACAGCCAAGGTTGGCACAGTTCACATCCATTCTGCCCAGAGCAGATCCTGAATACACTACACCTCTTGTGCCTGGGTTTTCTCTTGAAGGGAACTACTTCAAAAGGAAGTGCAAGAGCTAAATTATCACATCAAGTGAGCAAAGTGTGGGGTCAAGCCAAGCTGGCACCATGGAGACACTGTGGCTTTGTCTACATTGCTAAGCTAGAGACAGAGCATGGGGCTGGGTGCTGGCATGCAATTTATGTCCCATTAAGCTGTAACAACAGCTCCCTGAACAGCTTTTGTCTGTGTCAGCTAGTGCTCTCCTGCAGTGTCTGGGAATGGATTGAGGACAGCACAGGCCAAGGACCATACCAGTGGGTAGTTCAGATGTATCATGCAACTTTGCTCTGGAGAGGAAAAAGTTTAGCCATTAAGATGCAAATTTTTATGTTTCTTGGCTTTAGAGCCAAAGCAGAAATCCTGGTCCCTTTTATTTACTAGTACTGTACCACAGCTCCATCTGCATTCTTAGCTCAGCATGACCTAGGAGCTCAAGGCAAGATCATACCCCTTCCAACACCTCCCTTCCTTTCACAGAAGTAAGGCCAAAGCATACACACACATTGGTAATAGCTTACTTAAAAATAAAGAAACACAAGACCTTCATTGTCTATACTAGGTTAATGAATTCATTACATGAGGAAAACCTCCCATTATGCTTCAGTAGAGAGCACTGTAAAATTCTGCTTCCTCTGGCTTTGAACTCCTGCCCTAAGACACCTCTCGAACTCAGAACACATTTTATTGTACATAAAATAGGCAACAAGTAAAAAACCAAGAAATTAATACCTTTCCTTATACATAGATGGCCAGAAAACTAACTTTTCAGTAGTTGCAAGGATCTTGTGAGTACAGGCCCATTAAGGAAAATGCTGTACCTAAGAGAAAGCAGGTTTGGTTCCCCAGTGACAACAAATTTGTAGTAAAGAATGGAATCAACACTACTTGCTGTAAATCAAAAATATCCTTTTTTAAACAAGACTGAATCAGCTATCAGTAAATCAGTGAATAAGTAATCTTCAGATATTAAAGGAACTTTACTTTCCAGGCAAATCCATATAGAATTTGCTTTCAATTAAAAATAAAAGAAAAAAACCTCACTGCTTTTAAATTCATCCCTAACCTCTGATTGGTCTTTTTGCTAATTTAATTGTTATTATTTTTCTCATTTTGCCATAGCAGTGCCCAAAGGCTTGCTCAGATTGATGTTTGAACTTACATTTTCTGAAGCATAAATAACATTAACATTAGCATTTACCAAAACCAGTAATATTCAAAAGTCATAATAAAAGACATAGAAATGTAATGATAAAAATAAACAGACCAAAGAATTCAAATGAATTCTTTGGGCAGGCAGGCTCAGTATCCTGGAAGAACATCACATCGGATACTAATCCTGGATTTTGATTAATGCAACGTTTCAAAACAACACAGAAAATTTACTGGGTGATTAATCTTTGAAGGTATACCACACTATTAAGAAACTTTCTCCTAGCACAGTGGAGAAATATAAATATGTTTTCAATTCTCGTGTTTTAGCACATACAAAAGGCCAACATGAGACATCTTCTTCCAACAGAGAAATTACCTACTGTGCTATTTGAAACCAAATCCTGAATAGTTTCAGAAAGAAACCAGCAAAATAAAGTTTGAAAATATAGGCCTGTAAAACTTTAGAACAGAAAAACTTGATAAAGAAGCATCTTTACTTTGAAAACTTATTGTCTTGCAGCACACTTTATTTTGAATTAATTGTAGAAGTAGGAAAAAAAAATGGAGGCAGGAATACAAGTGAAAAATTAAAACAGTTATAAAGCAAAGAAAAGTAGCACAAGTATCCATAAAGAAATATGGAAGAAATATGGAGGCATTCACATCCAGATCTGAACCTGACTGTTGAATACCAACAGGATTTGAGAGCTGGTAACTGTTACGTAATCTGGAAAATTCACAAACTCAGACCAGCTGTTGACTGAACCAGCTTGTACATCACACACAAACCATCTAAAGAGTTAGTGTCTCTCAACCCACCCACAGCAGAAAAGCCAGAGACTGAAAGGGTAAGCAGAGTGACTAGGCATGTGAACTGTACAGACCTCCAGAGACACAGCCATGTGTCTCTGGAGGTTTGTACAGTTCTCCGGAGATGTTTGTACATCTCTCTCATGATTAGTCATATCAGCTAAGGGAATCTGTACTGTTTTAATTCACAGCTATTCTGGGCAACCCATTAAATGTAACCTGTTCTCAGGTCGCGCCATTTTCCAGAATTATTTCCTCCACTATAACCCATAGGTTGAGGTAGGTAGAATGGCAACAGATAGTTGCAAACTCCTGCAAAAAGCTTTAATTGGAGTCTGTTATCCGAGGTGAACTCCTATCCAGCATAGAAAAATAGTGGTAAAAATAGCAGTGAACAAGGCAGGAAGATATTCAACTCTGCTACTGAAGATGAAAACCTCCTCTGCTATTACAGAGGGGAAGCAAAAAACTCACAAAGAGCTCTGTTTTGTTATGCAAGACAACAGACTACTACCTTTTTTTTTTTTTATGGTATCTGCAAAACTTACACCATTTCACTATGGTTGTTTATATACAGATACAACTTTCAAGGTTTTTTTATTTTAATCATTTATCAAAACTGAAGTTCATTAACAAATACTTTCCAAAGTCTCTCTTCTGTACCTAGTACTGTGCAGACATTTACTATTGACACTAACTTTTTAACCTATTTTGGTACTGATCTTTTCAACAGGAAGAGCTGTGGGGAGCTGCAAGAGGAAGGAGAGAAATGGCTGAAGAAAGACTCATGGGGGAAAAAAGAGATGATGGAGATGTAAAGGACATGAATTACAATTCCAGAGATTCAATTTACTAAAAAAACTTTTAAAATAAAAGGTCACACAGATAAAGAAAAAAATAATATAAATTTGACACAGTGCAAACACTGCAGCTTGGTTCTACAAGTGTAAAAATGTCACAATTGGAATAAAATTAATCACTTCTTAATTTGACTCCTGAAGACTGAAACTGAAGCTGAGTAATTCATTTAAAAACGAGTAACAGCAACAAAGTGCTTCTGCAGAAAGACCTTCATTTCCTTTAATGCTCCCTGTCGATGACCTCTGCAAAGAACAAGCGCATGTGAAGCACACAGGCCTCCTGGTTCAATTTGTCTGCCAGTGTTGGTGAAATAAATACAGAGCAGGGAATGGTTCCATTCTCATCAGCCTCTACTCACCGTTAGAGAGACTTGTATGTCAATGCACAGGCTGAATAATCAATATTTATTGCCAATCAGTAAGCTCAGCTCTTCAGCTTCAGGCTTTTCTTCAGCAATGTCAGCAGTCACCCCTCTGCCACCAGCACCACTCCTTACAGCTGGTGGCACCAATTACTGTGCTAATGCTTACCGTAAAACCAGTGAACATGGCTTCTCTCCAAAACAGCAAGAGGGAAGATTATAAAGTCATAATTTCTGATTGTCTTATAAAAAAACTGCCCAGGCATCCTGTGCTCCATCTGGTCTGTGGTTATCAATCTGTGCTACGCCACCTCACAGCAAGGACCCAGGCTGTGAGGGAGGTGCCATGTCAGATGAAAACAGACAGACTGATTTCCTACCTGCGCAGGGCAGTAAGACTGAAACCGTGTTACTAATGGTTTTGTAAACTTCTTTGAAGAGAGACAACTACATCCGAACTAAAAGGATGAAAATTAATGCAATTTCCGTTACTTAAAATAACTTCAGAATACTTAAAAACTCTATTCCTTGCAAGATTAGTCTGAATTACACTAGACTGTTTTGTTGTTCTGGTTATATCTCCACTCAACACTATAGGTGAAGCCAGGTCCTGTAATATGAGCTCTCACCATTTTATATTGCTCCCAGCTTTCAAACATGTTGCACACCAACATTTTTGTTTTAAAAAGACTTTCTGTAACTCAGTACATCCCATGTTGCCTTGGTTAAATTCTTCATGCTTCTTTTCAGCTGGCACAGTAGAGACATAGCTGCTATTTGTTTCATTATACAGGCTGAAACCCTGCAGTCTGGCCTTTTGTTTTGTAATCACCAAATCAGGAGAATGAGAGGGCAGATTTCATTATAAATATTAGAAAAATACTTTAATTTGTGCTTTCAAAGCTAAATAGGCCATAAAAATAAAGACCCCAGTTAGTCCCCATTTCCTCCAGAACCTTCTAATTAATTTTCCATAATAAAAGGAAGGTTACAGATAGGGTAATTGGCAAAAAACTTCACTGCTGAAAGACAGAGTGGTCTATTATGCCCCCAGAAAACACACCTTGCATGACCCTTTATGAAGCGAAAAAAAAGAAGAGATCTATGAACAACCAGTATTTCCTTTTAATTGGAGCTTTCTATATAATACTGCCTTGCTCATCTTACTTTTGCATTTTTAAGCTTCTGAAAACATCAAACTTTGTAATAAGCAATATAGGAGCTAGTCAGCATTTGCCTGAGTTCTGAATTCAGTGTTCATTCAGCCAGGCATTGCAGCTCATTCACAGCAATACTCATATTTTGGTTTGGTTTCTTCCAGAGATTCAAAAGTAAGCCCTCAGAAAAGAAAAAAAAATCTAATTACAGCTTTAAAAATCTTGGGCAAGGGAAAACTAGCTGGACTAGATGTATTTAATATCTGTAATGGGTATACACATGGAAGGTGCTTCCTAAAAGGGGAAGCTTCCTAAAAGGGCACAAGAGACTGGAATATGTGGCTAACCATGGCTAACTCTTATTCTTCTGATTCTGTAAAGATCAATGGAGGAAAGATACAGACTCTGAGTTTCAGAGATTCTGAGACTCATAACCAAGCCCCAGGTGACTGGGCCTGACCTCCTGAACACAGCACACAATTCCTGGCTGAGTAAACTAAATTGGGCAGGGTGGCAGGTTAATGTGTCCCTTCAGCTTCCAGAGTCTTTACACTGCTCTTCCATTTAATCTTTCTAACAAGTAAATGGTTTTCCATCCCCAGTTACTTGAAGAAACAAACCACCCATCATTCACTCTCCAATCACAAAATACTTTTGTTGTTGTTTTGCCATTAAAACTGTCATAGATTAGCTATGTTTAGGCTCGTTTCTGTGTCAGCTTAGGCACCCAGTTCTACTGAAACTACTTGATAGAGAGTCCCTCATTTTTCATATTTCATGCCCTATCATCACATTTAGTTCCAGAGCTCACCTGAAGACTGATCTAGGAAGGGACATTTTGGAAATGTAGGGAAGCCATGAGCTGTAAAAGGAACTTCAGAAAACGTGTGGGTGATGGACAAGGGAGAGAACGCAGTGACAGACAATGACAGAAAGACTCAATGTCTTTTTTTGTCCCCAGCTTTACACAAAAAGCTTCTGCTCATGGCAGCACAAGACATGTGGGAGGCTGGACCGTGTAATGTGAACATCCCTTCAAACTTCCATTCCTGGGACTAAACCATGAAGTCAAATAACCAAAAATACTGCAGAACTTTGGTACAATAAAGGATTTATCTTGTAATCAGAGTGCATTCCCTGTTTGTTTTATAATGACTCTCCATACATTGGAGCTACATATATAATTTAAAGAAAAATTCTTGGGGGATTTGAAATGTAATTTACTTGTTCCAATTACAGCTGCATATTGAGTGTGAGCAGATCATTCTGAAACAGCTTTGAGTTTGTTATTCTCTGCAAATTACAACCAGAGAAACACAGACTGTCTCATCAATCAAGACAAAACTGAAGACACACATTTCCACTAGATTTTAACCTCTCATAAGTGCTAATAATTTTATCCTGTTGTACTCCTACTGCCCTACATTGGTGCTGGGAAGGACAATCAAGCAACCTAAAGAGAATGGGGGAAGCCAGGTGGAAAGCACTGTTCCCCTAATCTGTAGAGGTCACCTTCTACCCCCTCACCAAAGCATCTGAAACACCTCCTTTTAGTGGGTTTCTAGATCCTTTGTCATGTCAGATGATGTTTGCTCTCTTACTCTCTCCCCTGGGTAAGCAGTGTTTCAGGAGAAAAGTGTTTTTAACACTTAGGTAGTTGTCTGTGACTGTAAGTATTCTTTATGTAAGGAAAAACAAGCAAAAATGTTTTAACAATAAAAGGTATTTTATTGTGTTTAGAGGGAATAATAATAATAATTTTTCCTCTTTTCTTTTTTTAAGTGAGAAATCATAGAACATTCTCATGCTACAGAAAACATGAGAAGATTACTTAAAATTGTCTTTTTAACTCCTCATGGTTGCCAAGATATCACATGTATAAAAACTTATCTACAAAATACTTACTTGTCTCTGTTCTCACCTAAACTGAACCCTGGAAAAGGCCTCATCCCTTCCCCCAAAATAGTCCTGCAACTTTCACACAATCTCGAACAGAATGGCGAGCACCACAGCTCTTTCCTTTAGCTTGACAGTTACTTTCTAAAATTAACCTTTCATGCTTAGTTACTTAATCTTCCTACAGCCCAATTATGAAGGTATTTCTTATTGAGCACAGTATTAACCTATAAATATTAATGAAATCATAAGCCTTGTCTATTGAGCATGGTATTGATCTGTTATTCTCCTGATAATTGTTTAAATCCATATAAAGAAAATATAAACTCTCAATTAGACAGTCAAAATCATGCAAAAATCCCCGCACCTCTTTTATAAACTGGGGAACATAGGAGGAAGAAAGTAAGTAATACAGGATTATATTGGGAAAAAATTCTTCACCAAAAAGGGTTGTGAAGGGCTGGATCAGGCTGGTGGATTCACCGTCCCTGGAGGTATTTAGAAGATGAGGAGGTGTGGTGCTTGGGACATGGTTTAGTGATGGACTTGGCAGTGTTAATAGTTGGACTCTATGATCTTAAGGCTCTTTTCTAACCTAAACGATTATGTAATGTTTTTTATTTACCTTCAAGGCAAAATATATATCTACTATAGCTCAGAATTAAATTCTATAAAGAAGAAACTGTTTTGGAGATGTAACTTATTTTTCCACTTGGATTTAAATTTTTATTTGATATTTCTCACTACTTTGTATTTCTTTAAGTTACTAAGCTGGATAAAGTTTTTAACACTGTAATAGTCATTGCTATATTTTCAGTTTCTTAAAGAAGTATACATATTTAGAATCTCACATTGGACTAAATAAATAAAAGCAAGCAAACATACGTAATTATGTCTGTGAATAAATCAAATAAACACAGACAATATCTGTTTCCAAATAGCCAAAACGACTCAGTATCCAAATAAAGATGAGATTTCTGCTTCTATGAACATTATACAAACTCTGAGGCAGCTGTGAAAAACAGTCCTACAGAAACTTACATTCAAACTGGCTAAAAATGGACCTTTTTCCCCTCAGAGTAAAAAGAAGAAACCAACCCTCCATGACACACAAACCAAGTCTTGGTTGCAAAACCTTGTGCTAGTGAACCTCTGTGAATCTCAGCATTTATCAGGCAGACAGACCATTAAGGCCTCAGCTTCCTCTGGACTTCACCATGTAACACTGTGAACACAGTTGTACAGAAAACACTGTAAACTGCCAAGGCATATTGTGGAATAATGAAAATCACACCCTGCAATCACACCAAGAGATGTGTGATCACAATCAACAGTAGCATCTGATGATTTAGTACTCAAAGGGATACCATTGTTAATGTGGGATTTTTTTTACTTTTTTAAACTTTGGTATCAAAAAGACAGAGATAGGTCTTTCAAGGGCTTTAAAAATTTACATCTCATTACACCCTAATTCCCCATGAAATTATAAAAGTGCAAAAATCACTGAAGATACAGCTTTTAAGAATGGCTGTAGTAAAATATAATTATGACCAAAGCACAGATATAAATCAGAGGCAGAATGAGAATAGAGGAGTCTCATCCTCTTTTCCTAATCCAGCTCTCCAGTACAGCCACACAGCTTTAGAGCACCTGAGTAAAAACTGCAAAGACTGATTCACATGACAGAGGCCAGAGCTGATGCAAAAACCCTCTTAGGTGGAACCTCAGTTCAGAGCCTCTGCGTGGAAGAAGGCTTCATAATCCCAGGGATCTACTCAGGGACCAGCTCAGACACAGGGAGAAACAACTAACAGTGTATTTTCAACCAGCTTTGTTATTCTCATCCATCGAATTATCCTTCACACGTTTTGATGCTTAAAAGCCACGAGACTCTCAGTACAGTGGCTCAATCAAAGTGAACAGCCAAGAAGCAGCCAAGAGCTCCATGGTCACTGGAGGACACAGAAACAGTCACCACTCAGAAGAATGGAAGCAGAACTACACAAAGCCATGCAAGATTAACAGGATTTTTTCCACAACTAATTATAAAAAATCCAGGACTTCCAGCAACATGAACATCTGTCCTTAATAAATACTTAGAGAAGGCCAGGATATGAGGGGACTTTGTTGTGTGCACAGTCTGAGACAGAAAGGCAAAGGGAAGATCCCAGTGAGCTGATTTCCCTCACTGGCAGCACAGCTGATAGTGGCAGCTTCCCTCAGCCCACTGAAACAGAAGGAGCACAGCATTTGCACCCAACAAAGCTGATTTTATGGTGCTACACTGCAAGAGTCACAGGCAGAACCTGATCAGCACTGAAGCTCTTCCTGGGGCTACCAGCTCATGGGCCCAGCACAGAAATATCTTCTTAAGATATTCAGAGTGCAGTACCAACCCTCTGAAATCAGCTACATCTCCTCCCTTTGCTGATAAGGTGATACACAGTCACTACCTAACTGGGCATAGAGGCTCTTACATAGGGCATCACTCATCAACAAATTCTCGTGCTACCTGTTTGAATATTAGAAGCCACAGGAAATGTTAGGGCCTTTTCCCTCCTTCCTAGTTCTAAACCCTCATCTTTCAAAAGCAATCATGACAATATTTCATTTTGATTACACAAAAAAAGAGTTCCTGCAGAATGAAGAATTACTGATTATAGTTAAATGACATACAATTGAACAGAGGAATACCAAATCAACACATTAAAAGGAACATTTGTACTTCAGTAAAATATTTGCTACCAAATTCGATTTTATTTATAACTACCAACCTTTCTTTGACTATTAATAGAATTATAACCATAATGCCACCAGCTACCAAACTGAAACAGAAATGTCTCTAGTGTCTATGTCAGGTCACTTCATTGCTGTGATAATGGATTGTTTCCTTCCTTTGACTTGATAAAAAATTTTTAGTTTGCCATAATTGTTTCAAAACCTATTCTTTTTTGTTCAAATACACAGGAACATTTTATCTCTATCATGAAGAATTACTGATAGCTCTTTTAAAACCTTGAATGTACTTCCAAAAAACAGCAGTATCAATGAGAGGACAGACACAGCTAGAAAGTGATTTTTCGTGTGTAATTTACAAAAACTTTCACTTGTGATAACTGAAATATCAACCAAAACATTAATAACAATATTTTATATATAAATCATCTGAATAAAACAGTAAATTTACTTTATTTTTATATATATATACTTCCTATATATACAGATTTCATTTTCCTTCATAAATAGCTCTCCATCTAAATCCTGCAACAAAAGAAGCCTAGCCAAAACACCAAAATCTTTACTTTTTATGTGAAAGAAATGACCAACACAAACATTTCCTAATGCAAAACAAGTGCTCTATATATCTAAATTTGTCCATGAGTTAGTGGAGAATAACTGAGACTTCTCTTAATATCTATGAGGTCAATTCTTTAACAACTAAAGATTCACCTCATCTGAACTTGAGAATTCAGTGAAGCCACACCCTCAGATGGGAGATACTTACATAAGATCTTAACATTTTTATTTAATACTTGTTCTGAGAGAATAACTCACAGCTTCAACTTGACAACTTAACTAGACATTGCAGAACATTTTAAGACATGCTTTCTCCAAAGGGATCATGGTATAAGTTAATTTTAAACTGGTTTAAAAGCTAAATTTGTGCTTTACAAAAACCAGAGGTTTGATGTATTGTATCAGTACCCTTATCACAAGTCTAAATTCTGCACTATATTTAAAAAGACAGCATTTAAATAGTTAGCTAAATGGAAAGAACTCAAATTACGAGATACAGCTGTAAAAATAACACCTGCTCTACTCATTCTTCCTTGAGGATCTGGTTAGATTAACACATATGTAATACTTATGATTTATTCATTGGTTTCTGAGTAGAAACATAAAGTAGATAGACTGAACCTTAAAAAACAGGTTAGTATAATTTCTCCTTTTATCACACTTGAGGAATAGCAATATGAGCCCTGTCAGATTGTACATGGCTTTTTTTTCCCCTTGTTTTAGAACAGCTAATTTAAGCACATAATTCAGTTACCACAGCACTGATACACTAGGCCAGGAAAAATACAGCCAACACTACTTTAAGAAAACTTGATTCTCAGATTCTAAAATTCAAATACAGAACTCTAAGCTCTAAATACAAACTAACAAACAGTTAGAGAAACACAACAGGAAGCTTGGTCTTCTCTAAGCACACATCCTTTGAACAGCTAATTAAAAAAAAAAACATTTAAGAGTCTGATGATTAATACCTAGTGCACTGAAGTAGTTACTATGAGGAAAACAGCACAGTTCTCTCTAAACACCCTACTGGCCCACTGTGGCTTTAATAGCAGCTAGATCAGGAAAACTTTGATAAATCCTGACATATATGTCATTGATGTGGTATTTCTAAAATTTTTATACTATAATGCATGGAATTGGAACCTGAAGTGAAAGGCTTCTGCAATAGAAATGAGACTGGTAAAGGCGTTTTCCATTAAATAAGCATCATCCCACACCTCAGCAAGTTGCTTTAAGGCAAGGGCAAAGGGCTTCAGCGCACAGTAATTAAATATCTCGTTGATTTAATGATCACTTGGTAAGGAAAAAAAAAAGTAACTCATTACTCTTTTGTGGAAGTACTCAGGCTGTGGGCAAAAGCCTCCAAGAAAAGGACTTTTATGACATTCCTAGCAAAGACATGATGGTTTCAGCTGATAATCAGAGATATCTGGCAGAGGCACCAGGGTTGTTTGGGCTTTTTTTGGAAGATGATAATTTGTAGTTCGATGTTCTATTGACTGAGATTTTCCAAATAAACATGTACTAAGTACAGCCTAGGTTATTTTACAAATTGGCCTCAAACATATTAAAAAAACATATGACATTTTCCCACAGTCTTCAATGTGAACCTATGTTGTACATGTGTTCCAAATTTCAACTCAATCCCTATGGAACTAAAAACCATTTTGATTAGGTTTTACTAGAACAGTATTTCAAATGAACTGCATGATCACAACACCATTGTAGGAGTTACATTTTTAACTTTTCAAGCACATAAGAAAAGAGCAATGGGGCAAAGAAGAGCAGGTGTCACTCTCATTTTTCAGCCTTCTGATGTTTTCATTCTTGTGATGGAGTTTCTCACGCTGTTTTTTGTAAACATGCACATGTTTACAAAACTGTAGACAGTTTTTCTAACTGTCTTTTTGTTTTTCATTCCTTCTTCTGGGAGGAGAAAGGTTTGATGGACTTTGTCATTGACCAGTGTTGTTGGAGAGGTGGTAGCTTCACCTTCCAATCGATGGTCGTTTCCAAAACTCTATATAATGTGAAAACCAAAATAAAGTTTCTCTCTTGTTTGCCTTCTCTCGGGTGTGGCTGCATTTGTCTCTGCGTTTCGTGTTGCTCGATAGAGTGACAAGCAGGCAATCATAATGAAGCCAGGCTGTGTCCACAAGGATGTGGTGTGCAATAAACAGAAACAGAGCGTGGCATATAGGGACTGTCCACCACTATTTACGCACTGTACCAGTTGGCATTACAGCAGAAGAAATTTTTAAGAATGGTTTTTAAATTATGTGGTAATCTTAACTTATGAAACACAAAACTGGATTTCTCCTTTTATGAATGAAAATTGATACTTCAAGTCAAACATCACTGAATGTTAACAAAAGGTATTAAATCAGGCTCAGCCATCCAGGATGTGCAATTATACTGAACAGATGTGCATGGAATGAAAAGAAAGGATAAAAGCATCTTAATACACCAAAAATTATGTCCTTACATTTGGGTATTGAAAGCAAAATCGCCAAATCCTTTAAATTTTTACTCAAGCAAATTACTAATAAAGCCAACAACAGTTTACTCATCAAGGTCCTTAGTTATAAAATTTAAAACTTACAGGAGGTCTACTGTTCCCCACAGAGGCCCCCTCATAAAATTAAAATCCCTATTTCTTACTGAAAGTAGAAAGAATAAAAGACTTTGGGGCCTAAAAGCTGTCTTCATAATAAGATAATTATTCCCTATTTCTGTCAAAAATTATTCATTTAATGCTGGAATCACTGTGAGGAAATCCACAGCTCATGTTATGAAGCAGGTCAGACTAAATGGTTAAAGTCACCTCCTTTTTTTGATCATCAGTGTCTCCCTGAGTGCTTCATGCTGTGACATCAAAGCAACAAGTGACAACATTTGCCAACAGAAGCTTTCCTAAATGAAATAATGAAACAAAAAGAAGAAATATTTAAAATATTAACTATTTTTTAAACTATGTTAGTATTGACTTAATAATAGAGATCAAATAGATCAATTGCACACCAGCTTTCATCAAGAAAGTCCAGCTATAGTCTCTAATTTATCAAAGATCACTCACTACACATACCCTAAAAATGTCAGCAAGACTTTATACAGAAGTATCAGAGTAACTGGTATTTCCTAAATATGTGTTCTCTCTAGCACAGAATAGCAACAGTGTGTGGGTTTTCTTATTTTCCTGGAAGTTACCAAACATCTTCCTGCAACAGAGAGTTACTATCATTTCATGTTGTTTTTTCAACTTGTCTAACAAAAAACATTAAAATAGTGACAATTTTCAGTTATACTCAGTACAATGTTTCCAACTCTTTAATTTTATATGCATCTCCCCTAGGTAGACTAACAAGTGTTTTCCTAAATTATATATATGAAATACAAAACCAAAACTGTAAAATACATTTCTATTCTTCTCATACTCTATATTTGATCTACAGTTATAGCATGTTTTCTAAATTTCCCTCATGAATATCCCTATGGAAAAACTGCAGTCAATGCAGTAAAATACTGCATGCCTAGTCAAGCTACAAGAGACAGAACTAGGAGAAAAAAGTAAAAGACTGTACAATTAAATATATATTCAGAAGATTACTATGCTGTATAAAAGGACTGATAAAAAGCAACAAAAAAGCATGTCACAAACTAGTGTAAGACTTGAGTAATACCTACAGACAGAGTTACAATATTGCTATAAAGACTGTTAGCCCTGAGAGAGGAACTGCTTTGGTTTTTACATGGGAAAAAATGTGCACATCCACAAAGGGCTGGGGTTTTTGTCAACATCTTCATCTGCCTGATCTCTGATGATTCTGTCAGACATTTCAGTACCAAGGCAAGGCACGGTGAGTGCAACAAATAAGCAGACCTAAAAGACTCTTCAAGCTAGACATAGCTAGAGTTTTCCCTGAAGAATAAAGGGTTCACCTTCTTCTTCGTCTTAACAGCATAAAAGGCAAACACTTTCTTTTATTCTGTGTAAAACCAAGAAGAGCTGAAGGCGAATGCCACTTTTTAAACAAACAAAACACTGTACAGTTGCAGAGGTGTACAGCATACATTAAAAAAACCCCTGTAAAATAAGGGCTGTGTTTTTTTTTTTTAAATCAGTTACTGTTTTGAGTCTACTAAAGGTTGTTCCTGATATTTAGAACACCGTGGTAGTGAATGCAGACAATTTCCCTTGAAATCCACTGTACTCAGAAATGTTGGGAGACTTAAGCCTTGAGTTTTTGCATAAAATCTAATATATTTACATACTATATTTATATATGTCTATATACACCAGTATATTTACACAGTATCATGCTGAAAGGAAAATTTTAAATAATGTCAGAATAGTGCTCATTGAAGTTATAATTAGTCTAGACTTCACTGCACATGATTCCATCAGGAATTTGAGTCTCACTGAACAGCTGGAGGTGATTGGGTGGTGAGTTAGCAAAACTGCTTCACATCTCTGCAGGTCCATGTGCACAAAGCCCATCTCACCTGGCCACAGCTATCACTGACTGACAAGAACTAAACTCTGCCTCTGACTACATCCAAAGACTGACAGGACTTCACACAGCTGGATGAATTTTTGTGGGTGCTACCTGCATTTATTATATATGTTTTTAATCACCCTATCTTCCTGCCAAGAAGCCCTGTCTTCAAGAAAAGTTTAAATATTTTTTACAGTAAGTTAAAATGTATAATAATTGCAGCCTTAGGTCAGCAGTTTCCATCTTCTGTAAGACCTGTACCACTGAAAATGTACTTCCAAAGCTCTTGGAATAAAGAAAAGAAACCATGTTGATTGTTGAGCAGAATCAGGCATTCAAGAAACTATAACATACTCTACATGACAACATGGAATAAAGAAGTGGCTGTAGGCACAGTTCTAACCATCTTAAATAAAGAATTAACAAGATGGAGGAATAAAAAAAAAAGGTAAGATTCTAGAAAAATATTTACATAATTCAGAAGAGAAATACCTTGAGGAATACAAAAATCTAACAGCATATGTGAACAAAAAACAAATGCAGTATCAAAAGGAATTTGTAGAAGATCAAACTTTTTGCTGATGAAGACATTGTAAAAATGACATTTTAATTATCTGTTTATATCTACAGGACTGGAATAATAATCAGTTTAAATCCTGCACATCTGTTGCTGTATTCTCTCAGTATTTCAAGGACACAGCCTTTAACCTTACCCCATACCGGCCACCTACCAGTTAGATTTTCCTTCTCTACATAACATCTTGTTACTTTGCTAAAAGCCAAATTACTGGACCTGATTTGAGAAAAACAATCTCACACCAGCTGAGCAACTGCATCAGAAGGGGCTGGCAAAGGGGCCCAGGGCCCAGCACAACAACGCAGTTTGTCTGAGCAGAGCTGCTGGTGCCATGTCACACTCCAGCCAGCCCAGCTCCTTCCCCCTCAGCACATCCCATAATTAAATACACGATATGCCTGTCACGTTAGAAGTCATCTGAGCTGCAGCAATCAGAATTCCCGTTCGAATAACGTAAATTATCACAATGCAGCCTAAGCCCCCTCTCTACGGCCAGCAGCACAAACAGCCGACCTCTGAGACTCCGGGCGGTGCTGACTGTCCACTGACAGGTCTGAAAATATGACATGACAGACTCAACCATAAAAATACAACAAATAACCCTTCTGATTTTATTACTTGTCATCTACTACATGTATTTAAAAAAAAAATCCTGAGCAAATCTCCTCTGGGAGGATTTGAAAAGCTGTGATTTAGCAGACATTTCAGGATTTTCAGAAAAGAGAGGTATCTATGTTCTATATCCCCAAATCCCACCTGAAAGAGGGGAACAAAGCCAGCAGCTACGACTTCATGGTTTCAAGCAATACTTTACAACTGATCCCTGTAGAAAAACAGCTATCACCTTGTCAGCAAAAATTGATATGAAAAGTCAGATTTCTGCTCCTCCTGAAGTCAATGAAAGTTTTACTGTAGCATTCAGTAGGTTCTAAATTGAGTCCCATTAGGATAGAATTAATTTTTTAGTTATTTTCTCCTCTTCTTAAAAAGAGCAAAGTAACTGCATTTTAAAATATTAATTATTATCACCTACAGACAATTACAGTAGAACCTTGTGATTTTGTAACAATGATAGAGATTATGATGACGATAGATTTGATGAGATTTTCTGAATTTTGCAAATTAATCAACTGAAAAAACACAATAGGAAAGCAACAGAAATTTACTAAATTTAGTTAAAATTGTTTATACCACTTCATAATGTATTAGTCAATCTGATATGTTGATCTTAGTTTTCAGATCCTTCACTTGCATTCCTGGATGTATTAAGCATCATTACTGCAAAATGATACTTAGTGCTAAGAACACAAAGGAAGTATGACAACCTCCTGAACTCAGTAATAAGTTTTTATTTATCACCTAAATCCACAGATTCCTTGCTCACATCATTTTCATTTTGCAGTCAGTTAGATCTCCAATGCCACAAGGCTGTCAAAGCAGTTAACTTTCACAAATTTGATTTTTAAACTTCAAATACTACATATAACTATTATTTTTATATATTATTATTATCATAAATATAGTTTACTAGTGAAATATGGTTTCTGAATTTGACTTTATTTTTCACAACTACGCTATAAGGCTAATACCCTATAAAATTATGACATAACATAATTACATTTGAAATCTGTGAAAATGATATACTTTTCATTTACTTTTGTCTTTTACAAAAACTTGTAAGTATTTATCCAAAACCTCCAGTCCCTTTCATTTTCATTTGCTATGTTCACACAGTTGTTTTTCTGCATTTGTACATACCCTTGAAGCAGCTAAAGGCAACTGGAAAAAAGTTAGGATGCTAAAACAGTGATTTCTTTAATTAGCAGGAGACTATGTGAGAAGATATTGTAATTGCTTCAACTTGTTTTCTTTAATGTACTTTTTCATGCTAAATATTTCTGTAAAGCAAGCCATTTTCATCCAAAATTATTTTTTATTTCTGTAGTTATGTGAAATCTCTCCTTCTCCCTCATACACACATTTCTTTAAAAAGTTATTTGCCAGCAGTGCAAATGCAAATAACCAGAAATTAAAAACTGCAGTATGTAACTCATTGACTGCTACATGCTGGGATCACCAAAATTTTAACCTTACTTTATTCAACACACAAAAAGGATGTAACTCACTTAATGTCATACCTGTGGTTGCCTTGTTTTCTCCATACTACTCATTATGTGACCCAATCCATTATATTTTCTATAGTTTATAGCTTTCTGTACAGAATTTCCACTGACTGAGTATAAAAGTGCCTACCCAGCAATTCAGCATCCCAACCTAGATACCTGAAAACTGAAACCACACGATTAGGGACAACACATTATAAAGTGCACTGCTTCTTACCTTGCACAGAAACCTCACTACAGGGAAAGAGATTCCAGCTCTCCAGAATGCTTACAACATGTCTTCCAATTTTTGCAATCGATCAGACACGGCTTATAGAACAGTATTCTGCATTTCACTACTCTGATTCATCTGCTCAACCGGGTGAAAATTAAACCAGCATCATAATATAATTATTATACTACAATGCATACATGTCAGGCATTTAAATTAGGCTGCACAGGCAATTGCACGCTTGATATGGCAGTTCTGAAGTGTTTCTGAGAAGGTTTTCAAAGGTAAAAAAAATTTCCAAGTTCTGAAAAAAAGGAAACATATTCCATAAGATGACAGGAAACCTAATACCTTCACAGATCTTCTGTAACTTTGCAATAATAAAGTCTACTGGAAAATTCCCTGTTTCTTGAACCGAGCAGGTCACTGTTCGCTACAGAAACTTATCAGTCTGTGCTTTTAATGAAGAGCTGGTCCAAAAGTACAGACTAAGAACTCACTTGGTGGAGTACAGCTTCACTCCCAATGCCAGCAGTGATGCCATGCAGCTTTTAGCACCAGAAGTGAAGCAGTTCTCAAGTAAGCTCTGTTACTCTCTAGGCCCTGCTGCAGGAGTCTCATCTCCACATTTCTCCTCCCCTCCTTGTAATGCCTCTTCCCACGTTTCCACCTCATGCCCAGTCTCTGTTCAGGCAGCTTCAGCATGTAACTGTGATGACCAAGTACTACCAGTGTCCTCCACACACTGAGAGTTCTGATTTCGCTTACACCTGAGCTCCACAGTGCCAGTCCATTCCTTCAACCCCAGCATCCCTTTCCAAGGTACTCTTGATGGCCAGTACCTGCTCTATGTCAAATCAAACAGTGATTCTTCCTCTGCTCAGCCCCTTTCCAGCAGACAGAGAGAATGCAATTCAAAGAAGAGAACCGAAAATTGTAAGACTGCAATACCAAAAAACTTCTCTGATTCCAATCAGACCAGAATTGCAATTACACAAAGGTCAATTCAGCTCTGCATCAGGAAGCATTCCCTGTATGCTGAGCTGACAGAAAAGGGAGGAGGGAAATTCTATCTACTCATTTCTACCAATATTTACATAAGATTATTTAAACAATCATTTTTTCAGAGGTTTATAAATTGGTCAAAGAGTGGGTATTCACAGGGACAGTCAAAGACACTCTTGAATATAGTCAAATTGATTATATTCACCTTGTCAATTTGAAGTTCCCCCTTCAAAGCATACAAGTACTAGAGCTTTTTCAATGAGAGATTGATGGAATTCTTTCTTTCTTTTAATGGGCAAAAGGATACCAGGAATTTTCTTGTGAAGCTTAGCGTCAAAGCTAAGTTGGCAGACTTAACTAGATTTTTCTGTGAAAAAATCAGCCTGAAGCCAATCCAGGGGGGAAAGAATTGTTAGCTGCAATGGATAAGAGTTGCCCAAAGTGGGAAACTGGAAATAGAATCCTGCAAAAGGAACTGTATTACCTTCAATAACAGAGAACAGTCAACTTCTATCAGAGTTAAAAAAATACAATTCAAACATCTTTGTGGTAATTTTGACAGGATGTAAAAAGAAATGTTTGCAGATAAATGGAAAATACTGAAAATTCTTTAAAAATTAAACTGAAAAATTAAAAAAACTGCCTTTTTCCAGCTCATTGTAATTGACAAAACATACCTATTTTCAAATGAAGAGAAAGAGCAAAAATTTTTAACATGTGGGACAGTGTATTCTACATATCAACCTTCCATCTACTAAGAGTGACTAACATATTTAACATCAAATGCTACCCAACAGCCTATGATGCAAGCAGATGGTTTTAATCCCACCAAGGAAATTTTCTTTTCCTTTAAGAGCTGTGAGGTGACAGGGCCATCCACTTTCATCAAAGTCCTGTGTTCCATTAGGAAATCTGTGTCTCTGGGGACACATGCACACAGAGGAGGTTCCATGCTGGAGGAAAAACACATGCATAACTAGAGTTACACCAACTTTCTCCTCTGATGGCAATAGGTATTGAAACTATAGCCTTGTTCCCAACACCAAACACTTGTGCCACTACACAGAAAGCAGTTTCCCATGTAGGCATTTTCATCCCACAGGACCCCCATCACTTCAGAACAAAATGAGCTCGCCATGATTACAAGCAATCCCTGGCAGTATTGACTGTACATTTCTCTTCCCTGGGCCTGTATGCACAGTAATTAATTGTATAAAATAACTACATCAAGTCATCGAGCAACAGTTATTGATCAACTTGTAATGAACACAAATGTAAACTCAGTGTTTTATAGACCCTGTGTCTATTTATGTATTTCTATTTACTACAAATAGATCAATTCCAAGTGGAACATTTTGCTGTTTTCTGGTTATCTCAAATCATCCCTCTGCAGTTCTTAGTTTTCACTGAAGTTTGTCATTATTTCACTTCAAATACTAAAACCACAACTACTACATGTAAGAGGACAGAAAGAAGAAAACAAAACCATCCTTGTAACTATTCACACTACAGAGAAGCCCCAAAATATTAGCTATATACATTGGAAAAAGAAATGTTATAAGGATGTTGATGGAAGCTTATGATCACAACACAGCTCTTACCCAAAACCTACATCCAAAGTATTCATCTTCTTGTTTCAGTAGGACATAGAGCCTTACGAATCAAGTTTTATCTAGGACTCCACTCAAACACCAGGACACTACCTGCTCCTTGAAGAATTGCCATGTTCACAATTCCCAGTCCCCTCCCTCATTTCATAGAATTCAGACATAGTGAAGTCACTGTGGAAAGA
>VXAX01005253.1:248150-265971 GCA_013399835.1 Leptocoma aspasia | reverse complement strand
TGATATAAATAATATATATTTTGAAACTATAAATTTTTTTTGTAGTTTACTGAAGAGAAACCCTTATCATGAACCTTCTTTATCTTATGTCATTTCCCTTTTTTTCTTTTATTTTAAATGACTGGTGAGATACAGTTATGCAGTGACTTTTTTTTCCAAATAAATTATGAGGTATGAGCATATGCCACAGTCAAAGGGATTTTTTTTTTACTAATCATGAATACTCAATCCAGCCTACAGATATAATAATCACCCATGGGAATGGGACTTAATATACCAATCTTCAAACATCATGGTCTCTCTCTCCACTGGCCATATCTGAAAGGCCAAGAAAGTTCATATAGATATTTCAGCCAACCAACTTCTGAAAATTCTGTAGATATTATTTACAAATATTTGCTGTGCTCATTAAGTACTATAGTTGAAATATTTACATTTTTCTAAATAAAAAATATAAATTCAAAACAAAGACACTTCCACCTCTTCACTAACCATGATAATAACTAAACACATCTAAGATGACCAAATCAGCAGACTTAGCTGGAAAACAAAGAAACTAAAAGTACCCTATAAGATATTAACAGAAATATATTCCATACATATATTCCAATATATTCCATGCTTTGGGATATTTTATAATGGAACCTTAAGTGACGGATGAAGTTGAATAACAAGATGTATGGCTACATGCAGATAAATATCTGATTTATTTATTCTTGGTAGGCAAACAAGTAGACCTCATTAGCTGCAGGTTTAGTAAAAGGGGTAAACAAAGAGAAAAAATAGAGTTAGATAAGGAAGTAGACCAGGTTATATTTCACATTCAATATTGCTCCCTTAAAAATAAAAGTCAACAGAAAGACAGAGATAGCAATATAATCAATTGTACATTACAAGAAAGCAAAAATATACACTAATCCAAATGGCCTCTATTTCATTTTTTCATTTCTGCACTGTTTCAAAAAACACAGATTTTAATACTAAGAGATATAAAATGTGAATGTAAATACCTCTAGAAATTAAAATTTATGACTCTCCTAGTTACTATGTCTCATAAACTTGCATACATGCAGCATTCTGCATGGTATTTGGTACGAGCTTTTGTGCTTTCACAGCAACGAGGTTGAATTATGGTTGCTGTGGGAACTATATCTTTGAATTTCTTGACTTGTGCTCTCATCTGAACTCAAATGTTACATTTACATAGGTAAGCATTTGCTGGTGGAAAAGGAATCTACGTCAATGGTTACATACTTAAGTGTTCCCACCAAAGAAACAACACAGAGCTCCAATCACTGTCACACTGCACACACAAGAAGTAAAATAGAGACACGTAAAACCTGCCAGTCAAATGTGGCAGGGTACCTACAGAAACTGCAATGTGTGATGATGCCACTGAAAGTTTGGGGTTGGCAATCCTCCTTTATTTGTTCAGCTTTTTAACCACAGGGTTTGAACACATGCTTTCTTTCAAGAATTTGATGAGAGGATACATAGAGAGAGAGAGAGGCACACAGCTGTCAGATGCTTTGGAGCTTCTTTGTGAGTGAGTGATCTTAGCAAGTGTGAGGGGGTCAGCATTGCCCAGGGCAGCATTGCCCAGCCTCAGTCAGCACAGGCATTGCTCTGGGTACTTTCTGAACTTGCAGCAAAAGCAAGCACTAACTACACAAGCCTCACATTTGATGTGTAGTATAGGTCACAAGCTGCTCTAGAGACTCACCTCAGCATAGGGGGGGAAAGAGAGACAGATCTTCTTACTGCTTCTAGAGATGTTCTCTAGCACAGGTAATTTGTCTCATAGTAGAATCAAGAAGCTTAAATTTTGAGGTCTGTTTTCTTGACACAAAATATTCTATTTACTATTTCCCCACAGATACACTGTATGTTTTGGCATCATCAAGAAAAGGGGAGTCAAGTCCTTCAATAAAGCTCTGTGCATTTTTTGAATTATCATTGAACAATTATGCCTCCAAAATCATCAGAGTAGGAATCAGAAATACCAAGTTAATATTGCAATACTCTTAAATTGAAATAAATTTTAATGCACAGTTGCTACTTCCAGAAGTCAACACAGGTATCATGCTTTAAGGAAGATTTTTGATTAATGTGGAGGGTCATGAGGAGAGGGAGAAATCAAAAAGCAACATAAAGTCACAGAACCTGAGGCACAGTGGCACCTCTCTGAAGAAACACCAATGCACAGCTACACTCTCAGTGCACTCAGCAGACTTAGCTTTCACTTAGGAAAGGTGGACATTCCACTAGGGCAAGTATTCTTGGGGAGAAAAAACTCAACCCAGAAAAAGCAATCAAAGTGAAATATGGCTGTGATGCCCTGGTTTAGAATAGAGGAGTCAGCACACACTGAAAGTAACAGCCTGCCAGGATTAAGGAAAAAAAAAAAAACCTACATGAAAAATCTCAAGGGAAAAAACGCCACAATTTTAAGATGTAGTGCATGACAAATAAGAATTCTTCTTACTTTAAATTTATTATATCTACTTTGTATATTATTACAAAGGACACCAAGTTAGTGTTTCTTGCAAATAAATGAAATCTGAAGCATGGGGTATTTCCACAACAAACAATCAATTTCAAAGCAGAGTTTACAATGTTAACACAAGAATTTGTCAGAGAAACTTCAAAAAAAGAGTTATCTGACAAACAAAACTGTATATCGACGAAAACTGGTTTGTATTAAAAATTTCAAAGACCACAAAGATTACTCACAAGACAGATTCAACAAGAAGCTATCAAGTCTTGCAAGGATAACACTTCTACTTTGGATCTTTGAGTCTAGTCATAACACAGAAGCTTTTTCTGTTTATAAAGAGAAGGAATATTAATATAATTTGTATCTCCTGAAGAAATTGTGGGTTATTTTCATTTCAGGATCTCAAGATCACTAAATATGGTAATTAGGTGTAGTAGTCGTGTGAAGTGGAAAGGCCCATCACTAACAATGCAACCATGCTGATAGTTTTACAACTCACTTTTGAATGACACATGCCCTCTTTATTAATAGAATGTCAAATCAACAGCCCCTGTTAGTGTCTAGGCATAATTGTCTCTGAATTGAATACATCAGCGTTAACTGCAATACCAAAATGGTCCCAACTAAAATAATGGAACTGTCTCTTGCACCATACTTCTGCATATTTTGTAAAAATTGCACAATACAACAGGTGGAGAAAGATTTATGAGGTTAACACTTTGCATATTCCTGTAATCAGCCCAACTGTCAACTCTGTTCACCGTGACATGAGCCACTATAAAATGTGCTTGCAAATAAACATAACCAGAACATCTGGGGAATGTATGCATTCTGAAAAGAAGCTGTATTTGATGGAAGACTTAAAAACTTTGAACATACAACTATTTTTTAAATATTATATATTTCAACTCTAATACCCATGTGTGAAATATTATGTATATAAAAAACCAGTATTTATTTATGTACTTATTCTGAAGCCTCCTGGAGGAAAAGTCAAACATATCTACACTGATCTTACACAATTTTCTTTTGATTTTTTAATGAACCTTGCATAGACATAAGAAAAAAAGTGTGTGTATGTACATTTGTGAGCATGTAAACAATACAGATATTTCAAAACTATTTTACAAATTAACTAAATATAAGCCACAGAGTTCTTGATGTTGGCACATTCAGATATTAGAATGTTGTGCACAACTTCACAATGTAATGTCTAAATTGTCCAACAGAGCAGCTTGCATACATGATCTGAAGGCCACATGATGATACCACATAGAGGTATGAAGTGGCACCTTCTATCAAAGCAGTCATATTTATAGATTTACTAATTGGAAATATGAAGTAAGTCAACAGCAGGATACTACCACATGCAGGAGTATTCAAGGTTGACAACAAATGAAATGCTCCGTGCTCACCCTTCACTGGAATCGCATGCTTATCTCCAGAAAGAGAATCTCAGGATCACTTAGGTTGGAAGACACCCTTAAGGTCATCCATTCCCACTACTAACACCACACTGCCAAGTCCTCCACTAAACCACATCCCAGAGTGGCACATCTAGATATCTTTCAAACATCTTCATGGATGGTGACCCCACCACTTCCCTGGCAGCTTGTCCCAATGCCTGAACACCCTTTCAGTGAAGAATTTTTTCCTCATATCCAATCTAAACCTCCTCTGGTGCAATTTGAGGCCATTTTGCTTGTCCTATTACTTGTTACTTGGCAGAAGAGACCAATCCCTACGTCTCTACAATGTCCTCTCAGGTAGTTGTAGAGAGCAATAAGGTCCACCCTGAGCCTCCTTTTCTCCAGGCTAAACAAGCCCTGTTCCCTCAGCCACCCTCCACAAGACTTGTTCTCCAGACCCTTCATTACCTTAATTTCTCTTCTCTGAACATGTTCCAGTGCCTCAAAATTTGCACAAAATATATAAGGTGATCACCCACAAACATATAATCAACACAGTGCTGTATTCACTCTTCTTCATGAGAAACAAATATAAGCTTCTTAATGCTGAGTATCCTCTTAAGCTTTTAATGACAAAAAGACCCAAGGAATATATTAGGCAGTTGAAAAAAAAGTCTCACCTGTTTCTCAGTGCTCCAGTTACCTCATGAAACAAAGTCACATCACTGCATCAGTTTTTAACACAAAATGACTAACAATGAATATAAAGATACAATAGCTTTGGTAAGATCTATCATTACAGCATGTAGCAATCTAGGGTTCCACCCACCAATGTCAGAACCTAGGTTAAATCATGCACTTGAAAATATGCTCAGGATGCTTGGGAAGTCTGGTCTCCTTCCTAACCATAAGTACAAGGGGGTGTTTTAATGCCTTCTCTCAGTACCTCATTGTCCTTTAGTTTTATAACCCACAAATTATAGATGGAATCACTATAAATTGCTCTGCTGTGCTAAAGAAAAAAAAAGAAAGAGAAAGCACATTAGAAGTATGTTGAAGTGTGCCCATTGGTTTTGCTATTTTACATATATATTGCTGTTTTCAAAATACCAGCTGTATGTTCTTACTGTGACAGAAGAGCCACTCCTTACACAGAAAAAAATACAACTCAGAAGTCACCTCTGTCTTGCATGAAGTTGCATTGAGGAAGGCCAGCCACCACAAAATTCTTCCTGCATGCTACAGAAAACATCTATTAAAAATCCATGGTGGGCTAGTCAGAAACATCTATGTTTAAAAAGACTTTGCAGATTAAGTAAATGGACTGCATTCATCATGTCAACCGAAGGGTTTAGCATGGTATTTTAGCAGAATATTTAAAAACATACACTGAAATGATACCAAAAACTGAAGGAAATTAAAGCACTAAGTCTCTAATGCTGTCCTTAGAAATCAGCAAACTATGAACTGAGTGACCAAAAAAGCATCACATGAAACCCCTGGAGTCACTCATAAAATTAAAAAAAAAAAAAATCCATGGTGGGGGGACTTTGCTAAGAGAGACTTTGCTAAGTTCAAAACTGCTAGAAATTTATGTGGCAGCTCCCTCTTCTGGATCACCAAACCCTGACAATTCAGCTGAGATGTCAAGATCTAGAATCTGACTAGTAACACCTTTTCATTGTTGGTGGGTTTTGTCATGTACCATTAGGCAATCACACAGACACCTGTGAGCTATTGCCCATTATTTTGAATGAGTTTATATTCAAGAAGTATACTATGAGGGAAAGGTAGTTGAAAATACCTGAATAGTTTGAAATATTTTTGGAATTTTCTCATCAGACAATAAAAACCTGCAAGAAAAAAGCCTATATTGACTTCTGTTTTCAATCTGTCAGTATTTTACTAAAAAAAAAAAATGCATTTTACATAAAATAACTGATCAATGAGAATATTACAATTCAAACAGTTTGGCCTGCAGTATGACTTTGAATCCATATTTGCAGAAGTTAAGCTTCTGGGTCACAATACTGAGTTGAAATAGAAGAATCTAATCTTGGAATTTCTTTCAGCTTTGACAGGTTCATACATTAGAAAAATCCTTGCACAGTGGAATAAACTTCTCTGTGCATCAGCTCTTCAGATATTCTGCAAGACAGCTTGGGCAATTTCTGCACACATTTCTAAACTGGAATTGGAAAAATCAGAAAATTGGTACTCTCTGTCCCTATATAAAATTCATCTCCATAAAGGTACCCTGGCTTTCTGACTTGACCTATAATTGGAAAGGAGGCTTTGTGAAGACCTGGTGATTTTTCTCTATCTCAGCTGGAGCCACAGGCAATTCTATACTCTCTAAACTGTCCATCACTATTCAAGCTGAATGACAATGTTTGACTTAAATATAAAAATTACTCTAAACAGCAAATTTATGGCCCAAATGAAATCACTGTTTACTTCATCAGTGTAATTATTGATAACAAAATCATTACCTGAATTAAATTATTGAGTTTTTAATGAGAAAGATGGCACATAAAAGATGCCTCTGTTAAATTCTGGACCAGGTAACTTGAAAGCATGATTTTTGACTTGCTATTAATTGCATAATCATGCCCATAACAGTGTGATTTCATCTTTCATGAGATATATATACTGAGTGCCTCATAAAGTATATGACAAACTGAAATACCAAGGACATTTTGATCGTTCAGGCATGGATAAAACTAAAATTGCCAAGAGTTATTTGGATGGAACTAAAGGGATCATATAAAATGGAAAGCCTTATGGACCTGGAAAGAGTGAGAGAGAGGGAAAAGAGCTAAGATTTGCTATGCAGGCACATATGACACAGAGAGACATCTTTGTCAAACCGTACAACAGTCAGTGGACTGAAACCACCCATAATTCCCATTGTGGAGGGGAGGGTTACAGAGAACAAAGGAAAAGTAAAACCAACAGAAACCAGAAAATCCAACTGAGTACGTAAAGGGGCAGACTAGACCGGCTTGCTTACAAGCAGAGAAGGGTTGGTGAGAGATGTGGTAGTCAGAGGCCATCCTGGTACAGTGACCATGAAATGATAAAAGGTTTGTGATTCCTGGTGAAATAAGGAAGATGATCAACAAAACCTCTAGCCAGCAGGACCAGAGCAGTGACTGGCCCCCTGTACTCAGATTGTAGCCCTGTACTGGTGAGGCCAGGCCTCGAGTTCTGCCTCCTGTTCTGGGCCCCTCACTGCAAGAAAGACATTGAGGTGCTGAAGTGAGTCCAGAGAAGGGCAACAGAACTGGTGAAGCATCTGGAGAGTAAATCTTAGGAGAAGTGGCTGAGGGAGCTGAGTGTGTTTAGTCTGGAGAAAAGGGAGCTCAGGAGGGACCTGAGCTCTCTAAAAGTACCCAAAAGGAGGTTGTAGCCAGGTGGGGTCAGTCTCTTCCCCTAGGTAACAAGTGACAGGACAAGACGAAATGGTCTCAAGACACACCAGGTCCAGACATCAAGAAGAATTTTTTTGCCAAAAGAGTGGTTAAGCATTGGTATGGATTGCCCAGAGAAGTGGTGGCATCACCGTCACTGCAAGTATTCAAGAAAGGGCTGGATGTGGAATTTAGTGCTGTGGTTTAGCTAACATGTTTATGTCTGGTCAAAGGTTGGACTCAATGGTTTTAGAGGTCGTTTTTAACCTGAATGAGTCTGCGACTCTGTGACTAGAAAGCAAAAAGGAAACTGGCTGAAGACCACATTCTGGAAACTGAGATGATGATGGCTGCAACTTATGGCATCTAAGATCCAGAGAATTAAAGAGGTACAGAATGTTAGAGGAGTGTGTGAAGTTCTTGAAAAAGGAAAATTTGAAAACCTGGTAAAAAAAAAAAAAAAGCTTAGTCTGGTTTCTGGTTTTCAAGCTTAATCCAAGCAGCAATACCACTTTTCAGGTTACTGAAAAGGACTTAATGTCTTCGGTCAGACATTTGCAAAATAAAATAATTAACAAGTATTTGTTTTGTGGTCAAATGACATTTAATGACTCTTATGAGAAAACACACTCTAGCATTCATATTAAGTTCCAATGGAAACACTATGTAGGCAAGCATTTTGTGAATCATTGCAATTAAATTATCTTAATGTACTTAAAAAATTAATTTATTCCATAAATTCAAACTAGCTCTTAATCAAAACCCCAAAATAGGAAACAACAAATAAAAAGTGTAAATAAGTCATTCACCTTTTCCTTTTCATAACAAATACATGTACTTTCCAGTATTTTATTGTCAGTCTTTTTTATAATAGTCTGCAGAAATATATGAATTAATGATTTTTACAAACCCCATGCCATGTATAAACCACATATAAAAATATCACAAATGGACTACCATAGAAAAGTATCATTAGAAGTAAAGACATCATAAATACAATTTCAGTATATCCTAATCCTTCCTCTTTGCCTATCATGTTGAACTTTTCATATTGAAACTTAATGTCAGATTGTGCAGCAACAACTAGAAATATAATCAAATACCCACATTTTCTTGTAATGAGTCATGTACTGGGTCTGGTCTTACACAACCACATTCAGCATTATAATGGGAGTAAATTATGATGACACCACCTCAAACAGAAGCCCTTTCCCAGTGCTGCAACAGCCCTCTGACATCAGTGATAGTTAACCAACCAAATACCAATATAAGTCAGCGTGAAATAAAGGATGGATGAAATACAGGGACTTGCTGAATGTATAAACAGGAATGTGTGAGGTAGGACTGGAATAACTGTATTATCCACATACATGGCACCAGAGGGGCTATCAGGGTACACACAAGCCGTGTGACACACCTTACAGCACTGTATGTACACTGGCAGCATCCTAAGCTGTTTAAGACTGGACATGGCACTTAGTGCCATGTTCTAGTTGACATGGGGGTGTTTAGTCATAGGTTGGACTCAATTTCAGAGGTCTTTTCCAAACTAATTGATACTGTGATTCTGTAAATGTGCACTGAGGTGAGGCAAGGGGAGTATCAATCTCTTCCAAGCATTTTGATTTCCTTTGAATAAAAACAGAATTGTGGTCTGCAGAAAAATCACAGTTCAGCTCACTACATCTCACAGTCATCAGTCACAGCCAGCAGGGTTTCACGAGACAGAAGTGCTGCTTAGCAAACCTGACTTCCTTTTATGACAAAATAACCCACTTAGTTGATCAAGGGAAGCCAGTTGATGTCCTTTTTTTGGATTTCAGAAAAGCTTTCAATACTGTCTCTCACAGGATCCTTCTGGACAAAATGTTCAGCACACGGCTGGATAAACGCATCATGGGATGGCTGAGCTCATGGGTGGGGCATGATGGTGGGACATCAGACTGGGGACCTTTCAGTAGTGGGGTTCCACAGGGCTCCATCCTTGTCTCTGTGCTCTTCAACATCTTCATAAATGATGTGGATGCAGGACTGAAGCAATACTGAGCAAGTTTGTAGATGATACAAAATTGGGAAGAGCTGTTGACTCCCCCAAAGGCAGGGAGGCCCTGCAGAAGGACCTCAACAAATGAGAGGGCTGGACAATCACCAACCATATGAAGGGAACGTGGGGAAGTGGCAGATTCTGCACTTGGGATGGGGCAACCCTGAATGTACGGACAGACTGGGGAATGAGATGCTGGAGAGCAGTGCCATGGAAAGGGACCTGGAGGTCGTGGTCAACAGAAAGCTGGATATGAATCAGCAGTGCCCTGGCAGCCAGGAGGGCCAGCCCTGTCCTGGGGGGCATCAGGCCCAGCGTGGCCAGCCAGGCCAGGGAGGGATTGTCCCACTCTGCTGTGCACTGGGGAGGCCTCACCTCCAGTGCTGAGGGCAGTTTTGGGCACTGCAATGTAAGAAAGATATAAAGCTACTAGAAAGCATCCAAAGGAGGGCAGTGAAGATGGGGAAGGGCCTTGAGGGGAAGCCATGTGAGGAGTTGTTGAGGTCACTTGGTCCGTTCAGCCTGGGGAAAAGGAGACTGAGTGGAGACCTCATTGCAGTTACAACTTCTTCATGAGGGGAAGAGGAGGGGCAGGCACACTGATCTCTTCTCTGTGGTGACAGTGACAGGACCCCAGGGAATGGCCTGAAGTTGTGTCAGGAGAGGTTTAAGTTGGATATTGGGAAAAGGTTCTTCATCCAGATGGTGGTTGGGCACTGGAACAGGCTCTCCAAGGCAGTGCTCCAAGCCAGACAGAGTTCAAAAATTGTTTGGACAATGCTCTTGAGCACACAGTGTGATTCTTTGGGATGTTGCTGTCCAGGGCCAGGAGTTGGACTCAGTGATCCTTGTTGGTCCCTTCCTTCCAACTTGGCATATTCTGTGATTCTGTGATCTCCAAACTGGACAACTGGAAGCCCAGTTCTGTAAAGCACATCGTCCAACTAAGATGGAAATACAACATCCATTCACGGTGATGATCCTTTGAAAGAAATCTTGGCAAACTGTGAAGTGCTAAGAAAAGGACTGCTACCATGCCTTTTCATAAAAGACTAAGGAAAAATCACTTATTTGGTTCTGCCACAAAAGGATTGGGATGTGAAAGCATCTACAGAGGAGACTTCCTATTTAATTAGACCTTGCTAATGAACACATGACACAAGAACATTGCTTTAGTTGTAAGCTCGTGCAATCACATTGCTTTCTATGGAATTGGTGAAATAATGGAAAAGACAATATTGAAACAAATCCAGACTTACTGTCTTTGATTGAAAACTACAGTAAACAAAAAGCTATTGGAGATACCTGGATAAACACCTGACAGTGATTAAACTCGTATTAATCAGTTCATAATTCTTCTAGCTCCCTAAAATGGTACATTGTTCAATTGTACTTACACAACAAAACAGTAGATTACCCGTCTTCTCAATAAATCTCACTTCAAATTACTCATAAATGAAAGACAATGTTACAGCAGCATAAGGCAAATAATAGGAAGATTCACATTGCAATTCACAAGGCTAACAGATGCTAACAGAGCTTTCAACCTCTCAAGAGCCTAAAGTTTCAAAATAGATGAAAAGAAAATTTACACTGTAAACCAGTCTCAAGTCTTTGATGAGGTAACTTTAAGAGTGAAAACTAAAAATATGATTTTTGACTGAATCTTTTCATTAAACATATAATCATTCATATCCAGAATAACATAATGCCAGCTTAGAATTCACAGCCTAAAATATTTCAAACATGCTTTAACTTACACAGTTTGCAAGAAATTAATGTGATTTGGAACTTAAAGCAAAGGCTCTAGATTAAGCAATCCTGTTAACAGTCCAGTAGATCATTGGACACAGAGCAAAAGATTTGACTTTTCAGAAGTCCCATGTTGCTATCTGTTTAATAGTTGACATTCAGCTTCTAAAAAAATCACATCCTTAACTTCTATATTTCATTCTTGAAGCCTGTAAATGGATACACTAATACTGTTCTTCATACAGCTATTGTGAGGCTGCACTTACTGTGAGCAAAGTGCTTTGAGATTTTTACCATGAATAAAATATATTTTGCACTTAGACGTTAATTATAGAAGTAGCAATATTTGAAATAGGATTTTGTTTCAAGGCAGCAAGACTAAATCAAACATTATTATCTTGGCTTTGATTGTGATATTTCACTTACTATGCTCTATTTTCCTTGCATTCGAAATATGCAATTTTTCTTTTCTGTTATGTAAATGAATGTTTTTCATCTAACACATCTATTTTTGGAAAAAGAATAATTTTTTTTCTAGGCTAAGATAGAAAAGTTGCAGAACACAGTTCTGAAGTCTAACTGACAGAGTACCACAAGGTCAATGCAAGCATTCAATAGCAAAAGCAGCAAAAAATGCCCAGAACACTAACTGAACCTACAACATTAATATTCAAGTGTTTATATACACAGACATCTATCTAGATATATAAATCACACTATAACATTTAATATAGATAAACTAGTCCTTTTGTCCATCAGTTAGGTGATCCTAACCAATGCAGCTGCAATTACCAGTCGTGGCCTTTCTGAAAAGTAAAAAGAACTGGGATAAAGAGAGAAAAGAAAGTCTGTGATGGAAGTCATAGGAACAATCCATTTAAAACCAAAGATTCTGTCTAGTTCCGTGTAATTTATTTTAGAGGCATAGCTCAGCAAAGGAAAAGGTTTGGACTTTATCCAAAAACACTGTCAAACAAAAGAGGTCAGGTCACCTGCCACCATGGACTTTTCTTTGAACTATTTTTCACTTCTGCAAAGTGTGCTGTATGTGTTCCTAGATATAAGTGGCATTAATAGCCAGCATGTACTCTGGAAAATACATTATATATACATAATACAATACTATTAACATAAACAGGCTTTACTACCTGCAGATTACTTTGATTCTACAGTTTTTGTGATCAAATTACATCGCTTCAGCTTGCTTCTTGGTCTCTGAATTTCACACATTTCCATGCTGAGTAAAAAGAAAACATGTAAGATTCCTATTTAAGTTGTGGAATAAAATTGGGAATCCAAAAATTGGCAGCATTAAAGAGAACTGAAGTCAGGGTTAGCAAAGTAATTTAAAAAAATATGTCCTGTGAAAAGAGATGACCCAATAAATCAAAGGAATAAAACACCTGTTGAGAAAAAACATTATCATCTCAAAGCAGTGCTGAAACACTGGTATTTACCCAGACAAATGAGGTTAAGAAGCATATTCTACTCATTCAAATCTTTAAATGAAAGTAAATGCCAACCTAAAGCTCATTTTCAGCATTCAGTGATGCCTAAGAAATGCTGTCACTCATTCATTACACTCCCTCACACGGATATAATTTCCACCCCCATCTATCGTCATCACATCTGGTTTGGTATGCAGTTTCACCAAAAAAAATCACGTAGGCAAAAAAAAAATTACAACATCTTTTGATAAATGCTTTAGTATGCAATTGTGTGTAATTACACACACTATTTAGTACACCTTGAAATATAAACCACCCTGGAATAATTGGAAAGAAAAACTTAGTCCAAAACCTTGATCAAGCTATAGCTTATTATTAGTAGACTGGGGTTTAAATCATTTCTCCAAATAGCAAAAAACAGGACATAACACAAAACTTCAAATCCCAAAGGATCATGGATAATAGCTGAAGAGACACCAAACAGGTAATCTTTCTGCTTGCCCCAAGGCAAGATCTGTAGCTTTATCTCTTCAATGTGTGTTTGTGACACAAACATTAAATATCTCAAATGAATGGGATTTAATTATCTACCCAATTCCTATATTCCCTGTTGACAAGCTTTCCTTAATGTTGAATCTGAAGCCAATCTATTACAGTGTGCCACCTTCCTCAGTACTGAAAAGTTTTTCAGTCTAACTCAACTTCTGATGCATTTTAAATGTTTACAAAGAGTATATATACTCTTTGTTCTTAGAAACCCCAGCAAAAGGTCTTAGTTCCACTTAACTCATTGACAACAGATACTGGAAGATGCTCATGGGCATAGCACACTACACATCTGGCATCCTGGAAAACACAGGTTCACACCCAAGTTTAAATACTGCATGTTCAAAACCATACAGAGTTTGAATACAGTGGAGAGACTTTCCGGCCCTGACACCTGAAGACTGTTCTTCTTCTGATCACAGAACGTTAATAAACAAAACTTTCCAGGTGACTTCTTTCTTCAAAGTTAAGGAGTGAAAAAAGGCCAGAAAACTTTCTAGCCCACCTTGCACCAACACCCCTGACACCAAGGTCAAAAGGACTCATGCCACTTAAGCTGCTACACGCAAATAAATCTTTTACCCACNCTCTTTCCTGTCTGAGGGCTGGTCAAGATTAGAATTCGCTAAGAAAGATGAAGCCAGGAGATGTGCAAAAAAAAAACCAAAAAAAAAAAAAAACAAAACAAAAAACCAAAACCGAAACACTTTCACAAGGCCTGGAACATGCAAACCACCGGCAGATATCCCTTTGCCAGCCCACCTTCACACCTGCTCTTGAGCACAGGCTGGGGCGGCTGCCACGGTCTCTCTCCCACCAGCGAGCCCCGTTCTCCACACGCTGCCGGCCGGGACAGCGGGCGAGGGGGACGCGCCCGCTCAGCATCCCTGTACTCACCTTCAGAGACCTCGAACTCGGCTGCTCCATTGAGCTGGTAGAGGCACCAGTCAGCCGCGCTCTCGCCTGGGGGGCCGCCGGCTGGGCAGGAGGAAAGGCACAGTCAGTCGGGCACGGGGCCAGCGGGGGCACAGGGCTGAGGAAGGGACAAGGGAAAGTGGCGGCGGGAGGGAGAAGCAGAGAGTGGGGAGGAGAGATGGAGGGGGCTGAGAAGGGAACGGAGGGATGAGAGAGGACAGCGAGTGCCGGTGGAAGGAGCGCGTTTCCAGGTACCCTGTTTGTGGGACATGGGTGTTGCCCTCCGGAATGCGNCGAGCCCGGCCACGGCGGCTTTGGCGGGATGCGGTGCCCCAGCCTGGCCTTGCTGGGCCAGGAGAGCGCGCTCCCCGTCAGGTGCCGCCCGTGTCTGCGGTGCGGGCAGCCCGGTGAGCATAGGCTCAGCCCGGTGAGCATAGGTTTAGACCGGTGAACATAGGCTCAGCCCGGTGAGCATAGGCTCAGCCCGGTGAGCATAGGCTTAGACCGGTGAACATAGGCTCAGCCCGGTGAACATAGGCTCAGCCCGGTGAACATGGTCTCAGCCCAGCGAGCATGGGCTCAGCCCGGCTGCCCCCGAAGCCTGGACGCGCCTCCCTGGGGGTGGGGGGGGCACATCGCACACCAGGCACCCACTGCCGGTGGCCGCCTCACCACGGCTGCGTTCGCCCCATAACATTCACCTCAGTTCTCTCACCATCCCTAGGCCACTTGGGCTATCTTACTGATTAAGGCTACAAATGCCACATAAACTGTTGGGTTATATATGCACTGCGAGGCCGGAGAGTGGTTTTCATCTGGTCCACGAGCCCCTGTGGATGCACAAACTGTCTTTACAGCGTCCCTGAGAGGTTAGTAAGAAAGCAAACCTGTTACCAAGTAAGTCTAAAGGGCCCTGTGTAGGGACCTTTGCCTTCAGTGGGAAATGGTTAGGGAAATGGCAAATTATAAAACACTGAAACAGTCATCTAGAGCAAATATGTGTTAATAAATGCCTTTATTCTTAGAGACTTCCACCCCAAAAACATGTCAAGAGGGAAATGTAAAGGTACATTAATTGTTCTGTTCACCAGGTGACTTTCTTGATACCTAATTTAAGACAATTGTGACTGCTTAGCTTGTAGTTGGCAGCATCCTGCCTACGGCTTCTGTCTTATCAAGGTAACAGTGTCAGAGGCCCACGTATGGCACAGTTTGTGTCAAAAAGAGCAGCCACTCTTCATATAGGCAAATGAGAAAAGCTTAAGAAAGAACTGAGGAAGACTATAATCAAGACATACTATGAGATTAGCAGCCAGCAAGAGGATAAAGCATCGATGTGGGCAGCTGTCATGGCACGATTACACTGGCTCCTCCATCTATCTTTTTGCTGTTTGTGAAATGGAATGTAAATGGCAGGGAAGAATTGTTTTCGGCATAAATTCCACCTGACATACTTACATTCATCCCTTCTTGCAGCAAGGAGAGACCATCCTGACACCTTTAGGTGTGTAAAATGTGGGCAGTTTGATTCACTTTTTCCTAATAAAAGTATTCTGTTTAAATATTTACATTCTTCCCCACTGCATCCAAGAGAGTGGTGCACTGTGGCCTTTGTGAAAGAATAAGGGGGACAGTTTCTGAAGGAAATAGGTTTAAAATGGGAGTAACATTCAGCAAATATTCCCAGTTACTTTTAGAAACAAAGCAAAACACTGAAACTTTCCTGGGAACTTCACCTAAATTACAAAGATAATAATGCCTTCTGAGGTAAAAACACCAGTTTGTTTAGACAGTGTGTGTATATATATCCCCAAGCCATATGTTTGCTGGATGTGCACTAGCATTCTTGAAACTGAGCAGGTTTATGCTGATGATTTGAGGTAGAAAAATGTATCCTAGAACTGTATTAAAGTAAAGCTTCATCCAACTGCTTATAGTGGTACCAACCTCCCCTAAAAATTACTGTAGACCTTGATTGCTCTTCATGATAATGTACTATCAAAAATAAAACTAATCTTAGCATTCCAGTGTTAGTCTTTTCTTTTTGCAGAAAACTCTAAACCATATGAATTAGCAAACAAAGGCCCTGTTCTGGGAGAATCTATTAATATTTTTAAGTTTTATGGAATTTAAGATTTAAGTTTTATGGAATTTAAGTTTTTTAATTTTTTAAGTTTTTAATTTAAGATTTAAGTTTTATGGAATTTAAGTTTTTTAATTTTTTAAGTTTTTAATTTAAGATTTAAGTTTTATGGAATGTGGCCATTTTATTGTGTTCAACTCATTATAACTGATTTAAATAGAGTATTTTTCATTCCGGACTTCAGTCATTTACAAACTTTATATGTGAAAAAAATCACTGAGTCTGGTATGTAAAGCAGCACATGTTTTTTTCTTTCTAAAATGAGGAGATCAATACAAATTGTGTTTATGGTGTGTGATCCTTTTTTACAGGTGTCTTGAATATTGAGATGGGTTGATTTGCACCCAAGAGCCAGATAGTCCAAATGAATTTATCTTTTGCTTTTATGAAAATCTGCAGATGGACACTACTAAGCTATTTGTGATTGTTTCCTTCCATCACAGAGGGCTTAACTGGACTGGTTTAACTAGGTTTGGGATCCAGTAATGCTAAATCCATACCAAACTTGAAGGTGGGAGCAGTTATCCTCCTTCATGTGACGTTCTTTACTTTTGCACTGTTGGAAATGAGTGAGGACTTTGATATGATATTTTGTGTCATTTCGGGATTGTAATGTTGTTTAAAGCATGTGATTTAGTCAAAACAAAACTTAAGGAAGGTAGTTGATTTATACTATAGTGTATGTATTTTAAAGAATCAAAGTTGAAAAAAATAGTTAAATCTGTTTTGGCTTTCCGTATCACAATGATTTAATAGGCAGAAACTGGTGCAACTGCTTACAAAAACTTCTTAGGAGACTGGACTATATTATACGATAATATTTTTTAGTTTGGGTTTGGATTTTTTCCCTTTTCAGTAGGACTTTATGCAGTTTAAACAGAAGTGTTTGCCTTTCCAGTTCTCAGCACAGAGTCCACGTGTTCCTAGCAGCGATAAAACAAGTGACAAAACCAATTTCAATGGGATCAGAAGGTCAACCACATAAAATTTAATCCTTCTTCAATTTCAAAACTTCAGAGATGCAGATAATAATCCGTAATGAACTAGTATACCATGAAATAAAGTATTTGCGCTCATTTCAAAGGAATTTACTAAAACCAAAAAAGATTTATAGGTGTCCAAGATGCAGAACTCAGCCTCTCCCTGGGCAGCCCAGTGTTATCCGAAAACCAGCTCCGGAATTCCCAGCGAAAGCCACTCGGGGACTGCGGTTTCCGCCCCTCACTCCCGCTATGGCGACCTCACGCACCCGCAGCGCCGCTCGGGGCTAAGGCGGGGCCACCCCCCCGGGCCTCCGAGCCCTCCCACTCGAGAGGAGCCTCCTGCCGCTTATTTTATTTATTTATTTAGTTCCGTCCGGGGAGGCGGTGCCGCGGGACGCGGAAGTGCGGCGGGAGCGCTGCCGCCGCCATGGCTGCCCCGCGCATCCTGCTCCTGCCGCTACTCCCGCTCCTCGCCCTCCTCCCGCGGGCCGGCGGCGAGCTGCGGGCCTTCGTGGTCGCCCACAGCCACATGGACGTCGGCTGGGTGTACACGGTGCAGGTCGGCGGGGGCGCCGCACGGGTGGGGTGGGTTGGCTGCGGCAGGGCTGAGGCGCGGGCAGGCAGGGCTGAGGCGCAGGCAGGGCTGAGGCGCGGGCAGGGCTGAGGCGCGG